>JBAMNC010000941.1:0-492500 GCA_037902135.1 Cetoscarus ocellatus | reverse complement strand
AAATCATGGCAAAGCAGGAACCTTGCACACTAATGAAGAGTAAAATAGACACACAAAGTCTTAAGTACAAAGAAACATACTTAAGATAGGACAACCTGTAATTTTAGTATACACAAGTGCATGCAGAAATTGCAAAAGTTTATTGCACTGCTCATTAAATATTACTGTTACATTGTGTGAAAGCCTTAAAAAAATTACAAAAAGAAGAATAATGCTATCAAGTTATGTGTTGCAATTTACTGGTTTAAATAATGTTTTTTTGTCCCAAAAGTGTAAACAACACATTATTTATCTCTTAAGTGTTTCACAGAGCTTATAACCCCACCAATAAATTCTTACATCTTACAAATTTTAATTTTAAATAAACACTTTCAATTCTGTTATCTGCGCCAAATAGGTTTCTTTCCACTTCCAGTGAAATCTGTTGGAAAATGAACTGTATGTCTATTACAGAAGTATTTTTTTAATCTACTGAAGCTTTTGGATTTGACACTTGTACAGCTTGTACTATTGTGCATAGTATAAAATCAATGAAAACAGACTAACAAAATGTATCATCCTGCCTTCAAATGTAGTTGTTTTAGTATTGCAACTAAACATCTGATATAAAATGATAAAGATCAATATAAAAAGCAATACTGTTATTTTATATACTTGTATATCATATGTTTAGTTGCTATAATAAAATGTTCTATTTGGAAACAAAAATTATGCATTCTGTTGGTGTTTCTTGCTGACTGAATACTGCACACAGCGGTACAAAGTAAATGTTGTATGCAAACACTCCAGCAGATGGAAACAGACTCCTGTAATGTAAAGTTTATTTTTTTGACTTTTTAAAATTTTAAGTTGTTTTTCCTATTTGTTTCTTGTTTTGTGCATACTTTTTACTACTAATATATCCAAAAAACCATATCACATGGTTTTGTCTTTAGTTTTAAAGCATCAGTTTAATGGTACATAAGAGTCTGTTTGTGTTTACAATCTTGAGCCATGAGACATAAGACATTTATAAAATAAGACACTGTTCAGTAGACACAAGAAATGTCCTTAAAATGGTGAAAATGACATAAATTACAGCTTTATTTTATGGGAGTGGGTTAAGCTTTGGCTGTTTTATTGATTTTTTTCAGTAAATACTGATGTTAACTTTTGATGTATTTTTTTAGTCTTCTTCTGTAGGTCTCCAACACCATATTGAGGGAACAATTCTCCTTCACTGACCATCTCATCAGTGCCACTTTGCTGCAGGGTCACAGGTTCACACAGTACCACCCCATGTTTCCTGAAGATGCCCTCCTTGAAGCCCTACCCAATGCTCAACGGAAGCAAGCTAAAGACAGAGCTCAGTCTTAATCGGCAGCAAGGAGGAGTTCAAGGCCTGCATTGGTGCTGTGGACCTTATCCTGTTGTTGATAGAAAATAATCTTGAAGAGGTATTTTCAGAGACAGTCACTCTCCTAAAGATCCTCATCACCACACCCATGACCACTGAAGAAAAGGGGTGTGCACAAGAGCTGATGCAAAGTTTTTTTTCTTTGTGGGAGTGGGGGTAATCGACATGGATGTGGAGGTATACCAGAGATTATCAGTGAACTACAAACATGTGCACACACCTGAAGGGGGCCTTGAATTGGACAAAAACATTCACTCTACAAGTGCAAGAGCATGGAAATATAAGCATGAAGGGCCTCACATCAGCAGTGTTTTCTCTGGGAAGGTGAGGGGATACTGCTGCCTGATTGGTTTGAGTAGCATTTGGAAGCTTAAAACACCTCGCCGATCCAAGTGGAATATGGCTAACGATACTTTAATATTAGCTAAAGGTAAAATATCACCAGAAGAATTAAAGCTTGCTGAAAGAGGCATCATGTCATTGATGATTAACGTTAGCTAACACGGCAGGAGATATAACATAGATATCAAAACAAGCCTCCAGTGTAAAATTAAGTAACGCATTTCATGAGAGAAGTTATCAGCATCTTATATAGCATAACGGCACCATGTATAGATAGATACTTTATTATACATTCATATTGTCCTGTAATTCTGCTTGAATTTACTGTCAAAAGACAGATGTTTTGTCTTTAGTATTTTTTCCCCTGTAGTATGAAGAGCCAAAGCTGCGCCCCCCTTAAATTTTTAGCACCAGCCGTCACTGATATGTATTATTATATATATTTATTTACACATATGAAATTCTATAAGTCAGGAAGTGAGTTATTAAAATGAGAATTCTGAAAAAGGGATTCAGGTCCAGCTTTTCAGAAAAAACTAACAATTGTGAGATTAAGTCTGAATTCTGATTTTAAAAATACATTTTTAAGATTCAAACCACAATAAAGGGAAAAAAAAGATTCAAAACAGAACTTGGAGAAAAAAGTTGGACTTTTAAGACTTGAGTCAGGATTGTGGATAAATGTAAAAATGCTATTTTTTTCTGAGACTAAAGTCAGAATTTCCGAGAGTAAAGTCAGCTTTTTGAGGAAAATTTTCTAAAATTGCAATCAGATTTTCTGAAATTACATTCAGACTTTGAGGAAAGAAATGGAATTAAAGTCAGAATTATGTGGGAAAATGTACAGCCTGAGATTCAAGTCCGAAATCCGAGGGAAAAATCTATTTTTTAAGATTCAAGCCAGAGTTCTGAGAAACAAAAAATACAAGTTTGACTTTCACGTTAGAATTCTAAAAAAAGAGGATTTTGAGATCAGAGTCAATATCTCTGAGATTTAATTTAGAACTTTAAAAAATTCTGTTTTAACTCAGAATTCTAAGAAAATAAGAGATTGCAGGGTAAAACACAGAATACTGACTTTATCACATACTTACAAACAGCCTCTTGATTTCTTTTCATTGACCCTTATCCTTTTCTGTGTACAGAAACACAGACGAAGGCCAGACTCTTTCTTCTTGGTAAAAACGTCTTCGAAAGCCGTAAATGTCTCGTGTTTAGGTGCCAGCTGAGAGCGCCATGAGCGCCTCTTACCTGCAGAGCTGAAGGATAGCACAGGTGATCCATCAGGCTGAAAATTTCTGCTCAGGTCCAAACTTCAAAGGCGCGTCTCATCCTCTCCAGACTTCGCGACATGATTTCAGCTCACGGAATATCCGGTTTTGAGCCAGGGTCCCCTGTTCTTAAAGTTAAACAAACGACATTTCTGTTGCGTACACAAAGCGTCCACCTTTACGTAAGTCTATCAAGGGCGACGCGCGCTCACGCGAGAGGCCGTTGGCGATCGAGCGGTGATCAGCGCAGCACGAGCAGCAGATCAGGGTAGAGGCTGTCAAACTGTGCCCTACACCTAAAGCCTACATGATATACATGATAACCGAATACATCTACTGCAAATCATCTCAGACGCATTTTCAAAGCCAAGATAGTTTATGTTTAAACTGATAACCAGGGGCGAAAATCCCTCTTCATTGTTGGGGGGGAATTGCCCCAGTAAGCAAAAGAAGAAATATTATATATTTATTTCCACCTAGAGTGTATGCAAATGCACTTATACTAACAGTTACTTAATTTTAACATATCACTTGAAAAAAACATTTTAGTAGAATTATTTTAAAATACAGTTAGGCTATATGTGTTTTTGCAATATAAAGCAGGACATATAATTATTGTTTCATCTAATTATGAAACAATAGAAAGTTAATGAATGTAATTTTATAGATCTAAATTTTAATCTTTAACCCTTCAAAGCCTGAAAACACAAGTTATAGCCAGAATTCTAATTTTTTGGAACTGAAATGTTTATTTCACTCTGTACTGAAATCCTCCCCCCCCCCCCCCCCCCCCCCCCCAAAAAAAAAAAAAAAAAAAAAAAAAAAAATCTAAATTTCCACAAAATTTAACATATATGTTTTTTGTATCTCATTTGATACATTAGGTGTTTTTGGCAACTGATATCCCACTTGAGGACATTTCTTTTTTATCATTTATCAGATTGTATTCAGATTTTTTTGTTAATAAAGTTGTGGTTTTGGTTGCTTTTTTTTTTTCAAAGAAATATAACACTTAACACTTAAAAATAGTTCTACATAGTAAGTTGGTTCACATTACATCTTTAACTGGCATCAAACCTTATATACTCTTATATCAGGGGTGGACTGGCCATTGGGAGTACCGGGAGTTTTTCTGGTGGGCCGATCAATAACGGGCCGTTAGTCCCACTCACGCATGCTCTAGCCCCCCCTCGTCCAATAATCTTCAATGATGATAACTAGTCAGTCAATAACGAGAGAGAGAGAAACAACAGCGTTACAGCAGCATAACAAAAAAGATGGAGATTACAAGCAAAAAACAAAAAGAAGGTGCAGAGAAACTTTGAGAAAAGACAAGAAAAGCTCTATGGACACAGGCTGCTAAGAGCAGAAAGGTGACGGAGATGTTTACTGCTGCTCCAGTGGTCTGTCACAGCAGCAGGTGGTATCGGATTATACTGCTGACAGTGCAGGAGCGGGAGGAGAAGGAGGAGGCAGATGAATTTAATGTTGACAGAGGTGGAACTGTGGTAAGCAGGTGTACCTTCAAGCATGGTGTGGATAAATATTCAGTCTAATAAACTTTTCAGACTGGTTGCTCAACAGTCTCTGAACTACGTGACATAATAAATAGCAAACACGGCGTGGTGTGTTACAACTAAATCTAGTTCTCTAAAGTATTGGAAAACAATAACTGTACTGATTAATTGATTAATTAGTTACTTTTATTAACCGCCTAGGTTGTATTTTAAACATCATCACAGGATGCCACATTGCTGATCTACAAGCTTACAACTTGCATGTTGCAATGTGATGTGTTTAAGCATGCAGATCTGCTATTTTCACAGTTTTGGATCATTTCTATTCTGCCTATAATGCCATCCCCCCAATCATGTCATCAGAGTTAGAGTGTTTTCTGTAGAAAATCAAGGACATCATACTGGACCCAGAGGAAACCATGGTTTCCTTTGATGTCACATCACTTTTTACCAGCATTCCGACCACAGAGGCAGTCCAAGCAGTGAGAAAACAGCTCTTACTGGACAGTACACTGGAGGTCAGAACCAACCTCATCCCTTACCACATCTGCTCCTTACTGGATCTCTGCCTTAGTACCACCTATTTCCAGTTCAAAGACCACTACTACAGACAGAAACATGGATGCGCCATGGGATCCCCTGTATCTCCCATAGTGGCTAACCTGTACATGGGAGAGGTGGAGAGAAAGGCCCTAGCTTCATTCCATGGAGCAGCACCAAGCCACTGGTTTAGGTATGTGGATGACACCTGGGTCAAAATCCGGACACATGAAGTAGAGGCAGACCACTTCGACACAGTGGACAACAACATCAAGTTCACTCGTGAGGATGTCACGGACAATGTCTTGGCCGTTTTGGATCACAAGCATGATGAATGGATTAGACTGCTGCTGTATTTAAAAGTAATTGTCACTTAATTTTGTTCTCCTATTCATGACACAGGAACAGATTACATCTGTCTGTCCCACGAGATGGTCCACACGGTGACGTGCATCGTGGCCTCCGATGTGCATCACTGTGTGGCTTTGGTTTTGTGTAATCAGGAGTTTTTATGCCAAAATAATCCTGATTCAATAGGGTAAAACAAGTCAATGTCACATGCAAACAATGAAAATGCATCATTTCAGCACAGGTGCTTCTGATTCATGTTGTGATCTGTCCACACTACTCATCTTTATTATGCGGGGTTTAAATATATGTTACTAAATGTGTTTTCATTAGTAGAGCAATATTTTTGCCTTACCCATAATCCAAATTTCTATCCCACTAAAGCCCTCAAAACTTATGTTGGAGAGTGTGGAGGACGCGATCCCCTCCGCTGAGCTCAAAGTGAGGCTGGTGGAGGGGCCACCTCCCGTGGCCACCGTGTGCCTTCTTTGATCTGAGAGCTTTTGTTTGCCCCTTCTCCTTACATCATTGAACTGTTTTTTACATTGGGCAGCGGTTCTCAGAATATGTGGGCAAACTTGATTGACAATATTAGTAACTTCATCCCTGGCTGTTTTTGCATCATCAGCCTGTGGAGGTCTGTTTGCATTACCATATCTTTTGGTACTGCATGCTTGGACCTCTTGGACCAGCACATCAGTTTCCTCCTGGGAGAAGTTTGGCCACCTGGAGCTCCATGATGAGTTAAAACTGGCACTGCGCCTCGCCTGCAGCTCATTCAAAGGCAAGGAGAGGCGTTCATTTGATTGGTGAAGACTTGGCTGTGTTAAACCCACTCGTGCCTTCTCTCCTCCCTCATTGCCACTTGTGCTGGTGGAGGGGACGGAGGCGTGGGCACGCCTTGCTGTGCTGGACTGCGCCGTGCGGGAAACTTGCAAAATACCCTGGACACAACCCGTTGGCACGGCGGAGACACGGCGCACCTGTGCCTGTGCCTGGTCTACGAAATTAGAGTCCCAAGACATAAACAGAGCAATGTGGTGTATGCAGTCCAGTGCATTGAGGAATGCTCAGACCTGTACATTGGGGAAACTAAACAACCGCTTCACAAGCGTATGGCTCAACACAGGAGAGCCACTTCCTCAGGTCAGGACTTGGCGGTCCACCTTCAGTTAATGGACAACGCTGTACAGATATTGACAGAGAAGAAAGATGGTTTGAAAGGGGAGTTAAAGGAGCCATCTTCACCAGACTGGAGAAACCTTCTCTTAGCAGAGGTGGTGGGCTCAGACACAACCTCTCAGCCACATTCAATGTAGTGCTAAGCTCTCTCCCCAGGAAGTTCTCCAGATATTCACACCTGGGATCATGTGACCATTACACCTCACATGACAGGGGGAGTTAACGACCCACTCAGGGTAACGACTCTTGGGGGATGAATCACCCTGTGATTGGTTTCTATTGTCCAGCTCCTCCCCTTCTTTTGTTTGTTGTCTTACTCTCCAGTAAGATAACTATCTGCTTCCTTCACCAGCCATTTGGAACTGGAAAAACAAGTCAACTGGACTGGAACACAGTCCAGTTGACTTGTTTTGAATCTTCAAGATAACCATGACCTGGATGAATGAGAATCTACACGGACGACATGCCAATGGTTATGTGTGAAATTCAAGGGGTCAAATTCAAATTTCTTTTTTAGTTGATTACATAAATCTCAGACCTCCTCCTTTTGGTTTTAGGTTGTTTCTTTTGTTACCTGCGCCAAGGAGGTTATGTTTTGGCTGGTGTATGTTTGTCTGTTTGTCTGTATGTCTATTTGTTGGTATGTCTGTTTGTTAGCAAGATTAGGCTAAATTACTGGACAGATTTTGCTGACTTTTTCAGGAGATGTTGGTAATGGCCGAACTTAAAAATGTTCAGATTTTGATGGTAATCCAGGTAACACCATTAGTGAACAGTCTTTCTACCTAATAACTGTCTAACTAATAAGGATATCAACATGATTCTAAGTGCTAGTTGTGGGTTTTCAGGGTCAAGGAATCAAATCATGACTGTAGCTTTATCATGGAACTATTGCTTATAGATGTAACAGCAATATGTGAGTTACCCTGGCAAGTGCTTTGTAGTTTTTTTTAAATTTGTTTTAGCTCAGTGAAAGGTGCTGCATAAATTGTTGCAAAATCTAATACCATCTCTAAAATCTCTTTAAAATATACTAACGTTGTCAAGGAATTAAACCCAAAGGAAACTAACTAAAACAAAGTGCTGGACCCAATTACAGATTGAAAAGAAAAAAAAGGCTTTATTTTAAACTAAACAGGGATCACAGTCCAGAAAAACAAGTCCAAAACAGAAGCTCCAAAAAATACAAAACAAAGTTACAACAAAAAGCCAAGCCCAAACAGAAACTACCTTAAAAGCTGGGGAAACACGAGGAACTCACATGGTGAGTTATGGTGAGGAGGAAGACGAGTGACCCAACAAAGAGAACAGGGAGAACAGAGACTAAATACACTGGGGAAACCATCAAACACAGGTGAAACAATCACCCAGGTGAAGGGAATCATTATTAGAGAGACACAGAGGGGAGGGGAGGAAAACACCACGAGGAACACAGGGTTTTTAAATAAAAAAAACAGGAAACAAGAGAGACAAGGGAAAACAGTGCACAAAACAGGTAACTTAACCAGGATAAGAAACAAGGACAAGACAGTTAAACAGGGAACAGCAGGAGGTCTAAAAGGGGAACAAATACAAAAATAACAGAAGAAGTCAGATCCTGACAAATCTGTGATTAGAATCACTGATAGAAGCTACTTAAAAGTACTCAATAAAAGCAATATAAGTATGTACCATGATCTATTTTCCAACCCTACATTTTATATTTGAATCAATGTGTTGACATTCATTTATTTAGTTATGGTTATTAACACATCTATTTAGTGGATATCGCTGTGAATTAATGGATTTGTTTATCAGTAAACAAGTTACCACCAATTTCTGAAGACTTCTGTGAAAAGTAGGTATTTAATGGCCTTCAAAACATGATAAATATACCTAAAATGATTTATTTGTTTAAATATGTAAACTAAAAAATTGCCAAAAGTCTAACATTTAGATCAATAAATCACAAGTAAACCTTTTTGAATCAAGCCAGAAAAAAAGGATAAGATATTGCATAGCTCATGTACATGCAGGACCAGACTCAGACTTTCAAGATTTTCTGGGATACATCCGACAAATTGTCTTTGACTGACTCATTTTGGGACAACACTGCAGCTGCAGTATCTGCCTCACTCTCTTGTGTGGCGCTGTTCCAGGGACTTGAGGTGCTGTTTGGTGCGCACCTTTAAAAGGATCACCAAACTGGTTCCCTTTTTCCCTGGTCCTGCCAGTGAGTGTTGGTGGCGTGCTTGAGGCAGCTGAATTGTTTGGCGTGGATAGTCATTGAGCTGGTGTGAGTGCAGCTTGGCTTGAGCTTCGTGTCCAGTAAAAGAAAGCACAGCTGGTGTGGCTGCGGGGGAGCATTCAACGTGCCGCAAGGGACAACCTGGTCGCCGTGGTTAGCGCGGCCAGCGGGGTGGTGCGGGCACCATGTTTTGGATTTGAACTCCGTTCTGTCCGTGGGCGTGGCCGTGGGATTCCTCCTCTTCAAACAGTGCAGCTCTCCTTCTTCCACTATTCATCCACCTTGACAACAGCTGTGGGAGGACGCTGGCTCTAACAGCCATCAGGAGACGGGCACTGCTGTTTTTTTTTTAGCTGTACTGCTGTTTTGGTTATGATTTCTGTGATGGTTTAGTTTAATTCAGTTTTCATTCATTTAGGTTTTCTCTTGATTTAGTTTGGTAATAGTTAGTTATAGTTCTGTTAAATTTATATGGTTAGACGTCTTCATTTCCCCTACTTTTGAATCTGTTACCTGCCCTTAGTTTATTAATTATTAATCTCTGTTTTGTTTGCTTTTGTTACTTTAATTTGTTTGTTGTTTATTGGGGAACTTTAGTTGAAATTTCGAGTTCTTGTTGAATTATTTTGTTATCATCTTTATTTTTATTTTATTTTTTTAATATATTTCATCTCAGGCCAGGAGGTTTTAGTTAGGGATTGACCGATTTGGATTTTTTAGGGCCAATGCTGATACCGATTTTTTTTCCATCACCCTTAGCCGATGACAGATTTTCTTGGGCCGATATTTGTGGCCAATACTGCTTTTGCTCCCTCAATTTACATGAAAAAAATTACAATGATAACAAATATTACAGGTCTCAAGTTTAAACAAAGAAACATTTATTGAAATGTAAACATTTAACTTTAACTAACTACACCTACTGAACACAGTAGGATTCAGCTTTGTTCAACACGCATACTTTCAAGTAAAAAAGTGCAAATGTTGCCACACTGGGGTTTTGCGTTCAGCCATATGTTTAAAGAATAAATAAAAACACAGATTAGTATCAATCAGTATCAATCTTTTGGCATCATCTTACATTCATATCACCCAGTATCATCATCCTTTCATCAATATCTACAACACAGCCTTAATGATGCATTGCTTGCTGACATACTATAAGGCAGGTATAATCTACTCATCAGAAAACGTCCTTTGTCACACATTTGAATAATTTAAGAGAAAACAATAAACCTGAAAAGCAGCCATTAACATAAAGTGCTTGATTTGTAACTTAAGACTGTCATGGTTTCATTTTGTCTGCACAAAATAAAGTGATCATGTCTTAGGCTACTATGCTGTCCAGAGGGGGAAGTAATTAATTACAAATACTCAGATCACTGTAATTAAGTAATTTTTTTGAGGTACTTGTACTTTAATGAGTAAATTTTCAAGTCTGTACTTTTACTTGTACTTAAGTACTCATTAAACCATGTAATCTACTTACTTTTAAAGTCATAGTGGAGTACTGAGTACAATTTAAATTAATATCCAAACCTTTTATCTTCATTTTTGTAGCCAGTAAGGTGATTTGATAGCAAACAAGCCAATTGAAACCAGGACATGCAGATGAATAACAAAACAAAACAAAAAAAGGACGTCAATGATTGATTTTGCATTAAGAATTTAACCAGTTAAAAATGTATTCATTTTGTTTTGTCTGACATTTTCTGAACAAGGAAATAAAAACTTAAAATTAGAAAAAAAGACAAAAAACAACCAATCAAAATGAGGGGAAAATCACTTGTTTGTATCTTATCAATCATTAATTGACTGTTAGCATTTTAAATATTGGTAAAGGAAAACAAACAAAATTTTGAGCCCTAGTCTGGAGAGGTGACAGTGACATCACCAGTTAAAAGTAACTAACACTCTGAGTAGTTTTTTTTGATGAGTAACCGTGATGTCAGAAGCACATTAAGCAACAAATGGTTCAAGTTTAAGTTTTAAATGGCATTATCAACTTTAAAAGGAATAAATATTCAACCATGTACAAAACATTTCTCTCATAGTTTAAGTTTTATCTCCCATCGATGTGATGGCTGCTCCTCCGCAGTGAGACGCGCACCCCCTCCCCCCTCAACACACACACATCAGCTGAGCAGACGCTGACTGAAAAACTCCGCTAATGCTGGATTGATAACGGCAGCAAACAGCTCTAAACACGTTTTCACAAAACACTGACACAATTTAGTACTCCATATAAAACATTTCTGTCATCATTAAAGTTCGTCTAGTGAGCGCTAAAGACCTCTCTGATAGCAGACAGGAAAGAGCACACACACACACATACTCACACGACACGACACGCATTTAACCTCAGCCCGGTGTTCGCTGAATTAAATTCCTACAAACACCATGGAACTGAACTGACAACATTGACATTACTTAATCCTTAAACCGGTGTTCGTAACAGCTGTACGTATTAGCGTACAACTACATCAACAGCTCCCTAAATACAATGGTAAGCAGTTTTAAAGATGAAGCATTCGACAGCATTCCCGTTTTTCTGACCCACAAACTTAACTATATTTTCAAGCACGTATATTACATGTACTTGGCATTCATGTTTCCTATTTCAAAGTGGGTGGCAATATTTAAACTAAGTTTAACTGTTAGAGGCTAATTGAAAGTTTAAAACTTACCGTTGTTGTGAAGCAGCCTCCTAGATGCTGCTTTCACCACTCTTGCAGTGGGGGAGGGGTAACGCTTCTGCATGTGCTGCAGGGTCTTGCGGCAACGCAGAGCTGCCCATGGATGCCTGTCTGTAAATCATGCCGTGGAAAATACAACGGTGAACCCACGCACGAATCGGCTGATGCTGATTCAAGTAAAGAACGCAAATATCGGCCGGCCGATGTATTGGTCGATCCTTAGTTTTAGTGTGTTTGGTTTTGGGGTGAGGCAGGCTGCCACCCTACATGCCTTTTTAGGAGGTTGGGACACACACACTTTAAATAATTATTTCATTTGTTTTCATTGTTTATTCTTTTCTTTTCTTTCTTTTGATTACTTGGTAGAATTGTGTTTAATTTAGTTGGATTATTCTTTTGATTTTCTTATAATTTGGGTTCTGTTTTGTATTTGATTTAATTTGTCTACTCACAGGAGGCAACAGTAATTAATTGCCTTTTTTTGTGTTCCAGGTGCTGCTGCCCAAAATGAGCGACAGTCCCTTCCCTGGTGGTGGTGTTTTTCACAGTTCAGTATTTGGTTTGCTTCACAGTTGGTGTTTGATTTGGATTTTTAGCCTTGGTTTTCCTGCCGCTGTGGTAAGCCCAAGCCCTGAACTGTTTGGTTGCCTCTGTGTGTTCCAGCCCTTTTAATAAAAAAAGAAATTGTATTTTAAAAATAAAGTGTATATTTTTATATGGGAATCACGTCTCTACCCTGTGTTTATGTTGAACCTGTGTTGCCTTAGAATAGGTTCTGTAAAACTGAAGGTATATTCCCAGGGGTGAAATTCCCCTGGGTGGCGTTGCTGGGCTCAGTACCTCTAACTTACCCCCCACCCTGTCACAGGGAGATTAACAATGCTTTGCAAAAAGCTCACAGATTGGGTTGAAAAAAAGGACAACATTTTTTATTCTCCAACAGAAAATGTGTATAAAATGCCCAGCACTACCAGGGCACACACATCGAAAACAACACATCTGACTAAATCTGACTTGGACTCATGCACATCTGCTCTGTTTTCCAAAACATCTTCAGATATTTTCCCAGCCCTAGAGGAAGTGCCTTACACACTCTGGGCGCAAAGCAAATATGACGTAGGGCTGAAAAAAAAGTGCACCGGTTTCTATTACTGCAAATCTTCTTACAGACCACAAGTTTGTCAATATCCACTCTAACAGAAGGCTGTGGATGGTATCACACCAGTCTTCCAAGCACTGTTAATAGCAGGAATTATTATGACCTGTGAGGATTGCCCTGTTCAGACTCTCATTTCACACGGAGGTAGCTGTGGTTTTGCTGTTGCTGATAATTTGAATGTTATGTCATCTCCTCTGCCTTCTCATTGCTCAGCACAAGTGGGGGAGTTCATTGCTTGACTGAAACCTGTGTGTTAATGTGTTTTCTGATCAGATTTATAGTGGTAACACACATGCCTGGCTGAGTTGCTGTCGTTCCCAAGCACTTCCACGTTCTTATAATACAGCTGACAGTGGACACACACGTGGACAAAAATTGTTGGTGCCCTTCCGTTAAAGACAGAAAAACCCATAATAGTCACTGAAATAACTTGAAACTGACAAAAGTAATAATAAATAAAAATTTACTGAAAATTAACTACAGAAAATCAGACCTTGCTTTTGAATTGTGGTTCAACAGAATCATTTAAAAAACACAAAATAATGAAACTGACCTGGACAAAAATGATGTTACCCATAACTTAATATTTTGTTGCACAACCTTTTTAGGCAATCACTGCAATCAGCCAATTTCTGTAACTCTCAATGAGACTTCTGCACCTGTCGACGGGTATTTTGGTCCACTCCTCATGAACAAACTGCTCCAGCTGTCTCAGGTTTGAAGGGTGTCTTCTCCAGACTGCATGTTTGAGCTCCTTCCACAAATGTTCATTAGGATTTAGATCAGGGCTCATACAAGGCCACTTCAGAATAGTCCAGTGTTTTGTTCTCAGCCATTCTTGGGTGTTTTTAGCTGTGTGTTTTGGGTCATTATCCTGTTTGGAGGACCCAAGCTTTCTGACACTGGGCAGCACATTCTCCAGAAAGCCTTAATAGTCTTGAGATTTCACTGTACTCTGTACAGATTCAAGACACCCTGTGCCAGATGCAGCATAGCAGCCACAGACCTTAACTGAGCCTCCTCCATGTTTCACAGTAGGTACAGTGTTCTTTTCTTTGTATCCTCATTTTTGCGTCTGTGAACATAGAGCTGATGTGACTTGCCAAAAAACTATAGTTTTGTCTCATCTGTCCAAAGGACATTCTCCCAGAAGCTTTGTGGCTTGTCAATATGCATTTTGGCAAATTCCAGTCTCACTTTTTTATGATTTGCTTTCAACAGTGGTGTCCTCCATTAAGTCCACTTTGGCTCAAACAGCAACGGATGGTGTGATCTGATACTGACGCACTTTGACCTTGGAGTTCACCTCTAATCTCTTTTGAAGTTGTTCTGGGCTCTTTGGTTACCATTTGAATTATCCGTCTCTTCAATTTGTCATCAATTTTCCTCTTGCGACCACGTCCGTGGAGGTTGACTACAGTCCCATGGACCTTAAACTTCTGAATAAGTGCAACTGTAGTCGCAGGAAACTCAAGCTGCTTGGAGATGGTCTTATAGCCTTTACCTTTAACATGCTTGTCTATTATTTCTTTATATATCTCCTGAGACAACTCTTTCTTTAGCTTTCTGTGGTCCATGTTCAGTGTGGTACACACCACGATACCAAACAGCACAGTGACTACTTTTCAGCCTTTAAATAGGCAGACTGATTACAAGTTTGAAGACACCTGTGATGCTAATTACAGGACACAACTTAGTTCAACATGTCCCTATGGTCAAATCATTTTCAGTCTTTTCTAGGGGTACCATCATTTTTGTCCAGGCCCGTTTCATTATTTTGGTATTTTTAATGATTCTGTTGAAATTTTCTTCTTCTTAACTCAGACAAGACAGAGATCATTGTGCTGGGCCCTCGACACCTAAGAGAAACCTTTTCTAATGATTTAACTGCCCTATATGGCATTAGCCTGACGCCAAGCACAACTGTTAGAAATCTTGGGGTTCTATTTGATCAGGATTTATCCTTTGACTCTCACATGAAGCAAATTTCAAGAACAGCCTTTTTTCATCTTCGTAACATCACTAAAATTAGGCCTATCCTGTCCCAGAACGATGCTGAAATGCTAGTCCATGCTTTTGTTACCTCTACACTAGACTATTGTAATTCTCTTCTTTCAGGCTGTCCCAGTAAGTCGCTTTAGATGCTTCAGCTGGTTCAAAATGCTGCAGCACGTGTACTGACTAGAACGAGGAGAAGAGACCACATTACTCCTGTATAAGCCTCTCTGCATTGGCTTCCCATTAAATATAGAATAGAATTCAGGCTCTCAGTGGACAGGCACCAGTTTACCTCAAAGAGCTTGTAGTGCCATACAACATCTGTAGAACATTACGCTCTCAAAATGCTGGCCTGCTCGTGGTTCCATCAGTCTCTAGAAGTAGTCTGGGAGGTAGAGCCTTCAGTTATCAGGCTACTCTTCTCTGGAACCATTTACCACCGACCATGGTTCAGGGGGCAGACATCCTCTCTACCTTTAAGGTTAGACTTAAAACATTCCTCTTTGATAAAGGTTTCAGTTAGGGACCAGCTCATAGTCCATAGTTTAGACACATAGTTAAGATACAGTAGGCTTAGACTGCCGGGGGATCTGGCACACTGGGCTCTATCCCTCTCTCTCTCACACTCTCTCTCCATATATGCCTCTGCCCCTTTCTGTTTGCTCCTGTACTCGTCTCTGGCTCTTGTATTTTAGGTGGCCTGGGATCCTTGGTGGAGACTGCCTGCTGCTGTGGAGTCACGAAGCCTCAATAACTACAATTACAGATATAACACATATTTGGCCATCTCATTCCAGTTCATAATCATTATAGCTGTTAATGTTGATATTAACATGATCTTTCTGTCCATGGTTGATACATCTATAGAAGCTATCTCTAGCTCCACATGGACATGAGATCCCTCTTGAAAATGAGGTGTCACATCTCAAGAGGTCTACCATTAATACAATTATACTTAAAGGAGACAAATATGGTAGGGATGCACTTGTGGTCTGGGCACCCATGAGTTCGTCACTACCATAAATTCTTATTTTCAGTAAGACTTTTATTGATTATACTTCTATAAAATTATCACCACAGCCACACAAACATGAGGACCCTCCTGAAAACAAGTTGTAGCATCTCAAGAGGCTAACCTCTAATAAATTTGTTTGCAGCAGAAACAAATTTGACGACGACAGGTCTATGATTGGTCCTTTGATCTGTCACTCACTTTAGTTCTTACTTTAATCCACTTGTCTCCACTTACCTCCCTCCCTTTGCCCACACACCCAACACAGCATCGTGTGGATTTGCTGTTCATCATGAGACTGGGGTCCACATTCAAGATTTCCTGCTGCTTAACAGAAGGTTTTTTCTTGCCGCCATGATGGAGGGATTCATGATTGGCTATATGGATTCATGTTGGGTGTTGGATGTATATATTTGTATATATATGTATATGTGTATTTTATATATGTATATATGTATCTATGCATATATGTGTATCCATAATATGAAGAGCTCTGTGCTCTATTGTAAAGTGCCTTGAGATAACACTGTTATGAATTGGCGCTATACAAATAAAGATTGATTGATTGATTGATTGATTGAACCACAATTCAAAAGCAGTGTCTGATTTTCATGAGTTGATTTTCAGTACATTTTTATTTATTATTACTTTTGTCAGTTTCAGTGATCATTGTGGGTTTATCTTTCTTTAACGGAAGAGTACCAACAATTTTGTCCACGTGTGTGGATACTTAGAAGAAAAGAAGCACAGACTTACATGAGATTAAACAAGTCAATCATTATAAAAAGCCAGAAAGAAAAAAGTTGTTCAGGTCAATTCCTAAATTTATGTATGGACACATTTACTAACCACTGGAGGAAATGGAACAGTTATTTTAAAAAACAGGCCCCTTAGCACAATAAAATTATCAGAATTACATGCAAACAGGACCATTTAAGAAAGAGAGGATGTTAAGTGTGCAGATGTTAAAATACATAATTATGATAGTGAAAGCTAAATATATCCTCTAATCCATTTTTGTTTGGGATCCATATAGCTCACTGAAAGTTGTAATGGGAGACAAAAAGCTATGATTTGTGGAAACATATGGAGTTTGGAGTTCTGGCCTGTAATTAAAGACCAGTATTAATGCATACATACACTCCTGATCAAAATTTTATGACCGGTTGAAGAATTGCAAGAATTAACATTTTGCACTGTTGGATCTTAAGAAGGTTCTAAGTAGAGCTTCAAAATACAAAAAGAAAAAAAAGGAGTGAGACAAAAACAAATTTGAGGAAGCAATTTATTGGAAACAACCATTACACTTAAAAAGGCTGTTCATCAGCTGATCAACTGCTAAACTGTTTTTTTGTTTTTCCTGCTGCTGTTACTATATGTCTCCCTCTGATGTACTGCACTGTAGGTTTGCCTAGTGCTGTTTGCTTTGGATGCATATGTATATGTGTATTTTTATATATGTATGTAGATATATATGCATATATGTGTATCAATAAAATGAAGAGTATGGCTCCAGCCTGCTCTATTGTAAAGTGCTTTGAGATAACTCTTGTTATTAACTGGTGCTATGCAAATAAAGGTTGACTGATTGATTGATGTGCAACCGACACACTGTGGCACAGTCTGATAGTGCGCCTGGTCGGTAATCAAAAGGTTGCAGGTTCATACACAGATCCAGTATGTCACATGGGGGTGTATCCTTGGGCAAGACACTTAACCCCAAGTTGCTCCCACTGTTGTGTCAGTGGCGTGTAAACCAGTATGAAAGGGTATGAATATTAGATAATACAGATGGCCTATTTAAACAGAAACTCCAACAATCAGTGAGTGAATGTGTGTGAATGGGTAGGTCTGACCTGTGGTGTTAAGCTGACTAGAAAAACGCTATATGAGCTCAAGTCTATTTACCTTATATATAATAATTGATGATAGAATGTAATTATAACTGGGGTTTTGTATCAGCACACAGTCATCCATCTGTGCCGGATTGATAAATGAGGGTGGAATGGCTTGAATTGCCCCCCCAACCATTTCTACTGACATATATAGGATAAGAGAACATCAATCATATTTTTAATGATGGGAGGTTGTGGGTGAAGGCTGTGAGGCAGATGATGGGCCAAACACATCTCCCAGGCATCCACCAGCTGAACGTTCAGTCCTTTGAACACAGCTCTGAGCACCCTGTCCTGCTGAAGAGAGTACCAGTCACTGTTGGTTATTGTCTCATATAAAGTCAGTCCTTTGGGGTTTGCAGTCCTGATGACCACCAGTGTTCCTGGGGCCCTGTTCAACAGACGGACCACCGCCCTGCGGATGCTCTGAAGCCGTCTGATGTAGAGCTCAAGTGGGAAAGTGCTGAAGTGGGACCAGATGCCTATCACTACAACAGTGTTTGTGCCACCAGCTAATCCATCTAGCTCATTGGCGATGTAATGCAGACTACTTAGTGGAACATTGACAAAACGAAGAGGTGGACCATGGCAGCGGTACGTCACCAAGATATTCTTAACTTTGTCCCATATTATGAAAGGTCCTGACTGATTCAAATTCTCCTGTCTGACTGCCATATCTGGAAGTATGAGAAAAACAACAGATAAAGACAGTGACATGAATGGATCAAACTGTAGCTTGAAATCACTTAGGATCACCTACCTGGTAATAAAATGTTGAGGTACTCAAACCACTGCCTGATGGTGGAGTCTCCATACAGATGGACCTTCTTGCCTTGCAGACACTGACTGGCAGACACGTTGTTGAATTGGTGGACTTTATTGTTTCCAAGGAATCGCCACAGTCCCTGATAGTAATATCCAGAGGGTCCAAACTTCCATTTGCCCTCATCGGTCCTGGATTGGTCTGAGAAAACCAAAGGAACAGAGATGGTGTAACCCTGCCAAGGAGGATAGATATTTGCCTCCATCTGAGGAAATTTTCAGAGAATGTTGGACATGGCACTATGAAAAAGTAATTTGAATTTTGGTGTTGATCCAAATCATGATGTTGATCCAGTAATTTTTTAAGGATTTGTAAACATTGCAAGAAAGGACAGTTTTACACATCTTCCCTGATAACTCAGTGAGTTCCCAACTGATTTTGAGAACATTTTTAGGGAATGATGGTCACGGCACACAAAAATTATGATTTGATTTTGGTGGTGATCTGAATCCAAATGTGGATCAGGGAATATTTTTTGAAGGACTTGTTAATATTGCAGAATAGGACAGTTTTCCACATTTTGGCTAATAACTCAGTCAGTTTACAACTGATTTTGACGACATTTTCAGTGAATGGTAGTTCCTGAATATGGAACTAGTGCTCAGATTATGTTGGTGATCCTAATCCAGATGTGGATCCAGGAATCCACTTTTTTTTGAAAACAATAACTGGCATGACAATGTTGGAAATACCTTGGCTAAGGTTTGAGCTTTTTAAGCACCTCTAGTTTTACAGATCTTTTAGGGTCCGTGGTCCCTTGAGAATGGTTTTATGAAGTACAGTTTAGTCCCAGCCTAAACTTCGGGGGGGTGGGGGGGGGCAATAAAGAAACACACATTGTGCATAGTATAACTCATCAGGACTCACTCCGTTTTTATCTGCTGCTTTACAATTACAGTTAGGAACACAGTTGGCTCAGTGTAACCAGATTACACAGCAGCCAATGAAACCACTACACCTATTGATTGTGAAAGGAAATGCTGTTAACAGGCTGTTCATATCCAGCTGTATTCTTAGTCTGTGTGGGAAGCTCTTTTTAGAGCTCTTGTCCCTTAAAGGTCCCCTAATCCAATGGGCCCAGTCTGCTCTGATTGGCAGAGTTCCGTTGCTCGATGGTCAGTTTAGGGCAACGCAGCACCATGTCAAACCCTGCATCAATAGTGTTTGTGCTGTGTGATGCTTCCCATCCCTAGCCAATGGGCAAAACAACCACCAAAATAATGGTGGGACATCACAATGGGGGGTTGGGGGGTTGGGGTCTAAAGTATAAGGTCTTGAGTCAATGTACCTTATAGTTTATTGATGGGAGCAGGAAAATCATCCCTACCTTTCCTTTGTGGCAACACATTAACAGTGGAAGGTCCTGAAGCCTTAATGAAGACTTTTAAGTTGAGTGTGCTAGAAGCAAAAAAAAGATAAAATATCATGCAAAAGCCACAGCCAAAGACGATTTACCAGAGAGTAAAGTTTACATATGCTTTCACTACACATGTTTTTTAAAATCAACTAATATATGTAGATGTCTGAATGAGCCTTAAGTGCAGATTTGTCTGCAGCACATCCATGATGCAAATCTTCCAGTCCATCACATCCCAAAGGTGTTAAAATATGAGACTCAGAAAGGTTGGACCCAGATGCGCGACAGACACAGTCGATAAGGTTCAAAGGTTTAATCAATGCCACGCAAGGTTCGGTACATGGAGAATCAGTCAAAACAAGCAACAGTGTCCAGAAAAAAGTGAGACAGAATCAAAGTATAAAAAATAAGGCAAGGTAATACACAGCTAGACAAGACAGAAGATTGCTGGAAAGAGACTGGTGAAGGTACTACGAACTGGCAACAAGACAGGGGAAGACGTGAGGATTAAATACATGAGGTGATTGGGTGTGATGAGACACAGCTGAGGACGCACAATCAGGGATCGGAATGACAAAGCGAGACAGAAAGCAAAACCTACAGAGACAGACAAAGACAGGTGAATTTTCAAAATAAAAGAGGAAGTACCAGACAAAACATAAAATATGGAAACAAAATGAGTAACTTAACGAACAAAAAAGCAGGATCATGACAAAAAGTGCTATTGGATTGAGATCTGACTGTGGGGGCCACTGGAGAACGGTGAAGTCATGGTCATGTTCAAGAAATCTGTTTGAGATGATCAGATCAGGGGACATTTTTCCCTTCCTCTGTTGTCAGATTTTGGTAAGCCTGTGCATATATTAGCCTCAGTTTCCTGTTCTTAGCAGACAGGAGTGGCAACCTTTGTGGCCCTCTTCTACTGTAACAACCTGCTTCAAGTTATGACATGATGTGTGTTCGGAAAATGGTCTCCTGCATACCTTGGCTGTAATCATTATAATTTAAGTTACTGTTGCCTTTCGTTCATCTCTAACCACTCTGACCATTCTCCGGAGACCTCTGGGCTCAGAGAACTGCCACTGGAATCTCAGCTGCAGTCAGGAACAGACTGGACAGACTGATTGGGATCAGCTCAGCTCTGGGGTGCCCCCTGGACTCAATGCAGGTGGTGGGAGAGAGGAGGATGCTAATAAAGTTAACATCCATGCTGGAGAGGGACTTCCACCACCTGCAGGACACTCTGACAGCCCTGTGCAGCTCCTTCAGTGACAGACTGCGTCTCCCCAAGTGTGTGAAGGAGCGTTACAGCAGGTCCTTCCTTCCTGCTGCTGTTAGACTTACAACCAGCACTGTGACCAGCAGACCGTGCACACTAACTCACCATAAACCTTGCAATTCTCCCAACAATTGTAAATAATTCTTAAAGTGTAGTTTTTAGTTTTGTATTTGTAGTCTTTATATTTATTATAATGAACATACTTTTCTTTTACTTAGTCTGTTTTTATTTATCATTGCTGTCCCCTTTGCTGCTGTTACACAGCAAATTTTCCTTGTGGGATGAATAAAGGTTTATTCTTCTTCTTCCTCTTCTCCTATTCACTCTATTGTGGACCATTCTCTGTAAACCCCAGAGATGGTTGTGCATTAATCATATTTCCTCTTCATTCTGATGCTCGGTTTTAGCAGGCCATCTTGGCCATGTCTATATGCCTAAATGCACTGAGTTGTTTTCATGTGATTGGCTAATAATCATTTCAGAATAAGGTTAGTTGAATAGGTGTACCTAATTAAGTGGCTTGTGACTGTATATAGCCAGTTGTGTGAACCTTTCATTGTTTCAATCAGGAAATGCATTGACACATACCAAATCTTTATTTATACAAATAAAGCCAAAAATAACCCTCGTCTGAGCTCCCTACCTTTGGAAGAGCTTTCCCTCGTTGGCATTAAGTTTCATCCTGAGTTTTTTTCTGTTGTGGTTAATCCTGGCATCACAGCTCTGCCTCCTTGGCTTGTAGCAGAACCAGGGATCTCCTGTATGGGGGTCAGTGTAGTTGCACAGTGGCCTGGTGGTTTGGTGTAGACAGACATTGCAGATGGAAGTTTCCTTGACTCTACCAGTTTGGAAAAGGCTACTGAAGAAAATCCTATCCGGATGGGTTTTGGTCAGGCTGCGCAGAACTGTGACAGCTTCACTTGAGTGTACAAGAATCACCTGATAAAAAGAAGCAGAGTTGTTACTCAGCATAATCATACACCATCGTAAACAGCAAGAGCAAGTCCAAGTAAAGTCTCAAGTCTCTGGGGCCAAGCTGGCCCAACGCTATAACCATGGGCGAGTGAGGAAAGTGAGACAAACTGACACTGTCTGTAACATTGTGGCACAAGATGATGCATTTTTCAAAGTTAGCATCTCACCGGTTTTCCCTGACAGCAAGTCTACTAAATGCCTGTGGAATTTCTCATTGTTTTGTATCATAGCTGATAATAAACTTTGTAGCAAACAAATAAATATAAAACTTCCATTTTCTGTTCTTTATAATAATTTAACCAAACAAGCAAACCAACTTTTTGCAATTTTTCAGGCTTAAACGTAATTGGCAAGACTTAAAAACTATTCCTTAGCTACCATGGAACTACAGCATGGCAGCCCGACTTAGAAGCAACTACAACATTTTCAAAGTATAATGTGTTTGATGATTCCTCTTAATCAAATGACCTGATGAAGTTGGTCCTCATGGCTGTGGAAATAGTGTTTGAATTACTGACTCTTACAAAACAGTCAGAAATGTTTGCAGTTGGGTCCCAGGCCATTTCATAGTCCTAGCCAGCAGAGCACCTCCATGCAGTATCGTCAAAATATGTTGGCAGGTCTATTTTCAGCAAGTGCCACTTTAACTTCGAGTCAATCTCCACCTGTCTGTTAAGTTCTTTATATTTGCACATTCATATTTCATGTCATGAGTTTTCTGTTTTTATTTTGAAATCACTAACACATGTCTCTGTTTCAGGTCTGTTCCTGTCTGTCTTGCCGCGGTCTTATCACAGCTGTTTCCTGAATGTTCTCCGTACCTGTGTCCAATCACTCCCATCATTACCTCTGCTATTTTACCCTTTGTTTCTCACTGTCTCGTGGCCAGTTTGTCTTTTCGTCTCGTTTCAGCACTCTTTCCCAGCTCTTGTTCATGCTCATTCTGATCTCTGCCCTTTTTGTTTTGACCCTGTCTTTTTTGCCTCGTGTTTTTGGATACGTCCATGTACTGAACCTTGGACTGTCATTAAACCCTGATTTTTGCTTCAGTGGACTGTGTGTTTGTTGTCTGCATTTCAGTCATTTTACCACCAGTCAATTCTTGACACCACCAAGCACATCAACCAAAGAAAAACAACGAACTCAGAGTTTCAATCCAAAATACAGCAGAAATAGAGGAAACAATATCAGTGCCTACAGAAAATAGTTAGCCAAGAAATCTGTTGTTTACATGCTGCTCTTCCTGTTATGTCAGAAATACACAACTTCTTTGTGTCGTTGTTGTTCTCTTATTATCGCACTTTAAATACACTCTCAGTAGGCGAGGATATGCGCTGTAATATGGAGCAAAGTCACCACGCAGACGTGACACTCCATAGGCAGGCTATGTGGAAATCCAGGGATTGAGCTTCAGTATGACAACAGTATGTATATACTCAAGCTCCTGCTGTTGTGACTGTTGGTCCTGAAGCAGATGTGGTGCAGTTTCGGCTCCCAAATTAAATGGTGAAAGTTCTCCTTCCCTTTGCAAACTCAGATTTGCCACATATATACTTAAATATGCATCACTTCAATGTGAATAGAATGGTATGCCAAAAACAGACAGAATTTTCCCCTTTTGTATTAATGTATTTGTGCTCATGTATGCGTTTCTCGTTTTTGAAAGCTTTCGATCAAATTGTCTCTAACTTCTGAGGGTAAGTTCTGCAGTTGCTCCTTGAGAGATCTGGAGAGGAGCTTACCTGAACCTCTGCGCTCCCCTCCCAGAGTAAAGTGAAAACAGCAGAGTAGGAGCCATTGAGATGGTCCACCACCTGCCCAGCCACGCCTGCTTCAAGTTCCCTGTTGTGCAACTGTGCAAGTAAGACGTCACCTCCAGACTTTTTGCCGTGGCCTTTGAAGTCATTTATCTGCACCATGACCTCCAGCTGATCTCCAACATGCCACTCTCCTCCTCCCTTCGCTGGGAGAATGGTGAAGGTGCTGTGAGCAGGATTGCTTGTTTGACCCAGTGAATGATTAGATGACAGACTCGGAGTTTCAGGCCAAGCAATGGAGTCTAAAATGAGGCGTTCCTCCTCAGCATCAGCAGGAGACAGTGGCTTGAATGTGCAGAAGTCATGCGTCATGGACTCCCATGACTCCCATGCCAAGACTGCCTTCTCATGGATGATGACAGAGTTTTCTTTATGAATGACCTTGCAGGGGTAAAAAGAAAAAACACTGATAAAATTTTCTCAAAACAAGGTAAAAAATAAAAAAGGTTATCCATACATATTTAAAAGTATAAGCCAACTTTTTTTCTTTCCATGTCTTGCCTTACTCCAGACTCCATGGCAAGCAGATAGACACCATTCATTCAACTGTGTATGCAGTAACAAGGAAGAGACGGACAGAGCTCACCCACTGCTAATTAGCTTAGCTTAAACTCTGGGAGTCAATGGGTAGCGTTAGCCTGCCTCTGTCTACAGTCATTAGATGAACTCTTCAGCAACTTTAAACAGAATTTAGAGAGACTTAGATTAGCACTTTATGTAATTTCCAAAAGAAGTACACATGAATTTAAACCCTGAAGAAATTATCCTCGTTCTCTCTTATAAAGTCAGCCATAATCCTTAGTGCCAATATTCTTCTGCCCGTTAACAGAAGTTTTGTTTTGTTGACCTAACTACAATCACATCCGCGGTGGTTTATGCATGCGCCCTGTGGTATAGTTTTATATGTATTTCTTTCAAAAATTATATAAAGTGCTCATCTTAGTCTAAAAAAAGATAACATAACATAACACAGTTAATTAAAAAAACAGTCAGAACAAGCACACAGGACCGTTTACAGTTGCTGAAGAGTTTATCTGATGACTGTAAACAGAGGCAGGCTAAAGCTACCCATTGACTCCTAGTATTTAAGCTAAGCTAATAAGCGTTGGGTGATCTTTGGTCCTCTCTTCCTTGTTACTGCACGCACAGTCGAAAGAATGGTGTCTATCTGCTTGTCATGGACTCGGGGTGAGGCAAGACATGGAAACAAAAAAAAAGTTGGCCTATCCCTTTAAGAGGCATTCACACATCAAGGTATAGTAGCTGACTTTAAACAACATTCAGTAATCATCCAAATTTTGGTGAAAATATGTTCCAGGAATCAATTTTGCAAAGTTAAATGCAGATCAAAAAGAGCTTTGGAACACCACATGCATTTGTGATACACTGCATTAAGAATCTCTCTGAAGTCTCCAAGTGCAATTTCTTTTAAAGCATGAAACAAAACATAAAAAGCCATTACAGACTTAAAATTGGTTGGTTCCACAGAAATACATAAGAGTGTTTGGGTGTTGCATCATTTTGGTAACACTGATCAACTAATGAATAAGGTCAGGCTTTTTATTGAAGATACTAGTTTTGTTAATTTGTGTCTATATAAAGTAGCAAGTCTGAAAGTGTTTCAGAGACAAAAATGGCTAAAACAAGGAACCTAATGCAGGAAAAACACCTGAAGATACAGTTTTACAGCCAGGAAGGGTACAGCTGTGAACCAGAAAGTGCAGATGCAGTCACTCAGCTGTTGGAGACACTCCACAGAAATACAAACAAACCAACAGCTTGGAAGAAAAACCAAGATCTGGGTGTCCAATGGTGTCTTCAGCAAGAAATGACCACATGTGCAAGGAAAACTGCAGAATGACATCACGTGAGCTTCAGCAGCAGGTCAAACCAAACTGGTGTTCATTGTTCCCACCCGCACTCCTAGGTCATGGCTTAAGGTCCTGCAAGACTGACAAGAAGCTCCTGATCAATGACAGACTGGTTAACCTGGCATGGTTAGGTCCAAGCACACCAAAATGGACAGAAGATTCTGTGGTGGGATGAGTCCAGTTTCAGCTTAATCTTCCTCCTGCTGATGTTAGGGCACACAGAGGTCCAGGAGGAGCTTTATCTCCAGTATGTTCAGCATGGTGGAGGCAGTATCATGGTTTGTGGATGTAGGAGTGCTGCTGGTGTAGCTCATCTCACTGTCTGTGATGGAGCATTGAACTCTGCTGAGTGTTGTGACATTCTTGAAACCCACATGCTCTGTTCCATCAAGGTCAAACTGGATGTTTCAGCAGGATAACGCCCCTCACCAGACATCCAGGGCAAGAAAAACTTGGCTGCAGGAGCACAATATCCAGGTCTCAGAGCGGGCAGCTCAATCCCCGAACATGAACCCCATGAGAATCTGTGGTGGATCATCGAAAAGTCGGTTTCAAAGTGTAAACCAACGAATCTGGAAGAATTTAAGAAAGTAATTCAAGCACAATGGGACAAAGTTCCCCTTCAAAACTGTGATAGGCTTGTGGATTTTAAGGGAGTCCGAAAACTTTTTGCCACTACTGTAAATGCCATTTCACCGCATGCTGCTGCAGCTGGTATTTGGACACCATGCCTAGAGAACGGAAGATGGCTGTCTCCAAAGAGGAGCGTCAAGTCTAACAAGATGAGTCCAACCCTGAGGAAGGAAGCAGCTGGAGCTGACAGCGCTGATGTACGTTAAACTACGAGCAAGCAGGTTCCAACCTTTGCCTTTAGAGATGAATGCAGCTACACCTGAGGGTTGCAAAGCATAAACCAACCCGTGCTGCTTATACAAGCGTATTGGATCAAATATTGGAAATCACTCATTGAATACTATAAAAAGCAGACGTATACGTTATATAACCGCATGCAGCTGCCTGAATCAGGCTGGTTGATCTGCTGCACAAGGTTAGTGTAACTATTGTGTATAAAACATGACATTTATGTCCAATTAAATGTAAAAAAATCATTCTATGAAAAGATAAATAATGAAAGTAATAATGATAATAATAATAATGAACCGCTCTCTTGTTGCTCTTTGGAGCATTGCATTAACAATGAGGTGCAGTTCGTTGATGTTTAGTTTTGGAAAATTTTGCCTTAAGAACCTTAAGTAAAGTAATGTAATCCGAAACAGAACATTTGCCGCAGCCAGAAGTACGACCACAAGCTTGTCCACCAAGTCTATTAGATCTAAAACAATGCAACCCTCACCCCCATCAGGACTTACCTCTGTTACTTCCGAGGCATTGTGAACAGTTGGCTGGGTGAAATCAGTGACTGGGCCCTGTTATGTGATGAAAAGTAATAACATATTAAGAGGACAAATCAAAGGTCAACATTTTGTAAGCAATAGATGGTATGCACAGTATGGGCTCTAATTTCCTGGCGCAACTCGGGGTGGCACAGCCCGCGCAGTGGTAATTTCGTCCGGCGTACCGCTGTGCGCAGCCAATTTGGCAATTTGGTAGACCGGCGGCGCCGAGATGGGTGTGACGGCGCACCGGGGGAGGTGTTGAAAGATTCAGCTTGCCGCAGTGACAATTTCTTGCCAAAAAAACGCCCGGAAGGTGTGCTGAAAGCTCACCAGCTTCAACCTGGTCCATTCTCGGCGCAGGAGAGGCGCACCCAGGGCAGTGGTAATTTGGCTGACAGGCGCACAGTGCGCACACGTCACCAAAACCTCACAGGCAGGTATCCAGAGTGTCAGGCACATTTCAATGCAATAAACAATCACAGCAACCACTATTTCATGTAACCGTCTGAGCCAGCACATACATTTGTATCTATTTTAACTGTCCCGTCACATCTGATGTCAGATCAGAGACGTTTGTCATCACTAACAAGTTCATATCTGTCAAGCCAACCACAAACAGCCACATCCGATACGGAGTATCTGGCTTCTCTCATCTCATGAAATTAAATAGAAAAGAAAAAAAAGAGAGAGACGCTCGCTGAATAAATGTAAGTCACTCGGTGTCTTAAGGATTTACCTGTGGTTGCCCATATTTCTCTGTTTTGATCTTTATTCGTAATGTGATCTAAAAAGATGGAGTATATTATTGCAAGGAGGATGAGGAGGAGATATCGGGGGAATATTTCACCAAAGGTTCTGCTATTTGGCGATGACAGATCAGGAATGCAGGTGGATCACAAGCATGATGAATGTATTAGAGTGGTGCTGTGTTTAAATGTAATTATCACTTAATTTTGTACTCCTATTATGACAAAGGAACAGATTCCATCTGTCCCGCGAGGTGGTCCACACGGTGACGTGCATCGTGTTCTCTGATGCGCGGACCGGTGGCCTCTGCATACTCCCAGTTGCTGTAAAAGTGACAGCGGCTCTGACCTTCTTCGCCATTGAGGTGAAATTGTCACTGCGTCTTGCCCGTGGTGCATTTAAAGGCAAGGAGAGGCGCTCATTTGATTGGTGAAGATTACACTCGGCTGTGTTAAACCCATTCACGCCTACTCTCCTCCCTCTCCGCCATTTGCTCCCGTGGGAGAGACGGAGGCGTGGGTGTTTCGTGCATGGTGCAGTCTGGCACCATGCACGAAACTTGCAAAATGCCCTGGACACACCCTGTTGGCGCAGCGCAGGCGCGGCGCAGGGCAGGTGCGCCCTGCCTGCACCTGGTCTACGAAATTAGAGCCCTATGTCACAGTCAACTGGAATTCCAGCCAATTAGAGAAAAAAGCCCTTTTGTAAATTTAAGTTGATTTAAAATTCTTTTTCTTATTTACATTATTATTTAATAACGTGCTGTGGGCTGTGCAGATCCTCAGCTGATGCTACAGAAACATTTCGAGTGAAATGTGAGGTTTACAACAAAGATGATGCAGTGACGCTATAGCAGCAGTATCATACCATTGAGAGTCGGGGGGGGGGGGGGGGGGGGGGACAGATCAGGTAGATCCATCTCATTAAACCCCCAGCTAAAATGACTGAGGCCCTGCCCAACCTGTGTCTTTTGAAGCAGGAGCTATGAGCGTGATGACAACAGCAAGAAGAGGCTGCTTGTACTGAGGTTAGCATGGATGCGAGCAGCTTTTGTAGCAGTTTTGTCAGTGTCTCATCATTAAATAAAAAACTAATAACAACACTGAGAGGCACTGGCAGGGTTACCAGTGGACCTGGCTTTCCCTGGAGGCGTGACCATTAGACAGTTGATTTGAGTGTCAAAGAAGCCATTTTGTCAAGATGGCGTATCCATCACTGAACAGGTGGAGGACTAAGACACTTTCTATCTCCTATGATGCAATTTTGGATCCAAACAACACCTCCACCCAAGAACAAAGGATCAAACAACATGCGAGCAAATGATCCAGGAAGTGCCCACCGGTCACGACTCCAGGGAAAATCAGGTCAACGACCCCGCTAATAACCTTCAGGTGACCTCTACAGTTACATGCATATTGATGGTCAGCAGAGGCTTTATATTTCCCAGTTAACTCTCAGAGCTGAAGCTGAACCAGTCTGGGGCAACTTGGATATCATCACAGTTAGCTCGAGTGGAGCTTTTAAGGTGAATTATTCTTCTCCCTGTTTCTTTCTACTGATTTCATTTACCAGATGCTGCTCTCTGCCAATTAACGGGTGAGACTGCTACTCTGGCACACATATTGTGACATCAATGTATACCCTCTATATAACCTTGGATGAAAATAGCATTTATTTTGTCACATCTTTTTCTGAGAGCCATTGATAGATCATGCAGTGTTGTGTTTGGATTAGGGATGGGAGTAGAAAATCATTTCCAGTTTATAAACAGTATCTTTGTCTTTATGCTTAATGATTCACAAATAAGTTTTTTCACTGTCATCTTTGCGCCCTGCCTTTTTTGTAGCAAAGCATTTAATATCACATGCGAGTGTTTGATGTTTCCATTGAAACCCTGTTAAGACCAAATTCATTGCCAATAAAAGCGTTTGTAGCAATAAATCTCAACTCCTGTTTTTAATTTTATCTGGTTTAAACTGAAAATGTAATAACTTACAAAGTATTCCACTTACCTTCAGCATGACCATCTTTTTTAGTACTAATCCAACAATATTCAGGCCGAGAATGATGACAAGGCCCTTTAAAAGGAGTTTTTTTCTCACAATAACATTTTTCCCCATCGTGAGTCCTCCTGTGGTGACGGATTAAAACAACAAAAAAGAAAATCAAACCTGCAACAATTTCATAACCCTGCACAACAGCTGGATCTGCCTGAGTCAGTGTCTGTAATCAAGCAGATCCATCTTGCCAAGCCCCAATCTTCAACCACTGCGAGCGGCCCAAAGCAGGACAGTCCAATCAGAGTCCTTTAGAGCAGGAAAAGGAACGAGCTGGATGTTGATTGAGGTAACAATCGTACAATTACCTGTTAGATATGATTCTGAAAGGCTTAGCCCTCCCAAACACTTTCTGTGGGCTCTTTCCCAGATGGACAAATGAAATATATTGAACAGTCTATCTGGTGTGTCAGGTTAACATTTTGGGCGTCTACCTTAATGAATGGTCCAGAACAAATTAAGGGTAACAATAAGGACTGTCCTGCTCTGATACCTCTTACATTGAACACTTCAAATAACATTCAGTGATGCCAACAGCATTCCCCTCTAGAGACCTTAAGGACCACATGCAGTTAATCAAACCAGTTTTACTGAGGCTTTGTTTACCTACAGACAATGACATGCCTTGTTTGGACTTGACTGTACAAACTAAATTCACTTAAAAGGATAAAATTTGAGAATTTGTGGGTGTGTTTTTACTCTGTGCATTAAACATCCTCCTTCAAGAACAACAACAACAACACTAATAATAACAATAATGATAAAGACTGATAAAAATAAAACGCTGCTTTTTGTTTAAATGAATGAAACAATATTTGGAATAAATGTCATCAACAATGCCAAGTTAAAGCAATAACCCGTAAAAGGAGAATCAGGTCAAGTAGTGAAACAGTTCCTCATAGATCTAATGGGCTCTAATTTCCTGACACAACTCAGGGTGGCGCAGGGTGGCGCACCCCATGCAGTGATAATTTTGTCTGCCTAACCACCGTGCACAGCCAATTTGGCGATTTGGTAGACCGGCTGCGCCGAGATGAGTGTGGTGGAGCACCAGGGGGAGGTGTTTACAGATTCAGCTTGGCTTAGTGACAATTTTTTGTGCTAAAACATTGCACGGAAGGTGCGCTGAAAGCTCGCCAGCTCCAACTGTTTTACTTCCTTGTTCCAGCTTGTCACACCTGCTCCCTGATTGATTGTTCCTCCTAAGCTGTGTCTCTTTACCCTTCATTACCTCTTGTATTTAACCTCCTGTCTCCCTTTATTTCTTGTGCTCCGAGTCTGTTTGGCACAGCTCATGTCACTCCTCTAGGCGCTTCTTCTTTATTCACAGTCTGATCACTGACCCTTTTGCTCTCGACCTGTTTTCCTGTCTTGCCTCCTTTTGGATTTGTCTGCCTGTTTTTGAACTGTCTTTTTCGTGTACGACCTCTGCCTAGTCTGACTTCCACCTCTGTTTACCGAACCCTGCCTGGCTTGAGAACCTTCATTTGTGCTTTGACCTCAGGACCTGTTTAATAAACCCTTGTTTTTTGAAACTCAGACCTGTCCTCGTCCTTCCCATTTGGTTGCTCTGCCATTGTTCTTGATACCAACCTGGTCTATTCTCGACTCAGGCGACGCACGCCCAGTGCAGTGGTAATTTGGCTGACAGGCGCACAGTGCGCACACGTCACCAAAACCTCGCAGGCAAGTAGCCAGAGTGTCAGGAACATTTCAATGCAATAAACAATCACAGCAACCACTATTTTATGTAACCGTTTGAACCAGCACATACATTTGTATCTATATTAACTGTCCCGTCACATCTGATGTCAGATCAAAGACGTGTGTCATAATGGAAACTCCGCGATGTCCTCCGCTTAGCTCATCATGAGGCTGGTGGAGGGGCCGCCCCCGATGGCCACCATGTGCCTTCTTTGATCTGACAGAAGGCACCTCATGAATGTTTTTGCATCGCCAGCCTGCAGTCTTTTCCTGACACTGCTGTGTGTTAGAGGAGGCAGTGATATGCCTTTAATGTGTATAGTCTACTGAAACCAAAGAAGATGAAGAGGCTATGCATCAGGATGAATAATTTATGAGTTGATCAAGGCCACCATGCCACTACATTTGTCAAAACCATGTTTGATTAACAAATAATTTCTACACTGATCGTAGACACATTTTTTTCATTTTCACTCCGAGCTCTTATAGCAAGGTGAGTGCAGACTGTCATTGGTGCCGATCAGATTTGGGAAACTGGACATTTATTCAAATTGCCTTTTTTAATGTTGGCCTGTTCAACCTCAGTGTAAGGAACCCTGATGTATCGACTGGTCATGCTTATAATGCCATCCAAAACAGCTGGCATTATTGTGCTGAGGGATGGCTGCAATATCCCAGACCTTTCTGCCACTTGTGCCTGTGGAAGGGACGGAGGCTTGGCTGCGCCTGACTGTGCCGTGCAAGAAAATTGCAAAATGCCCTAGACACACCCCATTGGTGCGGCGCACGTGCAGCGCAGGGCAGGTGCACCGTGCCTGCGCCTGGTCTATGAAAGTAGAGCCCATTGTCTTAATTATGTGAGAGCATCTATAAATGTTGACATCTTTGACAGGCACTGAAAACCTGAAGTCTACCAATACATGTTTCAGAAGCACTATTCTCTCTTTTTCAGTCACATAAATCATTATGAACATTATTTGAACTTGTCGTTATATTTGAAGTTTTGTAAAATGCTTCATTTGTCCTTCTTTACTGATTGTTTTTTAATAAAGGTTATTAGAGACCCCATTATTCTGTCTTATTGTTGGCATGAATTACTTAATAAATTAAGATAGATGGAAATCTGGTAATTAATAAATAATATTAATATAGGAAACAAGTACCACAATTGTATTTTTAATATTCATCAACATTGTGGTCGGTAATGGAGAAAAAGAAATGCTTTAAAGTAAGTGCTTTATAAATTATAACATGTAATTATTTATCGGTCCACCAATTTAAACATGATTAAAAAATAAATGAACTAAAGGTTATATTTTTTAAAGCACTGACTTTAAAGCACATCTTTTTCTGTATACCTGCCAAAAACATTTACACAGTGTTATATACATATATTTATAGTCCCACAAAACTCGTCCTTTCTCCTTCGTAAGTTTCCGTAAATGATTGGCTGGTGCCATTTTTATATACTTAGAATAGAATAGAATAAACCTTTATTCGTCCCACACGGGGAAATTTGGAAATTTACTTCATCTGCTGCAAGGGATTATGGGATGTTCCTTTTTTCTTTCCTTTCGTTAAGGATGGTCCAGTGTTTCCTAAGCAAAAGGAGATAATAAAGGAAGCAACAAACTTCCTTTCCTTAACATTTGGAGAATTAGAACAGCCCTTATCATGGCGGACGCTGAAATGCTTCCAGGTCATTTCTACAGTAAGGAAGGTTCCTTACCAAAAAAGAACTATTCAAACGTATCCCATGAGCACCAAACCGAAAACACAAAAGCACAAACTGGGAGTAGCTTGCACCTGAAGAGCAACTAAAATCATCTCTGACTGGAAGAATAAGCTGTCTTAACATAAACAGTACAGTGTGCAGTCATGGACTCCCATGACTATCTCAGTCCCTTTAGCCAAATATGTCAAATGAAGACATGATAACACATTTCTTACCTGAGCAAAGATGCACTGGAGAGAACAGTCTTTATATGCTGGAGTAAAAATCTAGAAGATGAAACTTCTGTCTGAACTTAACAAGTGGACATACCAGGAGTTTTTCGTTGTGACACCAAGCATACAGGAATGTTACCTCCCAACATAATTCAGGTCCTTTTGTGACATTCATGACTTCACTGCTTCTGTCTGAGAGGGTTTTTTTTTAAACACTTTTGCATTTAAGTGTGCTAAAAAACACACATACAACACCCAAACCATGACTAAACAACAGAGAAAAGAGAAACAAGCTGTAAAAGGGAAATATTGTCAATCAATCAATTAATCAATAAATCAATCTTTATTTGTAATGTGCCTGTTCATAACAAGTGTTATCTAAGGCACTTTTCAATAGAGCAGGCTGAAGCCATACTTTTCAGTTTTGAACTAAAGATACATATCTACAGATTAATATAAAATACACTGATAATTACTTCCAGAGATGTTTCCATCCAGACAGAGACAAAGGGACTAAAAGTAAGAATTTATGACAGTGACAAACCCATGGACACCCAGATCATGGTTCATACAGAACGACATAATATATTATCAATTTTATTTACATCTGGTCCAAATGTCCAGTCAAACATGACAGCTGTACAGGTGATAGGGACTGATCTCACTTATAAAGGCTAAAAAACATTCACTTGGGGAAAAAAAATAATATTTAACTAATAGTATACCACTTATATGAAATTATTTGTATTTTTAAGGGCATATGTTTGTTTGTTCATTTGTAAGCAAGATTCGCAAAAACTACCGGACAGATTTTGCTGAAACTTTCAGGAGATGTTGCTAAAGCCCAACTTAAAAATTATTTGATTTTACTGGTGATCCAGATAACCACCTTTAGTGTATGATATTTTTTGCTCAGTAACTGTCTAACTAATAATGATCTCAACATGCTTCTGAGTGCTAGGTGTGGGTTTTCAGGGTCAAGGAATCATATTATGATGGTAACTTTATCATGGAACTACTGCTTATAGATGTAACAGCAACATGTGAACTAGCCTGGTGGAGTTTTGTGTTCTCCGAGTGCTTTCTAGTTTCTATTTACTTCAAAATTCTGCTCCTTGAGCATGCATCAAGAAAAGACTGTCCACAAATTAAGCTGATGATGCCTGACTTAAAAAAAGATATTGAGGATTTTCTTCAAGTGAGGTTGTGTGAGGTACATGGCATGAGTCTGAACATGTGCCACAGTGTCACAGCTCAGTTCTCTTTCTGTTCAGAGGAACTTGGGATGGATGCTAATGCTATACATTGCTGTGCATGATGCCACTGTCTTTGCATAAAGTTTCTGTGACTTGTGGGAGAAAACAAGCCACAAAATGGTGTGGAGTCATCACACGCAGTTTGTTTACATCCATTTACTTTTCCACCAACAAGCCGGCTTGATTAGGCACTATTTTGAGGCACAGCACAGCCTACTAGTGATGGGCCATACCAGACTTGCTTTTTGCTGCAGTGATGGGCAGTAACATCACTATAAATAATATTATAAGCTTAATAACATTTTTCAGTAACTTTGTGGTAGGGTTGTTGTTTTCTAAATCAAATAGCTTTTCAGTAGAGTAGTTATTTTATTCATCACGCTACACATTTCCCTCATCACAGAGGGAGAGCAGCAGCAGAGCGCCCTGTTACAGTCCAGAACACTTTTAAGGATGAGGAAATGATGTGAGCAGATACAGGGGCATGTAGCTGTAGCAGACAGAGTTTTTCCTCATGACGAAGGCACTGCTGTCTAATCCTTTATACCTCCAGCATCAATCCCGCAGCCAAACTCGGGAGCCAAAGGCAGGACAGGTGAGCAAGGACATGCACACAGGTGATTCATGAACGCAATCACAAAACAGACACATGTTCAGTTTATCATGACCAGAATGATATGTAAAGATCAGCTGTCATTCATTCAGTCACTAAGTACTGAGCAGAGAGAAGAGAAGAGGAACTAATGAGGAAACAGAAGAGGAGATAATTTCAGGTTAGGGGAGACTGGAACAAGAAGAAACCAGTGAGGTAAGTTAAGATGCCTCATGTTACTATTAGGCAACTTTATGAGCTTTTTCTGTGTTTATTTCACAGTGTGCAAACTGTTTATGAGGCTGTTTGTTATTTTAGTAACTTTGATCACTGTAATTTGCCAGCAGACTGTGCTAAAGGTCATTGTCATTGATTTTATTCACTTTATGATGGACCCTCTTTACTGAAAAACAGATTTGACAGGTTGAGAGCATGTTGATGGTTGAGATATACTTTAATAATATGATTGCCCTGTTGCACTCATCCCTCTTATTTCAGTCTTCAATAGAGAGACGTGCTCTCTGTGTATGACATTAGCTAGGTTGTTTAACTACCAGGCGGCACGGTGGCGCAGCAAAAAGGTTGCTGGTTTGACCTGTGTTTATTGGTCAGTTTGCATTTACTCCCATACATGAACAGGTTCTCTCTGGGCACTCTGGCTTCCTCTCATAGACCAAAAACATGCTTATAAGGTTGACTGGTGACTTCAAATTGCCCATAGGTATGAGTGTGAGTGTGAATGGTTGTCTGTTTCTCTATGTGGCCCTGCAAATGGCTAGTGACTGGTTCAGTGTACCCCACCTCTCACCCAGTGTCAGCTGGAATAGACCCCAGCCCCCTGCAAACCCTAAAAGGTATAAATAATGGATGGATGGATGTTTAACTAGGGGGCAGCATGGTGGCACAGCAGGTAGTGCATGTGCCTCACAGCAAGAAGGTTGCTGGTTTGATTCACCATGGCGGTCAGGGCTGTCCTGTGTGGCGTTTGCAGGGTTACCCCATACATCCATGGATTCCCTCCGGGTTTAACCGTTTAATCAGGTAAAGAGTTCGGTACACAAAAGTCAGTCCAGAAAATAATCAGGCAGAGCTTTCAAAATAGGCAGGCAAAAGGGAGGTCAAAAAGTACATAGTAGGATCAAGAAACATGGAAAGAAACACAAGGAATGCTGGAAAGTGAAGATTCAACAACAACAATCGGGCAAGGAACATGAGAAGTGGGATTTAACTACACACACGAGGTAATCAAACACAGGTGACAAAGGGAACACAAGTGAAGGTTTATTAGTGATCAGGGAGACACTGTGAGGGAAGGGCAGGAACAAGACCTGAAACGAGAGAAAGAGGTGAGTAATTTCAAAATAAAATGAATAAAACAAAAAAATAAACAGGAAATGACAAGATGTGTATGGGCTGCCAAAGCAAGGAAAGATTTTCTCACCTTTGGTCCCAAAAAGGTAAAAAGTATAAAATGGACTCTATTAAAAACAGATCCAATCACCATGCTTTATTAGACTATGACAAAAGTAGTTTTACCTTTATAGACCACAGTAACAAAGTTTTTATGTTTTTATGGCGATCATTTTAACACAGCATGTGAAGACTTGAATTTAAGCAACTGAGTGTTTGAAATGTCGATCATACAAATGTTGAAATTAAACGCAAAAAAACAATGTTTACTGCATTTTTTTTTGCATTTAGAGAATCTTGTTTGATCACCACACTTAAGGTATGCAGTTATTATTTATTGTGACTCATAACTAGGTTGTACAAATCCCAATTCCAATGAAAATGAGATGTGTAAAATGACAATGAAGACACACTACAATGAAATGCAAATCTTTCCGACCTATAATCATCTGAGTACACCACAAAGACAAGATATTTAATGTTCAAATTGATAAACTTTAGTGGGTTTTTTTTTTTTTTTTGCAAATATTCACTCATTTTGAATATGATGCCTGCAATATGTCTCACAAAAGCTGAGACAGGGGCATATCTACCACTGTCACACACCTTTCCTTCTAACAACACTCAATAAGCATTTGTGAACTGAGGACACTAACTGTTGAGGCCTTGGAGGTGGAATTCCTGATTTTTCAATAGGAGACAGGTCTGGACTGCAGGCAGGCCAGTCTAGTACCTGCACCCCTTTACGTGCTCTGGTACAAAATGAGTCTTGGCATTGTCTCGCTGAAATAAGCAGGGACATGCCTGAAAAAGATGTTGCTTGGATAACAGCACATGTGGCTCTAAAACCTGTAAGTACCTTTCAGCATTAATGGTGCCTTCACAGATGTGAAAGTTACTTATGCCATGGGCACTAACACACCTCCATACCATTACAGATGCTTTTGACCTTTGCTCTGATAACACTCTGGATGGTCCTTTTCCTTTTCAGCCCAGAGGACACCACGTCCATGATGTCCAAAAACATCGTCTGAAATGTGGACTCAGACCAAAGCAGACTTTTCCACTTTGCCTCAGTCCATCTCAGATGAGCTCAGGTTGTCAAGGCACTGTCCTTCTAAAATTAAATTAGTTGGACCCAGAAGCTGAGACTGGGACCTCATTAAAGGTTTACGGAGATTTATTGTACAACACAGTCCAAAAAATCCAAACATCCAGTGATCACTGATTAACAAGGTGAATATTTACAACAAGGCAGGGCGGGAACTCTGGAGACACTGTGAAGAGAGGGAGCAGAAAAAAAGGTAAGTATCCACGTAGCAAAAAGCAAAACTCAAGCAGAGATAACGCATGAAAGCAAACTCCAGACAGGAGATACAAAAAGGCTTAAGGCCACGAAGAGCAAAGTGACGGCCAACAAACCACTCTAGGAGAGGAAATCCACCGGCGAAGCTGAGGTGACCCCAAGCAGCCTTTATAACTGAATAAATGAGTGCAGGAAGTGCAGGTGTGTGAGAGTGACCACATGCAGCAGGAGGACACCACGCCCACCACAGGCAGCAGAATCAGGAAGGGAAGGTCAGAGAAGCCAGTGGTGTTTCTTGGTGTTACTGATATTTGGTTTTGTCTATTGCTCCACAATAGAGTTTGAGAGTTTGACCCTTGACCTTGTAGATGTAGAGATGAACTGTGTTAACTGAAGTGTTCCTGTTCACCTGGTGATATCCTTTGCAGAATGATGATGGTTTTTGATGCAGTGCTGCCTGATGGATCAAATATTTTGATATTTTGGACTGTTGATGAAATCCCTACATTCCTTGCAAATTGTTTTTAAGCTGTTGAACTATTTGCTCATGCAGTTGTTCACTGAGTAGTGAAGGACTGAGCTTTCAGGGACAAAGCTTTTATGCCCCATCATGACACTCACATGTTTCACATTCACCTGTTGACCTGTGGAATGTTACAAACTGATGTTTTTTGAACATTCCTCAACTTTCACATGATGTCCCAGCTTCATTGGAGTTTGGGGGTTTGTACACTTTTTTTCCAGCTAAGACTGTCTGGAAATATGTGTAGAGTTTCAGCAGTGTGTGTGTGAAAATGTATTTAGAATTGTTTACGTGTTTTGTTAATCTGTTTAAATTCAGGCAAATAAGTACATGACTTGCCTCAGTGGAGTTTATCTTGAAGATTAAACATTAGTAGAATCTTAAAATGATGTTATAATTACATCTAAACACAGCAGCAGGCTAATGTTAAGATGTTCCTAAGAAACTGATAAACCAAGCTGGACAACAAAAGTTTGCCTCAGGGTGTTTATTCTGGGAAAATCTCTGAAATTTCCTGATACAGAAAAGCTGAAGTGGAGGAGTGAAGGTTTGCCAAAAATAAGGTACAAAAAGGTTCAAAGTCAATCCAGTTTGTATGTCCTCCCTGAAGGTCACTGTGTTTGTTTGTGGTGAGGATTTAAAGGAACCATGATATTAGGAACAATACAGTATGAAGTCCAATACATGCATTATAGAAGTAACTATCAGTCCTCTTTAGTATCTCTGAAAACTCCCTCTGTTCTCCATTAAATGGTTCAGTGCTGCCCTGAACTGAAGCTGTGCTTAGAGGTAATGAGGAGAAGGCCCAGAAAACTCTCTGATCAATCAGGAGGCAAAATTAGGAAATCAAACATTCAAAAAAGAGAACCGAGCAGAGAGAAGTGTCTATTTTTAAAGTTTCTTTAAAGGAAACATGAGGAAACTTTAACAGGTAAAATGATTGAAAATAAGAAGCTTTTTTGGAATGCGTTTCAGGCATTAAATGCAAATTGAGTGAATATTCACAAAATAGCACTAGTTTTTCAGTTTGAACAGTAAATACCTTATTATTTTTATTATTATTATAGTGTATTCAGATGAATATAAGTTCAAAAGGATTTGAAAATCATTGTTTTCTGTTTTTATTTACGTTTTACAAAACAAACCTAAGAATTAAGGTTTGTACATGAAAATACATGTTTATGAAATAGTTTTATTACTTTACTTAGATCAATGGCATCCTCATCACAGGTGGAGCACCCGCCATCTGGTGGTATCAGCGTGCACACATCATCTCCTCGTCCTCTTCTCCCCCCCACCATGTTTATCATCAGAGACTCCATAACCAGGACTCCGTTCCCATTATCCTGGCCAAACTTCTCCATTTACTCCCCTCCCTCCATCCCCTCCTCTGTCTCTAAAATAATGGCACAATAATTGGCACAAATGACACTTTTAAATGACACTTTTAAAGGACACTGGAAAGACAGTTTTTATCTCTGACCTAATCCCCACACTCGGTTGCAGAGCAGAGCGTTTTAGCCGTACATTTATACCCCTTCCCCACAGGCCAAAAACTTGTTTAAACACGCTAACCATCGGCTCAGGTCGGCAGTGGGAAAGGTTCTAATTGGCATTCAGACATGTGTCAACTGACCCTGCAAGCGACATGGTTTTTTTTAGTTTCCACCCAGGTGAATGCACTAATTTCCATCTGTAACTTCTGTGGCTCTTTGCCATCTCAGCAACAACTTCCATCCGCCTTCGTATCATCAGTGCTGAAATGTTGTTCAGTCTGCGCTGAGTTTGTACATTTTGGCGTGCTGATGATATCATCAATGTGATGACATCAGCTTGATGCACCGGAGGAAAAAAAACAGCCACACAGCTCGTCTGCTGCCAATTAGACCCAGGTCTGCTAACAATGGGAAAGGAGTCACTTGCTGATTGTTAGTGGCTTTACCTGCCTTTAAAAAGTGTATTTTTGTGGGAAAGCTGTTTCAGTCTCCATACTGGCTCCAGTCCACCTGCCCCACCCACAACTTCCATTTTAATTGACATCTTTAATTTTTTTTGGGAGGGAGCATCATTCTTTTTGCATGATGGGATCCATCCCAACAGGCAGGGTAGCCAAATGTCTTTCAATATCCAATACATGATCCAGACTTTGACAGTCTGCACTCAGCAGTTCATTTTCCCACACACAGGCCACTCCCCTCCCACCACACAACAACCTCTGGTCACCACAAAGCACCCCCATAATCTCCACCCACTCATCTGCCACTCCCCCACCTTCCTCGGCCCCCCCACATCAGTGAATCTGTAATTCCAGCCCACATCACTTCCTCACGACCTCACCCCCATCCTGTCAGAAATTGTACCCCCTCAAATTTAATCCACATTCCTCTGCTTCTGCAGCTACCCCGCTCTGCTTTTAACAGTAAACCTGCAAAGTTTGGACTTTTAAATATCAGATTAATCAACAACAAAACATTTTTATGTCAGGATTTTATTGTGCAAAACAACCTGGACTTTTTTATTTTAACAGAAACTTGGCTCACTCTGGACAATCATACTTCTCTTATCAAAGCCACCCCCCCTGATTTTACTCACCTCCATCAACCCCAGCTGTCAGGTCCTGGAGGGGGGGTGGAGGTCATATACAAGAAGATTTAAATGCAGCCCCATCACCCTTAAATAAAGAGCCCCACCCCTGGCTTACAGAGATCACACATGAACTAAAGGAATTACACAGAAGAAATGAACGTAAATGGAAGAAGACTGGTTTGGTGGTTTTTCATGACATCTGGAGAGATTCCATGAAAAGCTACTGGAAGGCAGTAAAAGATGCAAGGGCAGCATTTTATTCTGATTTGATTTTAGCCAATCATTCTAACCCCAGAGTTTTATTTAAGGTTTTAGAGTCCCTTACCAACCCCTCCCCCTCTTATTTTGCTGATACTTCTCAAGACACCTGTGAGAATTTTTTAATTCATTTTACTAACAAGGTTATGGACATCAGGCATCAAATCACTTCTCCAGATCATCTTATGCACACAAGTAGGTAAGTTAACCATTATTTTAGCAGTTTTAAATCGGTGTCCTTACCCTTTTGATCTGATATTTTATCCCACATGAAACCAGCTGCATGCAATCTTGATTTTATCCCCACTAGATTTCTCAAAGAGGTTTTTAACACGGTTGGGCCCAGCATTTTATCCATTATTAAAAGTTCTCTTACAGAGGAAGTATTTCCCCCTGCTTTTAAACCCGCTGTGGTTCAACCCCTTTTGAAGAAACCAAACCTTGACCCCACTAAAGTTAACATTTTAGACCAAAGTTAAAACTTCCATTTTTACCAAAGTTAGAAAGAAGGTGGTTTCCAAACTGCTTTTATGTTTTATGTCTGAAAACAACCTCTTTGGGAAATTTCAGTCTGGTTTTAGAGCAGGTCACTACACTGAGATGGCCCTCCTCAGGGTGACCAATTGCCTTCTTTTAGCAGCAGATAGAGGGGAGCGCTCAATTTTAATTTTTTTAGATCTTAGTGCAGCTTAAGGCAAACAACACACAAATATACCTCCCCCTGAGATGTGAGGACCCAACAGGCCTAGCTGCTGTCATAAACTTAAACATAAACAAAAATCTGAAATAATTGTCTGTAACATAAAATATTCCCCCCTCATACAGTCTGGTCTAGTAAATTTAAAACCCACAGCCAGAAATCTAGGAGTTACATTTGATTCTGACCTCGCTTTCTCCACTCATATCAATAAACAATCGTGGCTGTACATTGACTTTACTTCGAAAGTGGTCACCCAGGTCACTCAAGTCGCGTTCTGTGTGAATGCAGCACAAGACTGAGGAAAAGACTGAGGTGAAAGACTCGTGGGGCTCTAATTTCCGGGCGCAACTCAGGGTGATGCAGGGTAGCGCAGCGTTGCGCACCCCACACAGTGGTAATTTTGTCTGGCCTGCCAATTTGGTAGACCGGCTGCGCCGAGATGGATGTGACAGAGCACCAGGGGGAGGTGCCGAAAGATTCAGCTTGGCACAGTGACAATTGTGTGCCAAAAAACGCGCAGAAGGTGCACTGAAAGCTCGCCAGCTCCAACCTGGTCTATTCTCGGCGCCCAGGGCAGTGGTAATTTGGCTGACAGGCGTACAGTGTACACACGTCACCAAAACCTCACAGGCAGGTATCCAGAGTGTCAGGCACATTTCAATCTAATAAACAATCACAGCAACCACTATTTAATTTAACCGTCTGAACCAGCACATACATTTGTATCTATATTAATTGTCCCGTCACCTCTGATGTGAGATCAGAGACGTTTGTCATAACTAACGAGTTCGCATCTCTCAAGCCAACCACAAACAGCCACATCATCCGATACGGATGATGTATCCGGCTTCTCTCATCTCATGAAATTCAAAGCAAAAGAAAAAAGAGAGACGCTCATCTCGGCCTCCGATGAGCGGCCCAGTGGCCCATGCGCTCTCCCAGTTGCTGCTAAAGTGACAGCGGCTCTGATCTTCTCCACCAAGGTGAAATTGTCACTGCGCCTCGTCCGCGGCACATTTAAAGGCGAGAAGAGGCGTTCATTTGATTGGTGAAGATTACACTCGGCTGTGTTAAACCCACTCACGCCTCCTCTCCTCCCTCTCTGCTACTTGTGCCAGTAGTAGGGATGGAGGCGTGGGTGCGCCTACCTGCGCCAGACTGCGCCGTGCACGAAACTTGCAAAATGCCCTGGACACACCCCGTTGGCGCGGCACAGGTGCAGCGCAGGGCAGGTTCACCCCGCCTGCACCTGGTCTACGAAATTAGAGCCCATGGACTTAATTTAACAGACTTGTGATAAAGCTAATGTCATTTTCCGTTTTCACACCAATGTCCTCAAAGTTTGTAAACCAGTATTTGGATCACACAAATAGCGACAGCGTCCACTTTTGCAGTAATGTCAGTAAACACAGAAACTTGGAGTGTAGCATGAACATTCACAAACTTTCTCATTAACCAGATTCACATCTACTTGCCCTTTATGGGGCACACGCTGGACAAAACGACATCAATCATATTCTTAATGATGGGGGGTTGTGGGTGAAGGCTGTGAGGCAGATGATGGGCCAGCGTCATCTCCCAGGCATCCACCAGCTGAACCTTAAGTCCTTTGAACACAGCTCTGAGCACCCTGTCCCGCTGGAGCGAGAACCAGTCGCTGTTGGTTAATGTCTCGTAGAGCCACAGATCTTTGAGGTTTGCCGTTCTGATGACCACGACTGTTCCCGGAGCCCTGTTCAACAGGCGGACCACTGCACGACGGATGCTCTGAAGCCGTCTAATGTAGATCTCTATTGGGAAAGTGCTCAAGTGGGACCAGATGCCTATCACTACAACAGTGTTGGTGCCACCGACCAATCCATCCAGCTCATTGGCAATGTAGCGCAGCTCACTGGTTGGTACGTTGGCAAAACAAATAGGAGGACCATGGCAGCGGTACGTCACCAAAATATTCTTTGAACTGTCCCATATCAGGAAGGGTCCTACTTGTTTTGGATTATTCAGGTAAACTGCTTTGGCATCTGAAAGTAGGACCAGAGAAATTGAGTCTGTGGCACAAAGACAATCAAACTTTATCCATCAATCACTGCGGAGCAGCTACCTGTCAGCATCCTCTCCAGGTACTCAAACCACTGCCTGATGGTGGAGTCTCCATACAGGTAGACCTTCTTCCCCTTCAGACACTGACTGATGGCAGAGGTGTTGTTGAATTGGTGGACTTTGGTCCCACCTAGTGATCGCCACAGACCCCTGTAGTAATACCCTGCGAGGTCAGATTTACCACTGCTTTGATCGTCTTTGGGTTTTCCTGTGAGGAATTGAATAGGCAAAATAGGCATTGGGTTATTTTGCTTATCAGATAATATTTTATTGATCATCATTTACTGTCAGCTAATCTGGTACATTGTCTATGAAGCTCTTTATCATGCAGAATAAACACATTATAAGCTATTTATAAGATATTATCATGTTTTACAGTGCAGCTATAATGATGAATGATCATAATTATAAGCACTTGTAAATTTATGGTGCTCTGTAATAGCTATTGAAAAAACAATTTAATAAGAGTTATATGAGTTTCAAATGTACTTGTACTAAGTTATATTGTGCTTATAGCTTGAAGAAACTATTGATATTAATAATGCTTCATGACAATAAATCTGTCAAACTGTAAAGCCCTCTCTAAGTATTAATGAGGTTATGGGTAACTTGGTCACACTTCTATGAAGCTCCTCTTTATGATGCATAATAAACACATTATAAGCTATTTATAAGATATTAGAACGTTTTACAGAGCAGTTATAATAAAAAAAAAAGTTATAAGCACTTGTGATAATTTATGATGCCCTATAACCGCCATCAAAAAACCATTATAACAGTTTTACTGTATAATGAGTTATAGATAAACATGCACTGTGTCATGTCTTGTTTACAGATATAAGAAATTACAAATATTCATAATGCTTCATAACAAAAACCTACTAAATTAAACACTGAAGAAATTGTCCACATTTTTTTTACAAAGTCGGCCATAATGCTTAGCACCAATCTTCTACTCATAAACAGAGGCTTTGTTTTTTTGGACCTACTTAAAATGTCTGCGGTGGCTTGCGCATGTGCCTTGCGGTTTAGTTTCATTTATATTTCTATCAATAATTACATAAAGTGCTAGTCTTAGTCTAAAAAAGATAAAGTAACATAGTGCAGTAAAAAACAAGTCAAAACAAGCACACAGGACCGTTTAGAGTTGCTGAAGAGTTTATCTGATAACTGCAGGCAGAGGCAGGCTAACGCTCCCCACTGACTCCCAGTGTTTCAGCTAATTAGCAGTGGGCGAGCTTTGCCCTCCTTGTTAATGCATGCACAGTCGAAAGAATGGTGTCTATTTGTTTGTCATGGACCAGGGCATGAGGCAAGACATAAAAAACAAAAAAAATGTTGGTGTATCCCTTTAATAGAATTCATCAGTCACTCACTGGTGCCAGTGTGTTTGAACAGCTTGAAGCAGTTTTCGATAACGGCCACGAAAAAAGAAAGAGCTGTATCTGCATTTCACAGTCAGATTCAGAAATACTTTATTAATCCCCAACAGGACTTTTGTTGTTTCAGACGCTGTTATACACAGTACATCAGTAGAAATGTCAGAAATAGAGGTTACTATGAGAGAATAGTATAATATAAATTATATAATAAAACAATGTGCAGAATATTTAAGATATAATGTTACCTTATAAAAGAAAAACAATAATCTTACATTCAGACATAAAAAAATGCATTTTTTCTTCATTCATCTGAACATTAAAGTTTTCTTACTGATTTTTTTGTCATTTTTTTGACACAGAAATGTGAGGCTGTATTGCTATTGTTTGAGACTCATCAAAACATAAAGATCCTCTGTCACTGTGATATTGAAATATTAATCATGAAAATGACTGCCACGGATGAACAGCCTCGATTGAAAAAAGAAATAGAAAAACAGCAAAGAAATTTGTTTTTGGACTGTAAAGGATGTGTTTCAGTTTTAGGTTAATGATTCCACATCTGTAGCTTAATGTTTGCATTTCCTCATAGGTTATATTGATCACATAGGGGGAAAGAGCTTTCTTTGCTTTGGCCTGACTTGAAACAATCAGACCGTGGCTTCCTCTCCTTTCTGAAGGCAAAGGCTTCCTTCACCTTTCATTTTTATGAGCCTGTTAATCATTTGTCTTAAAACCACAGATACTTAATGAACTGTAAAACTTCTGTGCTCCTGGAATGGCTAAAGGGCTGAGTAACTTAAAGCTATGGTCTACGATTTGGAAGCTTGGTACATCTTAATAACACCGTTTATAAGGCCGTTATGGTCCTATGATCCGATCTACGCAATATAAAGACCAAAAAGAATGAAAAAAATCCATTCAGTATATCCGCTGCAAAGCAGCATAATAGTTGACCAATCTGAACCGCCGTTCCCCGCGGTTCGGATTGGTCCGTGAGTCCATCCAATCCTCTGTCTCCCCTGCTCCGCACCGTCCAGCCCATGGTCCCGCCTCCTCCCCACTACCTCCCTGTATCGGTGAGCAGCTAGCTGCACAGCTACTGAAGCGTCATGGAGCCGGAGAAGACCAGTACCGAAACCGATTTTAGCACAAGTTAGCCACGCATCGTTAGCATTGTAAACTGAGCTGGTGAAGACACGCCGAGAAAGGTAAATCCTGATCGGCTAACAGTGGCGACGCCAGACCCGCTTCGCCGCTGGTCCAATTGAAATTGCTACCGCTGTGTGTTACAAGGGGGATGACTGTCGTGTTTGTTACTTTCAGCTATGAGCAATCTCAAGTTGTTGTTGCTGCTGATATTTTCTGCCGGCCGGCTTCGTGCTCTATCGGAAGGGGCGTGTTGTTAGGAGGCAACACGAGCTGGGGGGCGGGATCTTGGAACACGGAGGGGAGGGGTGAGTAAAGAGGGGGCAGGCTGCGTTTTTCAAATCTGTCTTAACAGCCAAACTGGTTTTCAGATCGTAGACCATAGCTTTAAATATAAACTCTGGTCTTGTAGGAGCTGGAGGAAAGTTCTTTTTGCTGTAGATGTGCAGCATGTCTTTGGATAAACAAGACTTGATTCATTACACTTAGGTCAGGTTTGGGAGCACATGCAGAGTCAGGACTTCATCATCGGCCTGCATCTCGTAGCCACCAAACCAGCCTCCATGTTTTGAACGAGACTTGTTCGTTCCAAATATGGACCAGTTCAAGCCCTTATTGACTGAGCTACACTGCTGCCTTCACATGGTTTGCTGCTTCATACCAGTTTTACTTTTTAAGGAGAATTTCCCTCACAAATGTTTCTTTATTCATCATGTATGTTGTGACTGTCGTTGTGTAAAAGCATTTCTAATGTTTGATCAGTATTGCTTGAACAATAAAGTGCGATATAAATAAAGTTATTAATATATTCATTATGGGCCCTGGAGCACAGCAGGTAGTGCACATGCCTCACAGTAAGAAGGTTGCTGGTTTGATCCCCGTGTCAATGAGGGCCTTTTTCTGTGGAGTTTGTATGCTCTCCCCATGCTTTCATGGGTTCTCTCCAGGAACTCCGGCTTCCTCCCACAGACCAAAACATGCTCATTGTGAATGGTTGTTTATCTCTCTATGTGGCCCTGTGATTGGCTGGCAACTGGTTCAGGGTATACCCTGCCTCTTGTTCAATGTCAGCTGGGATAGGCTCCAGCGATGTAGGATTGTGCATATTATTATTATTATTATTATTATTATTATTATTATTATTATTATTATTATCATCACCATCATTATTATTATTATTATTGTTATTAAATATTATTAAATACACTCCTCCAAGAAAGTTGGAAACATAATTTCAGTTGATTATTCATACCTTTTAATACAATAGCAGTTGGTATTGTATTATATATCATTGGAAATCCTGATTAGTCACTGTTACAATAATGTACAACTTGGAAGGATTGTGCATTCATGGAATGAGCAACAAAGCCTAATCTATGGGTAGCCCCCCAAAAACATGCCAAAATCCCCTGCAACTGCCTCTGGAAGAATGTCTATGGTTTCTCATTGAAGCAAGGGTGAGGAACCAGTCTTCTTGAGGTGATGTCTTCCTGGGATACCCACTTGGTGTTCTGTCTTGAATTCACCAGTTTCACTGGTCATAAGGTTGGAAATGGTACGAGGGCTGACACCAAATAATACTCCACTCTGTGAACCAGAACACCGCCTGTGAGTTGCAGGGATTTTGATACTTTATTTCTGGGGACTACCCTCCATCATCCATACTACTTATCCCTTTCTGGGGCCAGAGCCTATCTTAGCTGACATTGGGCGAAAGGCTGGTAAACCCTGAACTGATCACCAGCCAATCACAGGGCCACAAAGAGAGATGGACAACTATTCCTGCTCTTACTCATACCTTAGGGCAATTTGGAGTCAGAAATCAACCCGATGACCATGTTTTTAGTCTGTGGGAGGAAGCCGGAGTGCCTGAAGAGAACACATGCAATTCATAAAAAACATAAAAAACTCCACACAGAAAATAGTGTTTCCAAATAATAAGACAAAACATTTGTTTCTTAATATCTTAATATGAAATTTCAGTTTTGATTTTTAAAGTCAAAGGTGTAGAAGTTCAGCTTACCTTTCATTTGTGGCAGAACAGTGACAACAGAAGGTCCTGAAGGCTGAATGGAGGCTTTCATGTTGACACCTCTGCAGACAGACGTCGAAAAGTATGTTTAACATACACTCAGGCAAGTTTAAACATTCATGGAGTATGTACTGTGAGGCCAGACCATCGTAAAGTTTGTTTAACATACACTCTGACATGTAGCTGAGGACACATGAATCACTTTGTTTTTATATTTGCTCACTGATGAGGAGTGTCGACTCATGCTACAGAAATTAACAAGAGACTCAGACAGAAAAGACAGAACTATGTCACACTGTTATCATCTTAAAGGGATAGTTCTGGTTTTTGAAGTGGGGTTGTGTGAGGTACATGAGCCTGAACATGTCCAAGAGTGTCACAGCTCAGTTCTCTCTCTTTCTCAAGAAATTTAAGGACAGACACTAATGATATACAGCCTATGGTTCCTTCTTCCAGCAGCGCTGTCTAGTTTGGTTCACAAGAAGAAACTAACGCCACCAAATGGGATACATTCACAGTTATCCTGTCTGACCAATGTTTACTTTGGATTCTTTGGGATACATCCAGGTCTGAACTGAAAATGGAGGAATCTGCTATGAGAACTGGAAGAGGACCAGAGAAACACACAGTACCTCATGTGTTCTCCTGAAGATTCAAAAGCAAGGCAACTGGACTCTACACAGTCCAGTTGCCTTGCTTTTGCATCTTCAGGATGACCATGACCTGGATGAATGAGAATCTACACAGAAGTACCTCATGTGGTTACACTGGATGAAATAAGAGTCTGACTAAGAAAAGACACCAGGATGCTTCATGATGTTCAAGATCAGAGGAGACTATCAGCTTTTATATATTCGTCTGCAGTGAGCAGCTCTCATCACACAGAGCCTTGTTGACTTAATGGATATTTGTTTGTTTGTTTTAAGTCTTTATTGTCCCCAAGGGGCAATTCAGGTGCAGCATAGCAAACAACACAAGAGACATGAATGCACAAATACAAAACCATTAAATGGGCACAGATATGCTATGCACAGTGTGAACCTACTGTCCGTGATAAGGTTATGCAAAGTAGCATAATTCACAAAACAGAGATTAAAAATACATAAGAGATTCAGAAAAAAAGTACAGATCAAAACTGCAGGAGGAGAGACGTAACCTATATGTGTTTGTTAAGAGCCACAATGTATAATCCTATGAACCACATTCACTATTTTACAAACTCCAAGGATGAAACAGATGAGCTGAATGAAAGTTCATATTCAGAGAAAGTTTATACTTACTTATATTTTCAGTTTATACTGATTGTTCATTTTGACAGAAGCCATGGTTTCATTGATAAGTCATTATAGCACACTGTGTGTTCGTTGTTGTGGGTAAACTGAGCAATAAAAACATTCTTTGTCAGAATTACTGAACTTGATCATCAGGGTTATCCTTAAAACATTCATACATTTGGTATTATTAGTGTATTTAGAAAAAAATCAAGTAAGACCGTAGTTTGATCCGTACTCTGCTGGTGGAAGGACACATAGGCTGTGCTGTGTCTCAAATTAGTGCCCAATCCATGTGACTTGGTAGTGGAGAAGAAAGAGGCTGTAAACAAACTGTAGAGTGTGATGACCCCATGTTTTTTGTGGCTTTTTTTCTCCCACAATCCTTTTAATTATACAAAAAGTTTGGCACCATGTACAACTAGAAAAGCACTTGGAGAGCGCAGACCTCTGCCAAGTAGCTCTGTTACGGCAGTGGCTTTTCCACAACCCCTGTAAAGGATACAATACAGGATCACCACACGCTCCGATTGGATGAAAGAGTCTCTGCTCATATCTGTCCATATGGAGAACTCCTGGAATTGCAAGGGAAGCTGGGAAATGTAGTTTCCCACCTTCCCTTGACATCAGTTTGTAAATAAACTACAATTCCCATAATGACGTAAAGGGGCAAAACCCTCACAGAGGCCAAGGAGAAATGTATGGAATTTGTTTTTTTATGGCGTCAATCTGGATGGGATCCAGATGAAATTTACCTTGAGGATAGACTTATATTTTATATATTGTCCTATAAATTTTGAACCGAATCCATCAAGTGATGGCAAAGATAAGAGTTTTTAAAATACGGCCCAATGTTAAGTTATGGGATTTTCAGAAAATGTTGGGAACTTTTAGCATCCAGACAAAAAGAGGATCACCACCAAAATGTAATGGCTTCTTCCTTGGACCAAACCACACCTCTGGTAAAACTTTCATGTTGATCCTGCAGTTTTTGCATAATCTTGCTGACAGACAAACAAACAAGCAAACAAACGAACAAACAAACAAACAGACAAATTGTGGCGAAAACATAACCTCCTTGGTGGAGGTAACGATGTATAGCATTAGCATCTGTCACAAATTCTTCTGAACAGAAAGAGAACTGAGCTGTAACACTGTGGCACAAGTTCAGGCTCATGCCATGCACCTCACACAACCCCACTTCAAAAACCTGAACTATCCCTTTAAGAATATTTCTAAACATACAGCTAAGGATGAGAACAAACAAAAAAAGTCCACGGTCACAAAAGTTTTTTAATTCAGAATTAAGTATTCTCCTTCATGTTTACATGGAAATAGTCTCCGAATTGAGGTTTACATGGAAAACACTTCTACACTTTTTTTCGCTTTTATTCAATTCCGCTTAAGGTCTGGGGTTTGGGAATGGTTCTGATTGGACAGGGGGCGGACGTGACGTAGTGACTTATTTACGTCTTCCGGAAGAAATTTTTATGCTAACATCCATCCACTCTTTTCATTATTTCCAAATCTTCGTAGGCTCTTATTAGATAAATTATCTTGGCTCAAGTCCAACGCTTGTTCGGGTGGCCATCCTGTTCCCGTCAGCGCAGAATATGTGCGTCATCGGGACAGAACAAGGGGCAAACATGCACCCGGAAAGTGAATGTATGAATGAACGTATACATGATCGAGGAATTATTCAATTTGGATTTAAAATCAGAATAAACAAGCCACTTACTTCGGAATGAAGTTTTATTCTGAATTATTCTTTTTATTTGGAATTAGGTGTTTACAAGGTTATTTTTAATCTTTTTAAAGAGGATTTAAGTTTTATTCTGAATTAAAGGGGAATTAAAGCCCTCATGTAAACATTGTAATTATGATGAGTTATGATGTGGTGTTAAGCACCATCATTCACTTTACATTGTAACAAATACTACATCCTCACGTCCAGATAATAGAGAACACTACTGTACATTAATCTGTACCGGGAATAATGGTCATGTCTCAAGAAAGCAGGGATTTGGTTTTGTTGGTGATCCTGATCTGAATGTGGAATCAGAAATTCTCTTATATGTTTCTTATTGTGTGAGACAGGGCAGTTTTAGTAAGTTTAGTAAGTGTAAATGTGATAATCATTTAAAGCTCCTTATCTGGTCAAACCTTGAATTGCTCGTGTCCTTCCCCCTTACTTTTGGAAGAGCTTCTCCTCTTTGGCATGGAGCTGTTGATTGAATCCCCCCTTTGCGTGGTTGCTCCTGGTATCACAGTCCAGCCTCTTTGGTTTGTAGCAGAACCAGGGGTCACCCGTATGGAGGTCGGTGAAGTTGCACAGCGGCTGACTGCTCTGACGTAGACAAACGTTACAGGTTGTAGTTTCAGAGATCGACCCTGAGCGGAAGATGCTGGTGAAGAAAATCCTGTCAGGATGTTCTTTGGTCACTCGGTCCAGAACGGTCACAGCCTCACTCGAGTGAACGAGTGTCACCTGGTGGAAAAGAGAGATATTTTCACTCAGTCCAGACTTATTCAGAGGAAACAGTTAAAAACAGTTAAAGCCCATGGCTGCTACAGAATTATCATGAACAGTAAACTCACTGGCCACATTATTAGGTACACCAAATTGCTCCAAACACTGTTTCTTTGTCATGGAAAGGTAAAATGCTGTAAAGAATTCAACTGTAGCATTTTGTTGAGTCAGCATTATTTATGTGTAGTTTTACTCTAAAGTGGGGTAATTATGAACATAGTTGCCAGGTTCACTTATTATTAGAGACTTTGGGCTTCTCTTTTTGAAAAGTTGCTTGTAAATATTGGCAGTTTCGTGTTGTGCTTTATTGGGCTTGTTTCAAAAGTGCAGTTTCATTTTGGCTTGTTGTGCCCCAGGAGGGACCTGATGAACACTCTACTAACAATATAAACTAATTAAGAAGTTACACAAACTATTTTCTCCCGCTCTAAACACAAATGTAAATTTTACTGTAAAAAGGGGGACAAAAATGATGTTTCCACCAAAAAGAAATCCTTATAGCCAGAATTAAATTTATTTCTAATGTAGCTATTACTGTTTTCACCATGATAAAGCTGGAGAGGATCAACATAAAACTTAGATAAAAGTCTTACTACGTCTATTTGGTTACAAAAATCAAATTTAGACAGACTGTTTAGTGATAACAGAGTAATAAATAATAGTAAAGGATGTTCCACCTCCAAACAAAAGGATGTTGAATAAGTAAATTAAGAGCCAAATAATAAAAAATGTCACTATGAAATTGAAATGTAATGTTGATGAAAATTAAAACACACTTTATGTAGATTTCTCTTTAAAAAAAGGAGTTATATACAGCATTAGAAAAGAATAATAGCTGGAGGTCACTTGTTTTGGGCTTGTTTTTATCAACCTGGTTGCTTAAATCAGCAGAAAAATTGGCAACACTGATTATAGGGCTGAAATGATTCCTCAAGTAATTGCAGTTATTCAATTATAAAAAAGCCTTGAGGAAAATTATTTGCCTTGAGGCTTTTTTTAATTCTGGACCACTGTACAGCGCACTGTGTTTGACATGGATGGTCATTTCTGTTGCACAATGTGCAATGTAGATGTAACGTAAATGTGAGGCGTGGATTGTAAAATCATGCAGAAAGAGAGGAGCAGAAAGAAGAGACTCTTCAGAAGAAACGGCAGAAAGTATCCCAAGTGTCGGATCACTTCAAGTTGAAGTGAAAAGGAAACTTAGTGCAGTGTGTCTATTGTAAAAATAATCTGCAGACCTTCTATGAGCAGTTTCATGAAGGAACTTCTTTTTACCAGTAGAAAAATCTGTGTTTTGGTTTTGGGATCTCATTTATGCCATAAAAATGTTCAAAAATGGAAATAATTAATCGTTCATTTAAGAGACCTGGCTTTTTTCTGCTTATATCTTACTGATGCTTTTCAATAAAGCCAAAGTGATTCAATGTAAAACAAAAATTGCAGTGTGCACAATGTATCTCATATCCGATCACTTGATCAATCACCAAAATAATCAATAGAATACCTGATTACAAAAAGAATCGATAGCTGCAGCCCTAACTGATTACAAGGCTTTCGATGGCACCATGTTCTTCTATCGCCTAGTGTCCGTTCAAGCTTATCTCCCCAGAGGGGCAGAGCTGGTCATTTGCTTCATTGGTAGTTATATTTACTAGTGCCATGGGCCTCAAGAAACCTTGTTTCAAAAAACCCAAAATATAACTTCCAGACTGTTATCAGAGCGATGGTATGGGATTGTTCTGGCATGGCATGGCATGGGTAACTTGCACATCTGATAGGTACATACAGTTTGCCATCCAAGAGATGTCTTCTCAGGGACATCCTTGCTTGTTTCAGTAAGACAATGTCAAGACACATTCTGCAAGGGTGACGACAGTGTGACTTCTTAGATAAAGAGTGCAGGTACTAGACTGACCTGCTGCAGTCAAAACCTGTCTCCCACTGAAAATGTGCAGTGCATTATGAATCACAAATTACGACAAAGAAGACACTGGACTGTTGAGCAAATGAAGTCAAACAGCAAGCAAAAATGGGAAAGAATTCCACCTACAAAGCTATAACAATCAGTGTCCTCCGTTCCTAAATCCTTATTGAGTGTTGTTAAAACGAAAGGTGATGTAACACAGTGGTAAACATGCCCCCATCACAGCTTTGTTGGAATGTGTTGCAGACATCAAATTAAAAAATGAGTGAATATTTGAGGGAAAAACAAGGTTCATCGTTTATTAGTGGGATTTTTACGTTAAGCTGTGTTGCTCATTCCATGAATGTCCGACCCTTACAAATTGTACCTTGTTATAAAGGTGTTTAATCAGGCTTTGCATCCTCATCCCTGATAAATGTATGGAGCTGTCACCATGGTGTTTCAGGCTGTGCAACAACTAAAACACAGAGAGATTTAAGCAGAGAGCCTTGAGCTTTACCTCAACTTCTGCGCTTCCTTTCCAGAGTAAAGTGAAAGCAGCAGAGTAGGAACCATTAAGGTGATCCACCACTCGTCCAGCCACACCTGCTTCAAGTTCCTGATTGTGCAGCCGAGCAACCAGGACATCTCCTCCAGACTTCTTGGGATTACCTAGGAAGTCATGCATCTGTATCATGACCTCCAACTGATCTCCTACATGCCACTCTCCTCCACCCTTCCCTGGAACTATAGAGAAGGTGCTGTGGGCGGGGTCACTTGTCCGATTCAATGACAGAGGAGATGGCAGAGGTGGGGTTGTGGGCCAAGCGATGGAGTCTAATAAGAGCCGCTCCTCTTCAGCATCTGCTGGAGACAGGGGCTCGAAGCTGCAGAAGCCACGCTGGACAGGAATCCCAAGCGAAGGGGAAGAAGTCGGAGCAGAGATTGAAGCTGAGGTTACATCTGTGCAGGTCAGTAAGTCTTCTTCTCCGTACTGAAGCTGTCAGGAGGTTGAGAGAAAGAGTGAATGCACTTTGGTGTGTTTGACACATCTCCTCCTCATGACGAGGCTAACATGACACACCAGATGGACAGTTCAACATTTACTAGACACAATACATATTATATTTTTGTTAAATTCTTCTTAAGTTTTCCTGTCACATCCTGCTTGTCACCAAAAAAAAAAAATTTAAATTCTTTTCTGATCTAGTGTTTGCATCTTCTGCATAGTCCTACTTTTGTCATGTGTTCTCATCACTTGCACGGTTTCTTTAATTTACTACATCACTTAAATAAAAATATTGCACATGTTATACAGTCATAAACCAAATTACATAGGGTATCAATAAACAAAATAAACATCTTCAGACCAGAGACTGTAATATGTGTTCCAGTTATGTTAATGGAGTTAAACATGGTGTGGTGGCGTGCTTTGAGATCTTGGCTTGGTGTAACATGTGCCTGAGGCAAAAAATATTTGAATACCACTCACTGATATGATTTTGCATGATCAGTCACTTCAAGTCTGCCTGCAGTGTTTCCTTTTCCTTCAACTAGCACCGTTGACTAAAGGGTAGGTTTGTCAGTTGTCTGTGTTATCAGCTTGATTTCAAAGCACCACATTTAAAAACTATCAAGTTCCTTTTATCCGTGAAAACTTCCTGAATAGAAAGGCGTGGGTGTCGACCCAAAGATGAACTGGATCCACTCAGACTGTGATTTATTTTGCTTCTTTATTTGAAAAGTTCAGTTACATGAGTTAACTTTGCCAGCTCTGTTTTACAGTGTATAATTTTCAGCGTTTAATTCTTGAGCCTGTTGCCTTATCAGTCCTCTTATTTTTTCAGTCCTTTGGTTCTTTAGCCTTTTCGTCAGCTTGTTAGGTGAAAAAACTTTAAAAAACTACACAAATTACATATTCACAAAATACATTATACAGACAATAAACAGCATTTTCAATGCTGAGAAATATGTAAACTCAATGATTATTTTAACTGTACCTTCATGACAATATTTAATTATTATTAACTTTTTAGCATTAAGAATCTTTAATTGTTTTTTTGCGGTTTAATATAAACCTTTTCACACACTAATTGTATTTTTATGAGAACATGCTTTCCTGATTTTTTAATCTGTTTAAACCTTTTATTTAATACCCTTAGGGCTGCATCTATTGAGATCCCGAATAACGAGTGCTAAATTGTGTGTGCATTCTAAAAAATTGCACTGGTGAACTCAGCAGAGACATCTTAGCATTGCAAGAAGAAACACGATTTGGTAGGTCATCTGTGAAAAGCACATAGCTCAAAACTGGCATTGCTGGATAGATGATATGTGTCTACTATTTTTATTCCTCGCCACAATGATTGCAGCCATCTGTGCGTAATGCTGTGCCTGTTTGCACCTTTCAAACATGCTAAATATAGACCCAAAAACACCAAGCGCAATCAGTTTGAGGTTTGATAAATTTCTAAAGGTTATTGATAAGTAATTGTCCAATGATATACAAGCAGTGGCGGCTTGTCCATAGGTGGCGCTGGGGCGCCGCCCCCTCCAAAATTCGACAGACAAAGTCTACTTAAAAACAACATAATTTGTCTTTAAATTATAAAAAAAAAAAAAAAAATGGATAAAATCATTTATTTTTACCACATAGTAACAGTCTGTCAGCAGCACCTGACACCATTCAATAAAAGGGGTTTCACAATGTTTTTATGTAAGAACTGTGCTGTGAATACATAGTTTACGTACAGAGGGGCGCCGGCCTAATGGATGTCTATGCAAGTCCTTAAACTTCTGGTCAGCATGTGACCTGAGGCGTCTTTGGGATTGGCCACTTCAACTTTGCCCCCGGGGCGCAGGCAGGTGTGCCCCAGACACTCCCACTTGGACTGGCAGCAAATCAGTATTGTTCTGGTGTTTCTTTTTCTCGTGTGACTGGACAACGAGCGCTGTCAATCATATCGACACGTCACCGCAGCAGATATGATTTACGCATGCGCAAGTATCTCACGTATCCTCATCTGTCTGACCAACGCTCCCATGAACTAAAGAGGCGTCGGGTACTCCGTTCAGAGAACCATCAGAGGGTCGCAGAAGAGGTGAGGAGAAAATCAGTGAGAGGCTTTGCTACACTGAAGATTAGATTAGGATGTGTCTATCTTACGTTGTAGACATAACATAATTCAGGGGCAAAATTTTCCATTTTATGTCACACATGGCACAAAACCACAGATTAGGAGCTACAAAATGAGTTTGCCAAGAGGATATAAATGCTTTGTTCGGTAGAACATTATCCTTTTGCAGACTTAAGTTCTAAAAACTCCATATAGTTTTTAATTCTTGCATATCTTTACAAAAACAACATACTTTTAGGAGGAATTGGGGCTTTTATTAGGTGGGTAAGTTTGTTTTTTACCCCACTAGAAGCTAATTTTAAATTTAATTGACAAATTTGATACATTATTTTGATGAAAATATTCTATAAAGGGACCTATAATAATATATTTTAAAAATCATGGCAAAGCAGGAACAAGACAGGAGAAATTTTAATATTAATATTATACACAAGTGCATGCAGATTATTGCAGAGGTTTATTGCACTGCTCATTAAATATTTCTGTTACATTGTGTGAAAGCCTTTGAAACATTACACAAAGAAGAATTGATAATGCTATCAAGTTATGTGTTGCAATTTACTGGTGAAAACAGTGGGGTTTTATTAGTCCCAAAAGTGTAAACAACACATATTCTTTACCTCTTAGGTGTATGTCCATTACAGAATTATTTTTTAATCTACTGGAGCTTTTAGATTTGACACTTACCTTGTGCCTTTCCAGCTCGTACCATTGTGCACAGTATAAAATCAACGAAAACAGACCAACAGGATGTATATCTTGTCTCTAAATGGTGTAGTTTTATGATGGCAACTAAACATGTGATAAAAAATAATAAATATCAATATAAATATATACAGTATTGTCATTTTATATAATTGTATACCATATGTTTAGTTGCTTTGATAAATTTGGATACAGAAATTATACATTCTGTTGGTGTTTTTTGCTGACTGAATACTGCACATAACAGTACAAAGTAAAACTATTCAAAAGCTTCAGCAGATGGAAACAGACTCCTGTAATGTAAAGTTTATTTTTTTGACTTTTTAAAATTTGAAGTAATTTTGCTGAAAACTATAAATGTCATCCATAAATTGACAGCCTCCATTTCAGTTATGAGAATCAGCCAGCTGGTGTGAGCCGTCTGCCCTCTTGTGTTGCATGCTTGTACCTGATTTTTTTTCTTATTTGTTTTGTTTTGTTTTGTTTTGTTTTGTTCATACTTTTTACAGTTAATCTATACCAAAACCGTATCACATAGTTTTACCTTCAGTTTCAAAGCATCGGTTTAGTGGTACATAAGATTTTGTTTGTGTTTACAATCTTGAGCCATGAGACATCATGTATAAAATAAGACACTGTTCAGGTGACACAAGAAATGTTCATAAAATGGTGAAAATGACATAAATTACAGCTTTATTTTCTGGGACCAGGTTAAACTTTGGCTGTTTTATTGATTTTTTTCAGTAAATACTGATGTTAACTTTTGGTAATAAAATGTGCTTTTCTATGTGTTTTTTAATGACAGATTCACACAGTACCACACCATGTTTCCTGAAGATTCTTTCAGCAGCACCTTGAAGGCCGACCCAGTGCTCAACTAAAGCTAAAGACAGAGCTCAGTCTTAATCTACAGCAAGGAGGAGTTCAAGGCCTGCTGTGGTGCTGTGGACCTTATCCAGTTGTTGATGGAAAATAATCTTGGAGAGGTATTTTCAGAGACTGTCACTCTGCTAAAGATCCTCATCACCACACCCATGACCACTGCAGAAGCTGAGAGGTGCTTCTCAGAACATTCCTCAGAAACACCATGAACCAGGACAGGATGAATGCTCTGGCCATGCTGTAAATGGAAGAGAGACTGGTGACAGAGATGATGGACTTCAATCGGAAGGTCACTGAGAAATTTGCAGCCCAGAAGGAAAGGAGGGCAACATTTCTTCTCAAATATTGCATTGTTCAAAGTAGGTTGCATTGTGGTTGTTTTGTCTTTAGCTTCTTTCCACTGTAGTACGGAGCGCTTCTTTGGTTTGTTTCCTCCAAAGCTGCGCCCCCGGTAAATTTTTTGGCACCAGCCGCCACTGTATACAAGATATGTTTTTCAAAGATTCCGTCCATTCCCAAACACCTTCTATGAGCTGTTGTCCAGATGGACTTCAGAAATATATTCTGTATTGCTGGGATCATCAACTGCATTTGTACAAGGACCAGTTTTTTTTCTTGACAAATGCTATGGGGGCCAGATTTTAAAATACAGGGAAATAATAATATTTTAGTCTCACTAACATGCTATTTTTTAACATTTGCTTTTTTCTTAAATGAATTAATCTTAGCCTTTAATAACTAAAGACACCTGGCACTGTACCGTACCGTCTACTTTTTCGGGGTCAGTTCGCGGGGTCAGCAGTCTAAGCAGAGAAGCTCAGACTTCCCTCCTGGCCCCTTCGTCCAGCTCTTTGTGGAGGACCTGAGGAGTTCTCAGGCCATTTGGGAGACATAGTCCCTCCAGCGTGTCCTAAGTCTTCCCCGAGGTCTCCTACTGGTGGGACATGCCTTGAACACATCACCAGGGAGGTGTCCGGGAGGCATCCTGATAAGTTGCCCGTGCCACCTCATCTGGCTCATCTCAATGAGGAGGAGCAGCAGCTCCACTCCGAGCCCAAAGGAAACTCATTTCGGCCGCTTGTTCCTGGGATCTTGTTCTTTCGGTCACTACCCACAGCTCATGACCACAGGTGAGGTTAGGAACAAAGATCAAGCTGTAAATCCAGAGCTTTGCCTTTTGGCTCAGCTCCCTCTTCGCCACAACAGACCTGTACAAAGCCTGCATATTGATTAGATAAGTTCTGACCACAGGAGGCCAATTGAAACATCCTGACTACTTCATGGAGCTGTAATTTTTATACATGAATGTTGTCTAATACTAGCTGACAGCTGGATTTCTATAGAACAGATCAAACATGAAGTCATTCCTGAAAAGCCTGCTTCAATCACAATCGCTTTGTGGTTGTGTCAATATTGACAAGGAAAGAATGAATCAGAGATACCCTTCAAACCTCACATTATGAGAATTTGATGAGGGGCAAGATGAGAAGCTGTGGGGACCTGATGTCGTCCTCGGGCTGCCTGTTGATGGGAACTGCTGTATAGTTTATGTGGACAAGTGTTTCGAATTAGCACCTGTGCTAAAACACTCAAACAATGCATCTGGTTTGTCCAATGTAATTGTGATGTCCACATCAAATAAACAATAAATAAATAAAAAAATAAATGGTCCATCTGCTGTGTCACATTAGAAGAAAATTCTGTTTTCAAAAATAGCAGCATATGTGTGGACACAGCCTCAGTCTGCAGTCGAGGCTCAGTCTGCAGTCCTGCAGTGCCTGTTTTGCAGTGAAACTGTCCCCCAGAGCATGTTTAAAGATGTTCTTTATACTTGCATTAACATCATCATGAGTATTGGGATACCACTTTGACTGCATTCTTCACATAAATCCACACCATGCATTAACAACATTCCTCCAGTGAAGACCTACTATTAAAAACCACCTGCCTGCCAAATGCAGAAAAAAACAATCCATAAATAGTTGCTAGTGTGCTTTCCTTTCTTGCAGCTCATTTACAATCATCTGGCCTCACCACAGAAATGCCTGAAGGAGATATGCTTGCATACTACATGCAGTGAAGTTTCTTGAAATGACTGAAGATAAGAAGCTTTAAGACACGAAGACAGCAGCACCTCTAACAGGTTTCATCATTCATTATGGGAAAATGTGGCTTTAAAGGCAAAGGTTAAACAAACAGGTTGGATCTGCTGGATAACAACCTCAGCTTTCTGCTCCCTCTCTTTTAGCGTCTCCTGGAGCTCTAACCCAACCACGTGTAAATACTCAACTTCATCACAAAAATTCCCCCACAAGCACTGGACTTGCCCTGCCCCCCTTGTTGTTTGGAACTGCTGTGCAATAAAAACTCAAGAACTTCAGCTGGGTCCAACGAGTTACATTGAGGAGGAACAATTCCTTGACAATTTTCCCATTATTCATTTATTTATTCATTATTTTAGTTGGCTAACTCAAAAGTTAGCATTGTGCTGGTTTTATCAACTAAAAGCCAAAGGGGTTTTTCAGTGTACTCTTGGATTATTGCTGTTTATATGGTCTGTGGCGAACATTACACCATGATAATCCCTGACAAATTAATATTACTTTCATGATTTTTTAATCTGAGATTTAATCGGTGGGTATTAAATGCCATTATCAAGCTTTTAAGGAAATACAACATGGTGGTTCAACCTGGGAGCAGCTGCTATACTTCCAAGAGTATAATGTTACATCATGACCTCTTGTTTGAGAGTTTCCTCTTAATTGTACAGCCTGATCAAAAAAAAAAAAAAAAAAAAAAAAAAAGGTTTGGAAACATAATTTCAGTTGATTTTTTCTCCCCTATACTAACACCAATTGGTGTTCTATTTTATATCAATAGAAAGATGGATTGTTGGCAGTGGGGACTGGATGGTTGCTGCTACAAGTCATGATTGAAGCGTACTTGAAAGTTGGTTTGCTAGCTGGGGAGATGCAAGCTGACTTCCTGGGGCACTGCTGCTAGTGATGCAGTAGAGGGGGTTGTCGTCCCTTGCCTCTAGAGTCTCAGGGCGTAGGGTTTGCAACCTTGCAGCCTTAAAGGATAAGTTCGGTTTGTACAGCTTTTACATAGTTTATAGAATGAAGTAGAACAATATACTCACCCAGAAGGCTTTCCTGATCCAAACAGTGCTTCGGGAGATATTTAGATCCAAAATCGAGCGGCGGACATCCGTAAAATGGTAGCAGACGGGGCATGTATAGCCGCTCCTAAAACTGCATTTATCGTTCAAAAACTCATTAGTTTCACCAACATTTCATCATGGTCTGTTCGCGCTACTCCTCCACGACAGTCCGGTGTCACTCCATCCATGTTTTTGTGACTGTGCTGACCTCTGAACTGAAAAGTTTCTTTCCAGTTGCGCGCATGCACAGTACGGCTCATTGTTTCATCGGCGAGCGGTGGCTACACAATAACTTTCTTCACCCATTTTTGTGCTAAATGGACGAATATCTATCGGATGAAGATGTTGTGGACGAGAACTTTGAATATGATGGGTATCCTTACAATTTTGAGCCAGAGTATACAGATGAGGAGCTCATCGAAAGGAGGACGCGGAGGCAAGAAACTTTTCAGTTCAGAGGTCAGCACAGTCACAAAAACATGGATGGAGTGACACCGGACTGTCATGGAGGGGTAGCGCGAGCGGACCATGATGAAATGTTGGTGAAACTAATGAGTTTTTGGACGATTAATGCAGTTTTAGGAGCGACGCTACAGATGCCCCGTCTGCTACCATTTATACGGATGTCCGCCGCTCGATTCGGATCTAAATATCTCCCGAAGCACTGTTTGGATCAGGAAAGCCTTCTGGGTGAGTATACTGTTCTACTTCATTCTATAAACTATGTGAAAGCTGTAGAAACCAAACTTATCCTTTAAATGTCATCACATTTCAAATGAATTAGGGTTAAGGTTGCTGGTGGTGAATGATAAATGGTGAAATGCTGACCCAACATGTGATCCCAAACCTGTAAGCCTGATTAGGCACCTTTACAACAAGGTACAACTTGTAAGGATTGTGTAGTTGTGGAATGAGCAACAGTTAGCTGTGTGGGTAACACCTAAAAAATGTGTATTTTTTTTTTTTTTTTCAAAGGACTGGCCTTAGAGGGCTTTCACACCAGAAAGGTTCTGGCTCTGGTACTAGTTCAGTTCTGGACTCTCAGAACATTGGTGTTTTCTAGCAAACCAGCACGCATTCATACCAGTTTAAGCGGAACATAAGTAGGAGGGCGTTATTCAGTATTACTCAGGGGGAGTAAGCAACACACCAGCAAAATGGCAGATCGCATCGATATTTCAAAGGCGCCTGTTGCTTTACGTAAGTTTTTTGTTTTCATCCAACAATCAAGTATGCAACCAATGTTGATGATGAGGAGACCTAGAAGACATATGTAAAAGGCAACTAGAATGCAAAAAGCGTGTGTTACTACACTTTCTCAATATCCTGCTCATTTTATCAACACAGAATACCAGTGATGATGTCACGGTTCACAAGATAAAACTACCTTTTTCTGGGTTCAAGCCATAAACCAATTTTTCAGGTTCTGAAGCAATTTTTTTCCGGTCTGAATACGCCAGCCAGTTTAAAATTAAGTGTGGGAACCAGTGTGAAAGCTTTCTCAGACTTTTGGATTTTTTTGTGAATTTCAGGCAAAGTTATTATACCACAGTGCATGAATGGAACAGAATGAATGAAAAAGAGATTTTTAAAGAGATTCGCCCTCCAACTGAGACTGAGTTTGCTAAATTAAAATGACAATAAAACAGTTTTCTAAGACTGATTAGAAGACAGTTGCAAACATCACCCTGTCATCAGACTTAAACCAAACATTAACCTACCATGATCTGGCCAATTGTCCCCTTCAGGAAGTCCATTTTGTAAACTGTAAAAATCAAGACAAGTGAGACCAGAAAGAGGAGGGCAGCACAGCCATTCAAGAGGGTCATGCTTCTTGGTCTTGAAAACACTCTCAGCCTCATGATTGGTGCTCCTCTGGTGCTGGATTAAAACAAGCAAAGAAGAAAAGTGCCATCAAACAGGGTTGTGTTAAAAGTTTAAAACTCTTATTAAAATGATGCTGGACATGAAGAATAAGGAAGACACATGACAGGGGCCGCCTCTGGCCAAATTGAAGCCCTACGGGACATTTTCCGAGCAGGGAAAAGAAAAATATAATTTGAAAAAAAAAAATTGTTGATTTTTACTTTTTTGTTTCACAAGACTAAATAAATAATCTAACCGAATCTAATTATTGGTTACACTGCTTACTCTGAATCTTTTTCAAGGGTTAGTTTATGTCAGAAAAATTACCCAAACTGCCTCTGACTCAGCAGCCCGTGTGAAAAGAACGACAGGAGAAAGGAGTCTTTTGATCATTTTCTTCGAAGGAGTATGTGCAGTTTACAACAGAAGGCAACTTCCTCACGCACTGAATTGTGCCTCTAATTTTCTCATATTTAAGCAGTCAAGGTACATTTTATCACACAAGCATCAACCAATAATATTGCAGTTCAGAATTACACAAACATGTCACAACAGTGGTCATCTTCCTCATTCAGAAACTGTGAGTTCTTTTGTTGATGTGACGGCGCAGTCCTCGGCTATCAGAGACAAGATATTCTCGTATCCGGTTTCTGCTTTCAGCATGAAGCCTTTTCACACAACATACAAGAGCTATCATAATACATGTATGACTAGAAAAGCACTCAGAGAGCACAGACCTCCGCCAAGCAGCTTCAGTCCACTTTGGCATAAATGGTCCTATCTGGCAATGTTAAAGAATCCTTTAAACAATTCCTGTATCCGGATGGTGATTCGGATCGGTCCCAAAACCTAATCATTTCTTCCTTATCCCATTCCACACATTTCCTGAAAATTTCATCCAAATCCGTCCAACTTTTCAAGTTATCTTGAACACAGACAGACAAACAGACAAACTAACCAACGCCGGCAAAAACATAACCTCCTTGGCGGAGGTAATCATTATGATAATAGATGTATAGATTTTCTTTACATTTCCCTCCTGTTAATCATTATTATTACAACACTGATCACAGAGTGAATATTTCTCTCATCAGTAACATAAAACTTCTTTTTTGATTTTCTGTATGCACCATTTTAATAATCAGTCTCTGTATTAACTTTGTAATCTTTTACAGCTCAATTTCTTTTTCATGATTGTCCTCTGTGGAATGTAGTAATATGAGATACTACATTTCTGATCATAGATTTTCTGCTCATCAAAAGTAGTGAATATATCACATATCACATTCCATGTACTTTGGGTCCAAGAACACTGCCATCATCCTCTTCGTACAATGCCATAAGGTTGAATTGAGCCAAACAGGGCAATGGATTGTTGCTGTATGGAATTACATAGGGGTTGTTTTTCTTTAGACAACCATTCACATGTTTTCAAAATGCATTTATTACTCTACTATAGGTAGATGTGTTGCCCAGGAACAAATCAGAAGTGTTGATTTTTCAATGCACAAAGGTGCTCGTGGAGATAAACAGAAGAAACAGTGTGACATTACTCCTTGTGCTACTGTTTTATTATTTTGGGCTGAAACGGTGCCTGGCATGCGCATTTTCCTCACTTTAACTTGTTTTACCCAGGAAAAATATTGTTCTGTGGTAGATCTTGTTTGAGTAGCTAAATGGAACATGCCGATGATCATAGTTAACGGAGCTGGCCAAGGCATGACTATGGGCCAGTGGGTATTGCATGTGGCAGTTTGTAGCAAACATGACAACTGTCACTTCTATGTTTCCTAGTATATGTGTACCACCAATTTGTACCGAAGATTATCATTTTCATCATATTACCTTGTGGATTATGTATTGCACATGTTGGACAGGCTAAACAAAAACTTTCTGAGTAATTTGTGAATCCATAGGTTGCAAAATGCTGTGATATTATAATAACCAGTGGCGATTTGTCAATAGGGGGTGCTGGGGCCCCTACAAAATTCGACAGACAAAGTCTAGTTAAACACAGCATAATTTTTCATTAAATTATAAAAAAATAATGCATTAAACATTTCTTTTTCCCACACAGTAATAGTCTGTCAGCAGCAGCTGTCACCATTCAATAACAGGGGTTTCAAAATTTTTTACGTAGTAACTGTGTTGTGAAAACATAGTATACATATGGAGGGGCCAGCCTAATGGGAGTCAATGCAAGTCCTTAAACTATTGCTCAGCATGTGACCTGAGGCATCTTTGGGATTGGCTGCTTCAACATTGCCTGTGGGGTGCAGACAAGTGCACCCCACACACCCCCACTTTGACTGGCAGCGAATTAGTACTGTTCTGGTGTTTCTTTTCCTCATGTGACTGGACAGTGAGCGCTGTCAATCATATCAACACGTCACCGCAGCAGATATGATTTACTCATGCGCAAGCATCTCACATACCCTCACTCATAGACATATACACTATACTGTCAAAAGTATTCGCTCACCTGCATTGACTCGCATATGAACTTAAGTGACATCCCATTCCTAATCCATAGGGTTCAATATGATGTCGGTCCACCCTTTGCAGCTATAACAGCTTCAACTCTTCTGGGAAGGCTGTCCACAAGGTTTAGGAGTGTGTTTATGGGGATTTTTGACCATTCTTCCAGAAGTGCATTTGTGAGGTCACTCACTGATGTTGGACGAGAAGACCTGGCTCTCAGCCTCCACTCTAATTCATCCCAAAGTTGTTCTATCGGGTTGAGGTCAGGACTCTGTGCAGGCCAGTCAAGTTCATCCACACCAGACTCTGTCATCCATGTCTTTATGGACCTTGCTTTGTGCACTGGTGCACAGTCATGTTGGAAGAGGAAGGGGCCAGCTCCAAACTGTTCCCACAAAGTTGGGAGCATGAAATGGTCCAAAATGTCTTGGTATGCTGAAGCATTCAGAGTTCCTTTCACTGGAACTAAGAGGCCAAGCCCAGCTCCTAAAAAACAACCCCACACCATAATCCCCCCCCACCAAACTTTAGACTTGGCACAATGCAGTCCGACAAGTATTGTTCTCCAGGCAACCCCCAAACCCAGACTCCTCCATCAGACTGCCAGATGGAGAAGCGTGATTTGTCACTCCAGAGAACGCATCTCCACTGCTCTAGAGTCAAGTGGCGGTGTGCTTTATACCACTGCATCCGGCACTTTGCATTGCACTTGGTGATGTATGGCTTGAATGTAGCTGCTCGGCCATAGAAACCCATTCCATGAAGCTCTGTGCCCACTGTTCTTGAGCTAATCTGAAGGCCACATGAAGTTTGGAGGTCTGTAGCGATTGACTTCAGAAAGTTGGCGACCTCTTCGCACTATGTGCCTCAGCATCCGCTGACCCCGCTACATCAGTTTACGTGGCCTACCATTTTGTGGCTGAGTTGCTGTCGTTCCCAAATACTTCCATGTTCTTATAATACAGCTTATAGTTGACTGTGGAATATTTATGTCATGAAACACTGAACCAGGCAAGAAGGTAGGACACAAATGCACAAGTTGAGAGACCAGTTGTCCAGCAGGCAAAAGAAAGGTTTATTGACAGTCCAGAAATCAGTTCACAAAATAGGCAAAAGATCAGCTTTGGGTCCGAGATCCGAAGAGGCTAAGAGGAGGGTCAAAAGCAGGTTGTGGTCTAGAAAGCTGGTGACAAGACGAGATCAGACCAGACCAGAGCGCTTTCGTTGCAGGGCTTAACTTGACTAACATGGAAGGCCGGATGGATCCGCATAGACCTGGGTAACCTCAATCTTACAGTTACAGGGTTGACAATCAAGCTGATCTTTTGCCTATTTTGTGTACTGATTTTTGGACTGTCAATAAACCTGTCTTTTGCCTGCTGGACAACTGGTCTCTTGAGTCGTGCACTGTTGTGTGATCACATTAGTAATTTGGGCTTTTTTCTACTTAAAAACTCATTTGTTATGATGGAGATGTGCATGATCAATCAGTGAATCTCACAAGTAGCCATTTTAATCATGTGATAAAGGCCAAACAAAAGTTTAATGTTAAATTCAAAGTCTATACAACAATCCGTGGCCAGCCGGGGCTAGTAAACAATGCACTTCTGTAAGTCATGCCTCCACTCGGCCTTGGCAACCCCTCTGCTCCACCTCCGGGTCAGCCCTTACAGAACTGGCCAATCAGAGGACAGAGTACACATGAGGTCTCGAGTCCCACGTGTACTTATGACAAACGTCTCTGATCTGATATCAGATGTGACGGATACTATTAATATAGATACAAATGTATATGCTGGTTCAGACGGTTACATGAAATAGTGGTGGCTTTGATTGTTTATTGCATTAAAATGTGCCTGACACTGTGGATACCTGCCTGTGAGGTTTTGGTGACGTGTGTGCACTGTGCACCTGTCAGCCAAATTACTACTGCCCCGGGTGCACCTCTCCTGCACCGAGAATAAACCAGGTTGCAGCTGGCGAGCTTTCAGCGCACCTTCCGCGCGTTTTTTTGGCACAAAATTGTCACTGCGCCAAGCTGAATCTGTCGACACCTCCCCCTGGTGCGCCGTCACACCCATCTCGGCGCAGCGGGTCTACCAAATTGCCAAATTGGCTGCGCACAGCAGTGTGCCGGATGAAACTACCACTGCACGGGGTGCGCCAGGCTGTGCCACCCTGCGCCACCCTGAGTTGCGCCAGGAAATTAGAGCCCTATATCTCAGAGCGGAGGTCTTTTTCACAAGTCCCAGACCTGACTGTGCACTGTTTTCAGAATCATCAACCATTAATAATTGCATTCAGAGTTACACAAACATATCACAACAGTGGTCATCTTCCTCATTCAGAGACTGTGAGTTCATTTGTTGATGTGACGGCGTTATTATCAGAGACAAGATGTTGTTCTTCTGCTGATGAGACGGCGCAGTCCTCTGCTATCAGAGACAAGACCTCGTTTCCGGTTTCTGCTTTCAGCATGAAGGCTTTTCGCACAAACATATAAGAGGATCATAATACATGTATAATCATAATGATAATAGATGTATGTATTTTCTTTACAGTTTTTATAAGAGGGTTTGCTAGAGGCTCATGGCTGCAGTAAATATGAGTGCCAATGAAGAACTAGCAAGCTTTGTCTCTATATTAGGAGGCGGACTGTAGCCGGTACATAGCATGTGGTGCCACTGGAGACTAGTAGTTAACTCACTTATAGGTCAGTGGTGGAGAATGACAATCAGATTATCAGTGAATGTAATTCCATGCCCAACTGTGGGTGGCAGTGGTGCGCCAAATAGGCAGGTCCACTGACAGAAGAAGACTATTATTTGAGTAAACACAAAAAGTAAGATAAAAATGCATGTTTTTGAGTATGAAACAGTGAAACGTGTTTTTGAATACTATTTTATTTCCTTTGAAGTTGCTCACATTCTGAAATGTAAAATTGAAAACAAGTTTTACTGTCTACATTTTTTTAGTTACAGTGTATGAAAAAGGTGTGACTGGTTGTGCTTTATCATAAATGTGGCTACATGCATGTTGGACAAATACTTGGCCCCTCAGTGAGAAATGTGGCCCCTTGATGGCCCCTAACTTAGAAATATCCTAGCTCCACCACTGTTATAAGTTAAAACTATTCTGCTCTTATACTTTGTGCTGCAACGAAGGGCAACGTATCCTTCCACCAGCAGCTCACCTCATTAGATCAGGTCAGAGTTCTGCAGTAGGGTCAGGTAGAGAGCACAAACTGATATGTATCGCTAAATTTAACCTGTTGTTTTAAATATGGACATCAGGACTCAATGACAAAGCATTGTGTTTGCAGTGCCCATTTTACCGATCAGTACTATGACACACGACAGCAGTTTGAAGGCTGCTAATATTAAAGAGCTCTGATGAAAGGTCCAGATTACTAAGTCCCACTTGTGACAGCAATGGACAATGGTTCACGGGCATGGGCTCACAGTTCATGCATCTGCACCACCAGGTAACTTGTCATCTGTTCCCTATCCCTCTTTTTACCTGTCACTCATTCTGCAAAAATTCTATCCTCTTGTACCCACAACTAAAGGCAAACTGTCATTACTAGGGTCAAAATTGCTCATTTTTAGTTCAGTTTTAGTGAAGTTAGTGTTTGTTGTTTCCTCTGATGAGATGACCAGCTGATGGCGTAGGGGTCCATAACCCCTATGTCCCAACATACTAAACACAGGGGCATTGTTGAGGACAAGTTAAACACTGTAAAGAATCTTGCTGTAGCGTACTGTCAAACCAAGTAGTTATTTAAGCACTTTGATCCTACAAGTGGGTTAGTTATGAGGTTTTAGGTGGCACCATGTAGTGCTGCCCTGTTTATCTCCCCCCAGGGACAAAGCTCACATGTTGCTTTATTGGCACTCATATTTACTAGTGCCATGGCCTCTGGCAAACCCACTTCAAAAAACCTGAACTAACTCCTTAATGTAAATTGTAGTTGGACACTCTTCCAGTCTGCTTTCCTACAACCACTTGCGATCAATCTTGCGGCAGTTGTAAGCATTTGAACACAAATGTTTCAATGATCAGTACTCATTATGGTCATGGTAGCTCATGAAGAGGGGCTGGCATTGGTTTTGGAATTGGTATTAATTTTAGTTTGTTTCATAACAAGATAAAACCTGGGGAAAGCAGAACCTTAAAAAAGGAAAAAAACATATCCAACAGGTGATTGGATGATTGTTCTGTCAATTGTATTCAATATGGGCCCATCAGATGGTGTAATAGGCGGGTGATGCTGCAGTGTACATGGTGTGGGCCAGTTTGTGAATCAAACTCTCGGCTAAACCAGTTGGGAAGAGAGATGTTTTCAGTTTTCTTGTCCTTCATTTGATAAAGACATGTTGTCCCTGTCTAAAAAAATGCTACAACAGCAGGCAGCATCCATGGACACTGCTACACAGGTGTGCAGTTGCCTCTCGCTGTCATCATGCTTGTAGCTCTTCAAAGGATTTGTCAGTACCTTTGCAGACCGAGCTTAATTGCTCTAGCTTAGACCTTTGCAAGACTTTGAAGGTCAATCCAGAAGTTGGCATTGCACAACCACAAAGAGACAAACAAGATAGAAAGATGGCAATGAGAACCACATTGAGGCTAACTAAAACCATGTGACTTGAAGGTTTGAGGGACTGAGCAGATCTTATTTGGAGGAAGCGAGATCCAGGACCTGGGAGAAGGCACCACGAAGGCTCAACCTCCTCTGGTTTTGTGATTTGATCTATACTTGAGCTGGTTTTTGTAAATTTAACAGTATTTTGCAGTAATATCAACAGTTGTAAAAGGTCTATACAGTAAATTACCATAAATTAGAATAGATTGAGGGGAATATTTAGTCACCACTGTAATTCCATCTTGCTCAAGAAAACTGAAGGTTTTATTTAATTTTTTTTTACATTTTTGGATGTTTTATTTGATAAAAATATGGGATTTTTTTCTTTACAAAATAATTTATTGCTATTAAATAATGAAAAAAACAGTTATACATACAGTAATATAAATTAAAATACAGTAGGTTTACTTACATTTAAAATACAGTAATGATACTGTGAATAAAATTACAGGAAGCACTGATGAGTCACTGCAACTGTGAGTAAAAATACAGTAGTGAAAATGTTATTGAAAAAACAGTAATATTGTAAAATCAACAGCAACCTTTTTACAGTGTTGGCACTTGCAAAAACAGTTGTTTGGATGACCTGAGAGATCTACCTGGGGTGTAGGGGTGTACCAGAACAACAATGAAGGACAGTCCTAATGTATTAAAATTTAAAAAAAAAATCAATAAATCCATGGGAAGCCACTGGAGTGATGATAAGACTTGTTATATGATAAAGTTTTCTTGTCCTAGCAGCATGCCAGAGCAGCCCAGTCATAGTGCTATGGTGGGCTTAAAGGGCCTGAGCCCACCCACTTGTGCAGCAGGCCCACCCAAAACGACTTGGACATCATAGCTTTTCCTTGCTCGTATTTTATTGGTCTCTGGCTGCTATTCAACACCTGAAACAGAGTTCTTTCCCAGATCTTATAAAAGGGATTTGTACTGCTGTCATGTTAGTTTTGACTAACAAAAACTACCTTTGACTATCAAATCAGCAGAGTTGATGCTGCCCAGTAAAAATCTGCTGAGGGAGAGGGCCAGTGAGTGTGACATTAGGCGATTCTGCTCTGGAGCAACATGATCCATTGTAAGCAGAGACAGGTGGAGCTGCATGCCATTTAAGGATTGATGATCACCTTGCCCCTCATCCATGGTGATGGTGTTATTTAGAATAACAGTTAACAAAAAAGAAGAGCAGGAGGTGTACTGAAAGCTGCAGTCTGGTTTAACTGACTCTAACACAAAGTCGTGTACTATTCGACATCAGTCATCTCTACCTTAGATGTGAATGTAAATATTTGATTATAATTCTTTTCATGATTATTATTTATTATACTTCTATAAAAACTATCACTACAATCATACAGGCATGAGGACCCTCCTGAAAACGAGATGCTGCATTTCAAGAGGCTAACCTCTAATAAATTTATATTCAGCAGAGAAAAATATGATAAAGACAGGTCTATGATTAGCCCATGGATCTGTCACTAGCTTTAGTTCTTACTTTAGTCCACTTGTCTCCGTCCATCTCCCTTCCTTCACCCACACACCCAACACAGCATAGTGTAGTCATCATGAGACTGGAGTCCACATTCAAGATTTCCTACTGCTAAACAGAGGTTTTTTCTTGCCTCCATGATAGAGGGATTCATGATTGTCTATATGGATTCATGTTGGGTTTTGATCAAAACTTTAGGACCAGTTGAAAAATTGCAAGAATTTCAATTTTGCACTCATGGATCTTAAGAAGGTTCTAAGTAGAGCTTCAAAATGCAAAAAGAAGAAATGGGAGTGAGAAAAAAATATTTGAGTAAACAATTTACAGCAAATAACCATAAAACTGAAATAGTCTGTAAATCAGCTGATTAAAAGTTTAAGACCATAGCCTTTAAAAGCCAAAATCTTCACAGAAATGTGGATTCAATGTCATTTTTTTCAGGTATTCACACTGTCATGACCTCCTGATGGGTTAGGCAAAAAAACTTTATCTCTTTGAACGCAGTCAGATTGTTTAGCTGCAGAAGCAAGACCTCTCACAGCGCGCCATTGCTGATTAGGCTGGATGCAGTAAGACAGTCATTTTAAACTTCTGAAAAGAACCTGAGGGTTATGGGACAAAAAAGTCAAGTGGTAGACTCAAAAAAATTTCACCTGCCCTGAGCTGGAGGATCCGATTGGCTGTCCGTCAAGACATGGGACGATCCTTGGCCCAAATTAAGGTTGTTACTGGTGCTGACTGCAGTCCAAAAACCATCAGACGGCATCTGCCAGAGAGGGGTTTAAAGAACAAAAAGCATCTTCGAAGCCCTCGTCTCCTTCAACGCCACAAAATTGCGCATTTGGAGTTTGCACGAGAGCACCAAACATGGGACATTGAAGGTGGAAGGAAGTTTTATTCTCTGATGAGAAAAAATTTAACCTTGACGGCTTCCAATGTTATTGACACGTCAAGGAGATCCACCTGAGATGTTTTCTACATGGCACAGTGGAGGGGGCGCCATCATGATCTGGACTGCTTTTTCCTTCAATGCAACAATGGAGTTTCAGGTTGTGCAGGGGCATCAGTCGGCAGCTGGCTATGTGGAGATGTTGTAGGGGCATCCCTCATGACTGAGGGCCCTGGTCTGTGTGGTAACGACTGAGGGCCCTGGTCTTTGTGGTAATGACTGACGGCCCTCAGCTGTGTGTTTTTGTTTTGAATATATATATTTATAGGCATATTATATATATGTGTATCTGTACCTATGCAAATATTTGTATCCATAAACTGAAGAGTTTTTCATCAGCCTGCTCTATTGTAAAATGTCTTGAGATTACACTTGTTATAAATTGGTACTGTACAAATAAAGATTGATTGATGTTGACATCAAGTCACAAAAGACAGCCCAGTGTGCCACTAAGTCTTATGGTCATCGCCTGTCAACACTCCTCTCTCCCTCTCCTCATAAATCAATCAATCAATCAATCAAAATTTATTTATAGAGCACTTTACAACACTCAAAGTGACCAAAGTGCTTTCCAGTTAAAAATAGATAATAAGATAAGAAAATAAAAGCAGATTAAAAGAAAGCAACAAAAGAACACGTCAGGGAAATAAAATCAGATAAAATCAGATAATATAAATAAATAAAACAAGACAAAATAAAATAACATGTCACCACATTACTGTGTATTAAAAGCCAGTCTGAAAAAATATGTTTTGAGCTGGGCTTTGAAAAGGCCAAAGTCGGTAATGGTGCGTATGTCGGGGGGGAGTTTGTTCCAGAGTCTGGGTCCAGCAACTGAGAAGGCTCGATCACCCCAGTGCTTATACCTGGCCCTAGGGACTTCCAAAAGCAACTGATTTGAAGACCTTAATGCCCTGTTGGGGTTGTGAACAGAGAGCAGCTCAGTCAAACAACCATACATCTATTATCTCACTGCTTATCCCTTTCAAGCTTGTGGGGCCTGGAGCCTTTCCCAGCTGACATTCGGTGAGAGGCGGAGTACTGCCTGAACTGGTGGCCAGCCAATCGCAATCTCTGGAGGGAAATTGGGGTGTGGCAGGAATCTGAGACATTTGGCAACAAAATACAATGTCAACACTGATACAGTGTTAAAATGAATAAATGAAAACACATCAACATCCCAATATAGACTCACACAGAAGATTAAAGAAAGGAGGAACTTGTGGTGATGGTGTTTTCATTTTAAAAAGAATAATAATTAGTTAAAAAAATATTTTTATCAGTAGCCTAATTTCAGGCGACTCCATTTGAACCCCACGTGGGGTCCCGACCCCAAGGTTGAAAAACACTAGTCTAGACCAACTACACCTTTTTATCATGACTGTTTCTCCTTCGTCAGTTGAAAATTTGAGCAATTGTGGTACAAAAGAAAATTTTATCTGTTTTTGGTGAACAGAGGAGCACAGTAACACTGCCTGAAGGGCAAGGGGGTAAATGGTAAAGGGACTTGGGTTTATATAATGTTTAATGTTCTCTTTGACTCAAAGCTGCTTTGCACGGCAGGTCATGTCCGCCCAGTCGCACCCATTCACTCACTGATGGTTGGAGTGTTTTATGTCAGTCAACTAACATATTAACATCCTTTCATACCATTTTACACACCACTGATGCAGCAGTGGGAGCAACTTGGGGTTAAATATCTTGCCCAAGGTAAGGTGACCACATTTCTGAAATGAAATCCAGGGACATTTCCAGCTCAGCGATAAAAAATAATTAAATGTTAGCAAGATGAAATGAAGAACCTGGGACAGTTACAGTTGGATTTCTTTTTATATGTTTATTTAAATTTAAATGTGTGTGTGTATATGTGTGTGTGTGTGGGTGTGTGTGTGTGTGTGTGTTGAGTTTGCTCTGGTCTGGGAGTCTGGTAACAGGAGCCCATCCTCAGTTTATACATATATATATATATATATATATATATATATATATATATATACATATATATATATATATATATATATATATATATATATATATATATATATATATATATTTTTTTTTTTTTTTTTTTTTTTTTTTTTAAGAAATCTAAATAAATTGTGTTTTGATTTTTATCTACATTACTTTTCACTTTCACAGTGACATTTTTCTTATTTGGCTCTTAATTTACTTCTTCAACATCCTTTTGTTTGGAAGTACATCCTTTTCTTTATACAGAAGTGAAGGGAGGGGCTACTGCTATTTGTAACTCTGTTATCACTTATCAGTCTGTCCAACCTTGGTTTTTGTAACCAAACAGACAAAGTCAGGCTTTTATCTTTTTATGTTGATCCTCTACAGCTTTACTATGGTGAAAAAAGTAATAGGTACACTAGAAATACATTTAATTCTGCCTATAAGGATTTCTTCTTGGTAGAAACATCATTTTGCCCTCTTTTTACAGTAAAATTTACATGTGTGTTTGGAGTGGTAAAAAATAGTTTGTCTAACTTCTAAATTTAGTTTATATTGTTAGTAGAGTGAGCATCAGATCCCTCCTGGGGCACAACAAGCTCTAGTGAAACTGCACTTTTGAAACAAGCCCCAAAAAGCACAATCCACAACTGCCAATACTTACAAGCAATTTTTGAAAAAGAGAAGCCCAGCGTCGCTTTTATTAAGTGGACCTAGCAGCTATGGCTCCTGCGTAGTTGTGCATGTGCCACATGCGTGAGTGTGTTTGGTGGTATGCCGGGTTGACTCAGGGGGGCACGATAAAATGGAGGTGAGGAAAGGACCAACTACCTACCGCAGTCATGTCTTGTTTTGTTGTGGGGAGCTGGGTGATAATTGGGGGGTTCACACAGACAGAAAAGCAAGTCCAAAGTTGCTGTATAATAAGCGGACTTGGCAACACTGGAATAACTGCTGTCCCAGTCTGCGCGCAACATGCTTCCTCACGCTTTCTGCTTCCTACGCAGCTACAGTAATAACCACTGTTCTAATCAATGTGCAATAGTAAAATGCTGGAGACATTTCCGGGGACAGGTCATCCAAAACAGGGACTGTCTCCAGAAATCAGGGACATCTGGACACCATAGCCCAAGGACACATAGCCTTGTGACAGGTGGAGCTGGGCTTGAACTTGCAACCCTCCAATTACCTACCGAGCGCACTATCTGTCTGACACCCGGATGTCTCTGACCACTCTCAATGTTAAATGTCTTTTTAATGTTCTCTGTTCAAAATGCAGTCCATACTTGCAAAGGGGATGCCTGACAGTTTATTAGTCACTGTTACAATTTTCCTGAAGGACTTCTTCTGTGCCTCTGTTGCATTAACCTTGCTGTGCAGCTGAATCAGCATGATTTGATGTCTGTAATCTGGCAGATCCATCTTACTGAACTACAAATCTACAGCGATTGTGAGCGGCCAAAAGCAGCACGGCCCAATCAGCGTCCTTAAGAGCAGGAAGAGGTGGAGCTACGAACAAGACGAAAGTAGGAAGGGGCTGCTCGTACAGGGATTAGCATAGATGCTAAACAGTTTCAGTAGCCATTTTATTAGATCTGGACTGCATTTCTTTATTAAATGAAAAAAAAAAACACTACAAACTTCTCAACCGTAAGGATATTCAAGTCCAGACCAAACCACATCTGGAAGTTGTTTTGGTTGCTGGACAGGTGCCAATTGACTTTCTGGGCATTGCCAAAGTGCCCTTGAGCAAGGCACTTAACACCAAAACTGCTCGGAAGTGCTTTTTTGGGAGCAGTAAGCCATCACTCTGCCATCTCTTCATTAGTGCATGATGTAGGACCTGTTTTGATCATGTTTTTTTCAAACTATGTGTGTAGCATGTTTCAAAAACGAAGTGTAAAGAATTTATTTGTTTATTAATTTATTTAGATGGGACAGTGCCTCGTGATATTCAGTAAATATACATATGCTGATGTGGTGAAGTTAGCAAAAGCTAATTTACATTTGTAGTCCCTCGGCAGGGGACATGGCAGCAAATGGGTCTAAAAGGTGCAGAGAGCCAGATCTAATGTGCCAGTTTGTAAAGTGCATGTTTGCTCAGATAAAGTGCATGGTTGAGGTGATTACAGTAAATAGATATCCATCCATCTGCTGTTTATGCTGCTCTTCCCTTTTGGGGCAACACCCTGAACTGGTCACCAGGCAATCGCAGGGCGACATAGAGAGACACGCAACCATTCACTTTCACACTCACATCTAAGGACAATTTGGACTTACCAATTAACTTGATGAGCATGTTTTATAGACATAAAATAGATAAAAAGATATAAATATGCAGTAACGTAAATAAGTCAGCTCATATAGGTTGGTCCACCCCTGCTGCCTGGGGAAGACCAAACCACCTGGGGCTCTAGAGATGGATACACTATAAATGATTTTTGTAAACTTAATAGTATTTTAACAATAATATCTACAGCTACCTGCTGTAAAATACATCTATGCAGTAAATAACTGTAAAAGGGAATGGGTTGTGAGAAAAATTAATAGCATTTTACCATTAAATCCAAAGTTACCTACTGTAAAAGGCTTATATAGTAAATTGCTGAAAAGGGTAACTGATCAAGAGAAAGTTCCATTTTGTCCCAGAAAGCTGATCAATATCTGCAAAATTTCTTTTAGTAAATGTTTGAGTAAATGCATTTTATTGGACATAAATGTAGATATGTGATTATTTTTTATTTTATTTTTTAGAAAATGATATTTGCTCATAAATGATTAGTAAAATTGTTAGAGATATAGTAATACAAACTAAAATACAACAAGTTCACTGTAATTTAAAGTACATTAGAAAGTTGGAGAATAAAATATGGTAATGTACTATAAATGAAAACACATTATGGATGCTGTTTCTGAAAATACAGCAAATGCTGTAAATGGAAACACAGTTATGATACCTTGAATAAAAATGCAGTAGTAAAACTATTATAGAAAATACAGTAATAATATTGTAAATTCAATAGAGTAATGCTCCTGTACAGAAATTTACAGTAAGTTACTGCCATCTTGTTTCCAGTAAGTTACTATAATTTATAACAACCATATATATACATATATTTATTTACACACACACACACAACACCACATAATTGAAAAAAACACATAACATGAAAAAATTTTATTTAATTAATTAATTTATTTATTACTGTATTTTTATTTTTGCAAATTTGTTAAAAATAAAAAAGTATTCACAGCCATTGCCACAAAGCTCAAAATTGAATTCAGGTGCATCCTGTTTCCACTGATCATCCTATAGATGTTTTGACAGCTTAATTGGAGTCCACCTTTGGTAAATTCAGTTGACTGGATGTGATTTAGAAAAGGCACACACCTGTCTATATAAGGACCCAAAGTAGACAGGAAATGACAACTTTCTATCAACCTTTTGACCAATGCTCAATGTCTTATTCTCTTGTGTCCCTGTCAAATGAGTCTAATCAGCCAATTATAAACAAGAGGCAAGAGTTAGTTGTCATTTCCCAAAAGAATAAAAAAACTTTGAGTAATAAAATGTGGCTCCTTTTATCATTCGAGACAAAAATGCTTCCAAAACTGGGACAGAATGGAGCTAAAAGATATCTGGAGGAAAACGTGTAAATATGTTAAAAGCTTTTGCTGCAAATTTCTTTGCATACTTAATTTTGCTGCACTAATTGCCGAGGCTCGACAGAACTGTATTCAGATGTGAAAACGCTCATTCATTGATCTTTGTTTGATATTGAAAGTTCCGTGAGATTTTGCTTTGCTTTTTTGTCCTCATGGTCATACAACTTCTAATGCACTAATCTGATTTCATTACAGTCTAAATATTCTGATAGCTCAGGTTGTCCTGATAAAAATGATGTCTTAGTCTTGATTCTGCTTAAAAGGGTGGAGGTGTTACGTGAATTAAATGGCCCAAAAAGCCAGGCAGACTGAAGGTAGCATAACGATGGTCTGGAGTTGCAAGGGTTAACCTTCTCAATGTTTCACCAAGGTTCTGCTTCAGCTGACAGGAGAAATCAAGTTTTACTCAAAGATCTGATTATATTCACCCACTAGAGGTCTTATCGTGTTCTCAGCAGCTGTGGAGACACCTCACAAGGATGTCTCAGAGCCTTGGATGGACATCACTTGACTGATATCTGAAGGATTTTGTGGCTGGTTGGAGAAATTTATCAAAATACACTCAACAGTGTTTGTCGGCAAACTCAGATGTTTCACATGTTTCAAGTTTCCAATCTCTGACTCACCCAGTGGCCCCCCACCCCGATACTCTTCTCATCTGTCATCAGGCTGGACCAGCTTGACAGGGTTGTCTGATACATAATAAGGCAATGGACCAAAAAAAGTTGACATATAGGTCCCATTTGTCCCATGGGTGGTCCTGTAATCCTACACCAGCAAAGAGTAGGTTCTTGCTTGTCATATAGGAGCGTCTTTAAGTTACAGGCTGTCCTGTTAAACTTTGCTTTATCATTTTATTCTCGTTTCCAAACTAATACTCAAATATTTCACCCAAATTATCATAAAATTCTACTTCAGCAGCTCAATACTTACAGCCACATTAATGTATGTGTAGAATTTATTTTCAGTGCATTTAGAGAAGACCCCAAATCCTAAAGGAATAGCAAAAAAATCCCGATGTCAGTAGTTCCAGTCAACTACATTATCTTATTGGTCCGTAATGACTGTGACTGACAGAATGATTGATCCAGTCATCTACCGGATTTGACCTCAGACTGGGCCGAAGGTTCATCTTTCAGCAGGATAATGACCCCAAGCACACAGCCAAGATAACAAAAGAGTGGCTTCAGGACAACTCTGTGAATTCCTTGAGTAGCCCAGCCAGAGCCAGTACATTAATCCAATCAAACATCTCTGGAAACATCTGAAAATGGCTGCGCAAAAACACTTCCCATCCAATCTGATGGAGCTTGAGAGGTGCTGCAAAGAGGAATGGACAAAACTGCTCCAAGATAGGCGTTCAAAGCTTGTGGCATCATATTCAAAAAGATTTGAGGCTGTAATTCACTCCCTAGGGGAAACAAAAAGGCATTGACCACTGGCTGTGAATACTTATGTACATGTGATTTCTTAGTTTATTTTTAATAAATTTGTGAAAATCTCAAAAGTACTTTTTTATGCTGTCATTATGTGATGTTTTATGTAGAATTTTGAAGAAGAAAATGAATTTAATCCATTTTAGAATAAGGCTGAAAATAACAAAATGTGGAAAACGTGAAGCGTTGTGAATACTTTCTGGATGCACTGTATAATCTCAGAATTCAGAATTTTTCCCCTCTGAATTTTTTAGGTCAAATTTTTGATTTTTTTTTATTCTTGGACCTCAGAGATTAGAGACAGAATTCTGACTTTCTTCCCCAAGAATGTTGACTCAAAGTTTTTTTTTTTTCTCAGAATTTTGTATTTACTGTCAGAAATCTGTCTTTAATCTTGAATTACTGAATCCACACTTTAATCCTCTTTTGTTCCCTTAGAATTCAGGCCTTGTTCCCAAGTAGTCTGACTTTATAAGAACTCTGATTTCTTTCACAGAGTTTTTTCACCGATTAAAAAATATCTTCACTGAATTTAACAGTTGCTCTCGCCTTCTTTTGTACAGTTGCAAAACATGGCTCCTGGACAGAAACTTTGCGTAACTATGTCATTTCTTTGGAGGGTAAAAAAAAAGATGCAGTTTATCTTAAATAAATGGAACTGATGATTTCTTTGTCGTGTTTAATATTATGATGTTTATCTTTATAAAGCTGAGTATTTTTGCTCAGTTTTATGAATTTGAATAGAAAATAAAACAAAATAAAACAAAAGAACACCTTTCATGACGCCATGTAGGAATTTCAGACCAATTTTACCCCCGATATTCCAACTAGCAGTCAGCACCATGGGTGTTCATGTTCGATAAAAACATTCACTGTACAAGCGCAAGAGCATGGAAATATTAGTGCGAAGGGCCTCACACCACCAGTGTTTTCTCTGGGAAGGTGCGGGGATTCTGCTGCCTGATTGGCTCTTGAAGTGTGCAAGCAGTTCACACGTACAGACCAAAGCATTTGGAAGATGAAGACGCCTCACCGATCCAAGTGGAATATAGCTAATAATGTTTACTGACTGGTGAGAGATGGTTTTGACAATTTCCATATTTTCTGGTATATTTAAGTTACCCTGGAGTTCTGCTGACATAGGCTTAAACGTTAACTACAGGTAATATATCACTAGAAGAATTAAAGCTTGCTGAAAGAGGCATCATGTCATTGAAGCATAATGTTAGCTAACACAGCAGGAGATATAGGGTTCTAATTTCCTGGTGCAACTGGTAATTTGGCTGACAGGCGCACAGTGCGCACACGTCACCAAAACCTCACAGGCAGGTGTCCACAGTGTCAGGCACATTTCAATGCAATAAACAATCACAGCAACCACTATTTAATGTAACCGCCCGAACCAGCACATACATTTGTATCTATATTAATTGTCCTGTCACATCTGATGTCAGATCAGATACGTTTGTCATAACTAGAGTTCATATCTCTCAAGCCAACCACAAACAGCCACATCATCCGATACGGAATATCCGGCTTCTCTCATCTCATGAAATTCAAAAGAAAAAAAAGAGAGAGACGCTCGCTGAATAAATGTAAGTCATTTGGTGTCTTAAGGATTTACCTGTGATTGCCCATATTTCTCTGTTTTAACCTTTATTCTAAACGTGATCTAAAAAGATGGAGTACATTATTGCAAGGAGGATGAGGAGGAGATATATATAATCACCTAAGGTGCTGCTATTTAGCAATGACAGACCAGGAATGCAGGTGGATCACAAGCATGATGAATGGATTAGCCTGCTGCTGTGTTTAGCTGTAATTATCACTTAATTTTGTACTCCTATTTATGAGACAGGAACAAATTACATCTGTCACACGAGGTGGTCCACATGGTGTAGCTCATCGTGGCCTCTGATGCGCGGCCCGGTGGCCCCTGTGCTCTCCCAGTTGCTGTAAAAGTGACAGCGGCTCTGACCATTTTCGCCACCGAGGTTAGATTGTCACTGCGCCTCGCCTGCGGCGCATTTAAAGGCGAGAAGAGGCGTTCATTTGATTGGTGAAGATTACGCTTGGCTGTGTTAAACCCACTCATGCCTTCTCTCCTCTCTCTCTGCTAACGGAGGCGTGGGTGTGCCTGCCTGCGCCAGTCTGTGCCGTGCACGAAACTTCTAAAATGTCCTGGACACACCCCGTTGGCACGGCGCAGGGCAGGTGCGCACCGCCTGCGCCTGGTCTACGAAATTAGAGCTCATAATGTAGATATCTTAACAAGCCTCTGGTGGAAAATTAATTGTTAACGCATTACATGAGAGAAGTTGTCAGTCATTTCTTACATAGCATAATGTACAGATAGATACTTTATTATACATTCATACTGTCCTGTAATACTGCATGATTTTGCTCTCAAAATGCATCAGAATGATGCTTTTAAATATGGAATATTCAAAATTTTCTTACCCCCCAGGATTTTCAGTTATTTATTTCAATGTTGATTCTACACAGTTCTTGTGGATGCTGATCCTAACCACAAACTAACTTGAGTAGTCCGTCTAGTCTGTTTTAGGCTATATATTTGTATAACAAACTAGAAAAGCACTCGGAGAGCGTAGACCTCCACCAAGCAGGTCAGTTCCACCCATAAATTGTGATTTCCGCCCAACATTATAGTCCTATATTTTATATGCACATTGTGGAATGAAAAATATCAGTCTGCAAGAAATGTGATTATTGTTGACATAAATGTCATCCAATAGAATGACCTAGCTAGTAGTGGGTCTGTAACTTGATGACTGAACCAATTTGCTGCTGCTTGTACAGATGTTGTTGTGCACGCTGCGGTGCTTCCAGTGGGCGACGTCACGAGCCTGTCAGTCAGAGCAAAACCACAGCGCCTTGTTGCACGGTGCGTTTGCTCTATGTGGAATTTGGGGGTTAGGTTTTTACACTCACACACACACAGACTTCTGCTATGACGGACTATTTCTGTATAGACATTATCAGCAGAACAGCGCCTGGCTTTCTCCACTGGCAAAACTTCCTCCTCTCCGCTGTGTCTGTGAGCAGAGCTCTGCAGGCACAACTTTCAGTGCTGATTGGCTGACTGGCTGATTGGCGTGCTCTACGTGTAACCAGAGCACGTAACCAATCGGATGGTGCTGTTGGTGGGACAAAGTAGAGACAGCAGATGAGCAACATGGAGAACTCCTCCACTGGCAATACAAGGGAAGCTGGGAAATGTAGTGATATATGCTTAAAAAATTAGATGTCAGTTTGCAAACAAACTATAATTCCCATAATGCCGTAAATGAATGGGATTTGCTGTTATAAACTTTAATGTTTTTTTGTGATGTCAATCTGGATCGAAACAGCACCAAAATGAAGTGACTTCTTCCTTGGACCAAACCACACCTCTGGTAAAATTTTCATGTAAATCCATCCAGTAGTTTTCATAATCTGGCTCACAGACAAACAAACAAAAAACAGACAGACCCCTGTGAAAACATAACCTCCTTGGCGGAGGTAAAAACACGTCTAAACTAGTGCCCTTTTCAGTGGCGAGAACTCACTGTACGTGCCCTTTTTTCGCTTTTCACCCCTGCCCTTAAAAAAGTCTGTGCACGCCACAGGTCAGCACACCATAGAAACATAAAATGTGTAATTATGAGCATATAAGCAGTTGACCAGATATATGTTTATATATCTATATATATGTTTATACTCATACCCACACACACACACCCACACAGAAGCCACTCTAGTAGTCATCTGGACAGTGTTGAGGCTTCAACAGCTCATACCAATGACTGAGATCTAAAATGGTCTCTGTATGTAGACATGGTATTCTGACAGGAATTTATGTGTGTTAAAGAAATGACTCTGTACTTGTGTGTATCTTGTTACCCCCTCAATCCCTTTGCTTTGAATACATTCAGCCATCAGGATTTAAGATTAGACTAGATCTGAACAGTTTTCTGAGTTCATGGTGGGGCTGTAGTTAGTGAACAGAATTTATTCACCTTTACAGAAAATGTATAATAAATGGCTTTTTTCTGATGCGTCCATGTACTTTGACCCTGGTCACAAAAGGATTTCTTCCCCTCAGGGCCTCCAAAGGTTCAGGCTACATTCACAGACAGACACACAGCTGCACCAACAGCACTGGTTTATGACAAAAAATATAATTTATAAAATATGGAGAATTGATGTTTCTGCCCAACAGTGACAACAAGTAAGTAAATCTGTCAGATTTGTAAACCAGTGAAAAAAGACCAATTCTGTGCTTCAGTTGAAATCACCTTCTCCTTGTGTTTCCATAAAAGTACAAACACCCCCATATACACTTACCTGGATAGTAAATCACTATGTCAGAGGAAAGTCTTCGCAGCTACCTGACAAAGTTTAATAGGATTAATTCAGTGATGTTTGGTGGCCTGAAGCAATGATTGGCACTGTTAGGGCTTTGAGTCCACTCAGTTACACTCCTGCACATTTCCTTCACATTAACCAGTCACATTTAAACGTACCCTCTGACACTGCTCTGTACGAGCACACTCACCTCCAGACAGATTTTGTCCCAGTAGAGATCCAAATGACAGAGACGTGGAGAAACCAAAGTACAATTGCAGGACGTGTCGGGTAATTACAGCCGCTCCTGCGCTCCCCTCAGGGGTCTGAGTAAGGACAGCACTGCAAACTTCTGTCTCAGTTTAGAAAGATTAAACACAAAATGGACCAGAGTGCAGAGTAATCACAGATTAAAGGTCAAAAGCTCAGTAAAAGAATTCCCTTTGTAATAAAAAAGATCCAAACACAAGCAAAACATAAAGAAAGTCCTCTAGAGCTTCAGAGAGCTCAAGAAGCCACAGAGTGTTACCGTGGACTGACAAAGACATGCAGCAGAACAGGGACTACGTACGCCACGGGGGTAATCACACAGGTGAGGCAAATAACACAGCAGAGCAGACAGGACAGGTGATAATCAGGGTCATACAGGTGGATGGAAACACAGGGGCTGCCAGCAGAACCTACCATGGCACAATTTAAAAATAATAATAATAATAATTACAAATATATATTATATTATATATTACAAATATATATGATATATGATATATATATATATATATATATATATATATATATATATATATATATATATATATATACATATATACATATATATTTATAAAGTTTTAGAACACTCCAATTTTTCCTGTTTTTTACTGAATAGTATTCAGTTTAATGTCTCATTGCACTCTGAAATGAAAGCCTAGTACAAATAAGCAATTGGAGTAAAAAAAGAAATCATGAAATCAATTTATAGGCCAAAATGTATTATAAACTCTTGACGCATCGAAGTAGCCACCGTTGCCAGATATAACAGCTGAACACACTCGTGGCGTTCTTTCTACATTAGAAATCAAATATTCTTCAGAATATTCTTCCCACGTTTGTTACAGAAATTCCCTTAAATGTGTGGTACTTGTAGGTTGCTTTGCTTTTACTCTCCCGTCCATTTTATCCCAAACCAACCCGATGGGGTTCAAGTCTGGAGACTGTGCTGCCACTCCATGTTTTCAAGCTTACCATCTTGTTCTTTCTTTCCTGAGGGAGTTCTGGCATAGCTTGGACTTGTGTTTTGGGTCATTATCTTGCTGTAAGATGAAACCCCAACCAATTATACCAGAGGGCACTGCATGGTGCTGCAGAATGCTGTGGAAGCCATTTTGGTTCAGGGTGCCTCTCACTTTGTACAAGTCACCAACCCAGGATCCAGCAAAACAGCTCCAGACCATCACACTTCCTCCTCCATGTTTGACAGTTGATGTCACACAGTGTGGAACCATCCTTTCACCCACTCGACGGCATACAAAGATCCTGATGAACCAAAGATATCAAATTGACTTTCTTTGCAATTTGTCTGTAAGAAATACCTCCACTTTTAAGTGTTACGGTGGTCTGTCTCTCTTCCATTGTTAATTGCCTTTTTCTAACCATTTTGTAGCATAACGTAACTCTCTGCAGTACAATGCTGTTCAACTGATGCTCACAAGGGTATGGAACCACAGGGTATGCTTTTATGCAGACAGAGGGGGCTGTAAGCAATCAAGAAAAGTTGGAATACCTGTAGGAATAAGTAGAGCCAGCTTTCAAGGCTTGATTAAACTTCATTGCTGCAGAACAGCTTTAAATTGTTAATCCATTTCATGTTCCCTGAAAGAGGCCTTTTTGTTTAATTCTGAAATGTAGATAATTTTTCAGTTTTGAGCTTTTCTTTTAAGCTATGCAGCACTTACCTTTGTGACATTTCAAGCTTTTCCTTGGACTTGCACAACTTGAGTTGCAATAAAAAACTAAAAAAAAATTGGGGTGTGCTAAAAATTTTGACCGGTAGTGTGTATATATATATATATATATATATATATATATATATATGTGTGTGTGTGTGTGTGTATGTATATATGTATGTATATATATATATATATATATATATATATATATATATATATATATATATATATATATATATATATATATATACATATATATGTGTGCATATATGTATTAGGGCTGTCAAAATTAATGGGTTAAATAATCCATCATAATGATTAATATGATTACAAATTTGAATGCAATTAACCCATCTGCAATGCAGAATGACTCAAAATACCTTAAATGTCTCTGGCAACGCGTTCTGGGCAGTTTGTCGCAGTAGACTTATCGTCACACATGCTGCTGTGTTGGATACTGGAGGAAAGACCACTCCTCTGTCACTCCCAAGATGACACCAGTACAAAAGCACAAAAAAACAAGATTTGCAGTCCAAACAATTTCATGCTTTAATTGTTTTTTTTTCTTTTTTTTACAAATTAAATCAAAATTATCTTGGAGAGAGTAAGCGAAAATAAAACAACACTAAAGGACCACTAAATCAAAAGAAAACGGATACAACCCTAAAGTGACTCCCTAAATCAAGAAAATCAGGAGAAAACGATAACCAAGCTTTACTCTCCCCTACGTACCGGACTGCTTCTACTTAAACTTTTCTTTGACTTAGTTTTAACAAAACATTCACAAAATCACACAAGCTAAAGGATGCACAAAAAGACAGTTCTCAGAAAGTTGCGTGGTGGCGAGATTTGAGAGTGAGGAAGGAGGAGGGTCGGCGTCTCTTCTTCTGCAGTCGTATCTGAAATGCCGACCATCAGCTTTCAGCCAATCATATGGAGCCACTTAACAGAACTCCTCCACTCAAGGTCAGGTGCACCTGTTTGCTGTTGTCCAATCAGGACACTCCACACCTGCAGCATGTGTTAAAGAGGAAGGAGCACAGAGGGAGGGATGAGGAAGCACTCCTCTACACAATACAACAATACAATAAATGACTCAGTCATTACAGCCGCACATGCGCAAATGGGCAGTTGATCCAGCAGAACAAACCAACTTGAATTTGAAGACACTGAACAGCATGGTGGCCCTTTTGGTGGGAAATTTCAATACATTCACAGGATGGAACTATGAACCTACATACAGTTATATGCACACTCTGCAGGAAGTTTTTTTTTTTCACTGATGCACTTTCAGCTTAAATTACCACACTAACCCAAAGCATGCATCAGTCAGGATCCTGCTAGCACTTCAGCTAATGCCCCATTTACCAGTGGATTATTATTTCCAGTCATGTTTAATCTGCTTTTCATACCAATATTGCAACATCAAAAATAGGTAGTAATCATAATAATAATAATGTGATAACATTTGTACACTAAACCTGTCTGCACTGACCTCCACAGTGACCTGCTCAAATGGCTCCAGAACAGTGCAGGCCTCCTGTAGCACCTCCCATTCCTCTTGGCTCAGGTGATCAACCAGTGCATTGATAATAGCTATAGGGTAGAGATGACTGCATCCTTGGACTCCAGAATCTGTTTGAGCACATGAAGGGTGGAGTTCCACCCTTTGACACATTCTTGTTTGAGCTTCAGCTCAGACATGCCCATTTGCTGTTGGATAGATTTGAGCTTGTGTGTGGCTGTTGTTCTCCTGTGGAAAGATTCCAATATCACCTTTACTTTGTCCACAGTGGGCTTCATCACCTTCAGAGCATCTGTTACTTACGGGTTAATTGTATGTGTGAGAGTTGGATGGTGGATCCATTTCAGGATTTTAATTGCTTTGGCTATGTTAACTGCATTGTCACTTTGTTTTCCATGTCCCACTCTTTTGCTACTTGGACAAGCTTCTCTAATAAGTTCTCAGAAGTGTGTCTGTCACTGAACTTTCTGTGGATTGCAGTTATTTGAGCTTGTTCCCATAGTGCAGTTGCTCATTTGGGCTTGTTGTGTCCCCAAACCCAGGAGGAGTCTGATGCATGATCTATCATCAATATTAACTAAATTCAGAAGTTATAAAAATTATTTTATCCCACTCTAAACACAAATTTAAATTTTACTGTGAAAATGATGTTTCCACTCAAAAGAAATCCTTTCAGCCAGAATTAAATTTATTACTAATGTAGCTATTACTATTTTAACCATAATAAAGCTGCAGAGGATCAACATAAAGCTCAGTTAAAAGCCTGACTATGTCTGTTTGGTTACAAAAATCAAGGTTAGACAGACTGTTTGGCAATAACAGAGTTATAAATAACAGTAGCCCCTCGCTTCACTTCTGTATAAGAAAAGGATGTTCCCCCTCCAAACAAAAGGATGTTGAATAAGTACCGTATTTTCCGGACTATAAGTCGCACTTTTTGTCATAGTTTGGCTGGTTCTGTAACTTATGGTCAGGTGCGCCTTATATATCAAAATATATTGACCAACATGAACTAAGGAGTAAACATTACAGTCTACAGCCGCAAGAGGGTCCTTTAGGCTTTTGGAAAACTATATGCTGTTCCTGTACCACAGAAAAAATGAACTAAAACATTAACTTAAAGACAACATAGAAAGATGGAACTCAAACAAAATGCCCCCAAAAAGAAAATCCTATTCTGAAGATTATAAACTACCGGTATTAAAACATGCAGCCAAAAATGGTAATCGAGCAGCAGAAAAAAAGTTTTGAGTGAGTGAGAAACTCGCGAGGGACTAGTGAAAAGCAGGGCTTAATCTCACTGAAATGAAGAAAGCAAAGATAGCTAATCGTGGGCTGAAAGCAAGATGGCCAGAGCTGGAGGAACAAGTCCAGAGATGGGTGCTTGAACAACATAACTGAACACAATGTGTCACCGGATCATATTATCAACATGGACGAGGTCCCCTTGCGTTTGACATCCCCATAGGCTGAAGTGTCACAGAGAAAGGGCAGAGAAATCACACTTCACAGTGGTGCTGGCGTGTTGTGGAGATGGATCAAAATTGCCAAAATGGAAAACCATGCCAAAAGATGAAGTCCCCCCTCCACAGTTGTAGTGGCTGTGAATGAGAAAGGGTGGATGAACCAGGAAATTATGAAGTTTTGGCTGACAAAGTGCTACATTAAGCATCCTGATGGCTTCTTTAAAACATGTAAAGCCCTGCTTGTGATGGACAGTATGCGAGCGCACATAATGGCACACCTCAAAGATAAAACAAAAGCTTGCAACACCATACCTGTCAGCATCCCTGGAGGCTTAACCAAAGTATTACAGCCACTCAACATCTCTGTCAACCGGAGCTTTAAGGCAGTCTTGCGCCGCCTGCGGGAGGATTGGATGGTGGATGGAGAGCACAGCTTCACAGCAACCGGGAGGATGCACCATGCAACTTTCCAGAAAGTCCTTGGATGGATTGAAAAAGCATAGACTTCCATGAAATCCGAAACCATCCAGTTGGGATTCAGAAAGGCAGGAATAACTGGAACTGATGCTGAGTTTGACGACAGCCAAGCGGAAGAGGAGGTGGTGCATAATCTTCCTCTGGAGTTAGCGGAGTTGTTTAGAAGCGACACCGAGGATGAAGAATCTAATGGATTCAGTGATGACATCGGGAGCTTGGTGGACTTGCTTACCGGTAACATGCTTGTTGGACTCACTGGTTTGTTATATAAATTTAGAACACTCAGCCTTCCTGATATGTTCTTAATGCTATTGTGTAGCTGAATAACTGTTAATGTGTTTTCTTAACATACAAAACACCTATTTTGCGTTAAAATGCCGAACACCTATTCAGGCTTGTGTTCTGTGTGCTACTGCGTATTGAGTAACTTGCCTTTCTAGATTAAATGTCTGTTTTTAAATGGATTTTGTGAAATGAATTTCAAAATAAATGCGACTTATAGACCGGTGCGACTTATATATGTTTCTTTCCTCTTCCTGAAGCATTTTTTTACTGATGCGACTTATACTCCAGAGCGACTTATAGTCCGGAAAATACAGTTAATAGAGAAAAATAATTAGAAATGTCACTTTGAAACTGAAATGTAATGCAGATGAAAATTAAAACACCCTTCATGTTGATTTGCTTTTTCTTCTTCTTTGGTTTTACATCGGTTGGCATCCATTATTTTGGTGCATTACCGCCCCATTCTCGCAAGGCTAGTGACAGACATAGACATAATATTATAGTATATAAAGTATAATATTATTGTTACATTATAATATGAGAGATTTACATGAGAATACTAATATGGGAGGACGATGGGAAAGAGGGGTAAAATACGGTTATTTCCCAGCCAGATCGGGAAGTTTTACTGTTATGATGTAAATATGCAAGATTTAGCACAATGCTAATTTTTATCCATAAACCCAAAAAAGGACGGAAACAAAACAGAAGATACAGACACACAAACAGTACAACAACAACAACAGATACCTCAATAACACTTTGATCATTTGAGAAAGATAGTCTGATACAACTTGGGCTTTCCGTGCTTGCCATGGTTTGCGGATTGCAATCATTCGCTGTTTTGGCACAAACAACTGCGCTGAGGTCGCCTGACATAGGTGGACTCAGCTTGTTCCCTAGAGTGTTTTGTTAGCAGAGAGGACACAAGCGACCCAGGAACCGACACAAACAGGGTGATGAGATAACTCATCACACTGCTGTAGTATAGTTTCAACAGCAGTAGTAATAATAATAATTCCATTACAGCTACCAAGCAACCAGACTGATCAGGTCTCCCTTGCAAAAGAGATCCGTGAATCTCAATTGGACAAACCTGGTAAAATAAAGTTTAAATAAATTAAAGTATATCTGGAAAAAAATAATGTTTCTGATCCCACAGTCACATTCTGTGCACAAGATCAACATACAAAAAAATATTAGAGATACACAATATTTGATTTTTGCAGATATCCAATATTTCAAAACTTTGGCTGATACTGTTATATAGAAATGACTGAAAGTCATTTATTTTTGATGCATGGCACATCCAGTGCGATTTGTAGATTGGAGCTGCGTGGCGCGGCGCTTCCGCGTTATGTGGAATTTGGGGGTGAAGCAAATCTCCAACGCTGTGGCGTGCGCCGGTGCTAAGCACCGCAGAGCGGGCAGTGGAATTTGTCTGATAGACTAAAGTGGGTTCTAAATGCTCCGCAGTATGATTCAAGAGCGCGGCGCTTTGAGCCACAAGCTCTCATTCGAATAGCGATCACACACGTGAATAAAACATGTTTTAGACTGAGAAAAGAAGTAAACAACACCTCACCTCGCTTCTCTAAGGTCCCCTTGCTGGTCCCAACCATAAAGCTTTGTGATTTATTTTTACTTCTCTCTGCCGATATTCTTGTAGAAAGGATGTTTGGTGTCATATATACAATGTTACATTTTCTGTACCTCTACAATTCACTTTTCTTCATCCATGGTGTTGAGTTGCCTCTGTGACCCTCTGACCGACTGTTGACCTGATGCTCATGCATCGAGAGTTACGTTTGAGAGTCCGTGCATTGTGTTTTATTTTGAAAGTTCCCGATACTCCACACGTTGACTTCCTGTCTGGTGCTTTCTCAGTGACAGTGAATTTACAAGGTTTTTAAGCGGCCGAGCAGAAAAAAGACCTGAAGCGAATCTCCACGGCATGGCGCGCACTGGCGCTTCAGAGATGTGGCGCTGCGGTGTGGGCAGTGGAATTTGTCTGATAGACTAGAGTGGGTTCTAAGTGCTCCGCAGTACGATTCAAGGGTGCGGCGCTGCGCAGCGCTTTCATGTTATGTGGAATTTGCGGGTTATTCAATAGATGGAATTTGCTCAGTGTAGAGTTTTGACTTAATCTGCTGGTACAAACATCTACAAGAGCAAAAGTTTGCCTATTCACATGGCTGTCTTTGTTTGTGTATTCATTTGAGCCTCAGCAGAAACTCTTGACTCCATCCTAATCCTGCCTGCAGAGTCAAAAATGATGTGGAAATTCTCTCAATCAAATTGAGTCAAACATGAGAGCAGAACTTGTGGATCTCTGTGGCAGAACTGTTTGACAGAGCTCTGTGGATGACAGCCATACCACCAAACTGAGATTGTTCTTGAAATTGGAGTTTTTGACAGCACAAATAAAACATGACAGTTAATGTTTGACAACTGCACAAACATTTCACATAATTTGTATGCAGAACCTTGGGACCATGTAGAGCTACAGAACATCAGGAGCAGTTCTCCTGACACCTGAAACAGGATACAGGGATTTAGTATCAGTTTCTATTCATCACTATAGCTCAGGAAGCAGAGGAGATTTCAGGATGACCTGAGGGGGATTCAGATAAAAGCCGGGCTAAAGAAGGCCCACACACACACACACATATTTATATATATATATATATATATATATATATATATATATATATATATATATATACATACGTATATATATATACATACACATATATATATATATATATATATATATATATATATATATATATATATATATATATATATATATATATATATATATATTCATATATATATATCAATATAGATATTGATATAGGTGATATAGAGATACAAATATTTATACAGAACTCACTAGAGAGAAAAGAACTTGGCAATAAGTAAATTATGTAGTCTCAGAAAGGGCAAGTTATTGTGAGGCAGAAAACTGATCTGCCTGTATTTCATATTCATGACTGACTGATTGAAAACACCTTTTCAACTTTGTTTGACATGTGTAATATTTCACAGCCACAATATTATACCATTCATCATACTAATAGAAGCCTACCAACGTTAAGGCAAGGCTCTTTATTTCACACTTTTGATGGTAACAGGAAAACAGAAACATGATAAAGTTGCTCAGCCTGTCTGTCATCCCCTTCTCACTCAGGAAGGAGCATTTACCGTAAAGGTTCAATTACATGAGCACTTCAAATTTAGGAGTGGCTGATTTGACCACAGTCTCTGTCGGTCTCTCCCACACGCTCTCCCTGCTGCAGACCCTCTCCAGGCCTGGAGCTCTTCTGCTGTTCTTGGTTTCGCTGCTTTTCTGCTCTTGCTCTGACTAGGGGTTTTTACCTGCTCCAAAAAGGTTACGTTTTCACTGGCATATGTTTGTCTGTTTGCCTGTTTGCAATATTACGCAAAAACTACTGGATGGATTTTCATGAAATTTTACCAGAGGTGTGGTTTGGTCCAAAGAAGAACCCTAAATTTTGGTGGTGATCTGCATATTTGTCTGGGTGTAAAAATTCTCAAAATTTTCTAAAAATCCCATAAGTTCACATTGGGCTGTATTTAAAAACAAATCATATCTCTACCATCACAAAATGGATTTGCTTCAAAATTTACAGGATAATATATATAATTTGTCTTTATCATCAAGGTAAATTTCATGTGGATCCAAGATGGCTGGTAGTCTGAGTTTGTATCTCTTCATAGAGATATAAGTAAGTTGCTGAGTAATGCTTCACCCCCCATCATTTCAAATACAGTCATGATATTTTATAGCTTTTATGTGATCTATGTGCACTTGTTTTGTTTCAACACAGGTTTAGTTCAGAGACAGGACCAAACCATTCACTGGATATGGCGGGGGGATTCATTAGTTCAGAGGGGGACTGGGGGGAATGGAAAAAACTACAAAAACTTTGAAACAGCTGATTTTTTTGGAGCACTCTGAAGCAAGTCCTCTCTGACGAAATATATTTTTATTTTGAAAAAAAAAACAAAAAACAAGTCTCTGTCCTTTTTGGGCCCCTGCTGATCATTGGCCCTTAGAATCTTCCTAAGCCACCCACCCCTTTGAGCCCTAGGGCAAGCAGTCTACCAAACCATGTACACATTCTGTAAAACTATAACAGCAGACTGTCAGAGGCCGAACATCAACACTTTGAGAAGTGGCGCCCCTTTGTGGCTGTTTTAGGTTACGACAGCTCACAAAAACCTAACACATAGGGCCTGATCTACTAAGATCCAAAATAACGGGTACTAAATTGCGTGTGCAACCTAAAAAACTGCACAAGCTATTAGTGGACATATGGCAGGTGATCTGCTATGATTGTGTGTGCAAAGTGAAAAACGAAGTTTGAAGCCATGGAGTCTGAGGCAAATAAACACACTTGCAGTATTTTTTTTTTTTTTTTTTGCTGTCTGTCATTTTGAAAGACAAGGTTGTCACTTTTCCCTCATGCCATATTTCTGTCTGTCATTTTTTAATTTTTCTTTTCTGACTGCAATTAAACATTATCTAAATGACAGCATTCACATAGTTACACAGCTTCATCATCAATAACCTCTCATGTGAAAAGCAGTCTTACAGTTACGCACACACAGACCGCGCGAGTACCCTTTAACGCACTGACTGCATCACACTCTCCATGCACTGACAGCTCCTAAACTCACAGTCAGTGCATGGAGAGTGTAAGGCAGTCAGCACTGAGTGACAAACAGAGTGATTAGGGCTATGAAGTTTTTTTTTTCTTTTTTACACAGGTTAAATGACCTCCTCCATGATGTATTAAGAGCGCAAAACAGAGAGGGTTTACTTTACATGTGCATTTGCATGAGTATGACGGCACACTAGATCGTCCCTCTTCTTCCAGTCCTTCATAACGACAGAAAGCCTCCAAATCTTTCTGTCATTCATCAAAATGACCCAAATGACCCAAAAAAAAAAAAAAAACAGTGGGCAATGAAGACAGAGGACTGGCTGGCTTGATGCCGAACACACATTGCCAATTTCCTCCTAACGAAGGCGTCATTATTGCACCATGTGTTCACAACAGGTACAGTAGTGGAAAAAAGTTTCCAGTAAGTAAAATCTGTGATAGTTTCAACATGTCAGTCCTCAACATTGTCTGTATTAAAGAAAACCACAAGCCTTTCACACTGTTGAGGGGGACCTTGTCCCATTCTTCTTGAATTGCTTCTTTTATTTCTTCCAAATTCTTTGGTTTAGTCATTAAAACAAACTTTTTGATATCCGTGCGCAGATTTTCAATGGGGTACATGTCCGAGGATTGAGCTGGCCTCTCTAAGACCTGGATATTGTGCCCCTAACGCCAAGTTGTACTTGCCCTTGATGTGTGTGGTGAGGGGCGTTATCACATTAGGCGTTAAGGTCTAATGTCTCATGCCGTCCTTCGGAAAACTAGGTCCGTCAAGCGAAGCAAAAACAGCCCAACACGAACACGTTGCTAGCTTAAAACAGCCACGCTTTAAATCCGAACTGACATCAAAGCTAGCCCAAACGACAAACGGGGTTAATGTGCTACACTTTCACTTTACATACATGGAAGATAAAAAAAAAAGTCCTTCGCTGGATTACACACAGCTTGCAACTTTCAGAAAATATTTTCTTATAGCTCCAACAACGGGCATGGAAAACTCCAAACTTTCTCCCGCTCTCCAGAAAAATCTCCTCCTCTCCCCACAGTCCTCCGTACTGTCTCTTCCCCTCCCACATAGTCCTTCCTCAATGGCTGAGTAAACAGGAAATAAGGCAACCAAAGCATTATGGTAAATGGAGTTTTTCAAAGAATATGCTCACAAATGTAACAGAACCCTCTTCCCAAGTACCATATTTAGTAGGTCTCTACACTCTCCCCCCACAAAGAATAAAAAGCATGCCCCCATGCTGAGCTATATGAGTAAGGATTAGACCAACTTATCACTACTAGTAAAAGAACACTCATAATGTTATGACTGGAATAATGGCAGGCAAAACAGGTGACATTTTAGTCATACATGACATGCACTGAGCAAAAGAGTTACACCACCAAGCATGGAAACTGTTGAAATGTTTAGGGAAACCCTGCACAGGAGACCTAGTTGGGTGAATACTGTTATGCCTAACCCCTACAGGCTCAGAAGTGGGTTCTCCTAGTCTTGAATAAGTGAAACGCTCTGCTGGCTTTCCATCTCTCCCTGATCTTCTCATCTCTAATTCTGAGTTTTCTGCATCCCATGTTTCTACAGTGAAAGTGCTCTCAACTGAATGTCCCTGTTCTATATCCACACTCTCCCCTGTAACAGCAGGTAAGGCCTCTGAAAGTATGCGTGTTTCCTCTTCAGGCATTTCTACAACATCAGGGGTCTGGAACTCTTTAGGCCTAACATCCTCTCTGCCTTGCTCCCAGTGTTCTTCTGAGGTATCTGTTATCAGGTCCTCCAGGTAGTTTCCATACTCTGATTCAGATTCTGATAAGCACAGCTCTCTCAAAGGCTCATCAACTTGAGAGCAGTTTCTGGGGGCCGGGTCAGTTTGTTTAGTCTCTTTAGCTTTTCTGCGCCTGAAGTTTCTTTGCAAGAGGATAGGCTCCGGCTCGAGCTCAGTGGTCATTCTAACTTCTTGTCCCAAAGGCAGAATATGATTGCGGTGCATAACTTTGATTGGTCCAGGACCATCTGCAGGCTTCAGACGATAGACAGGAAGATCAGACATTTGACTCTCTACCACATAAGGTGTGGCACTCCAGCGATCAGCAAGCTTTTGTTTACCTTTTAACCCAAGGTTTTGAATGAGGACTTTATCTCCAGGGTCCAAGCAATGGTACCGTACTTTCTGATCATATCACTCCTTGTTACTTTGGTTCATTTTAGCAGACGCAGCTTGTGCCAACTGGAAGGCGGCTTTCAGTTCAGTCTTCATCTTGGAAACATATTTCAGATGAGAAGTTTTTGAGCTACCATCGGCTGACACACCAAAGCAAACATCCACAGGAAGCCTGGCTTCCCTGCCAAACATTAGGAAGTAGGGTGAAAACCCTGTGGCTTCATTGGGCGTACAGTTGTACGCATGCACAAGATGTGCAATGTGTTGACTCCATTTCAACTTTTGATTTGGCTCAAGGGTCCCTAACATGTCCAGAAGAGTTCTATCAAACCTCTCTGGTTGAGGGTCGCCTTGTGGATGGTATGGGGAGGTTCTGGACTTCTTCACACCCAACATAGTCAACAGTTCTTTCACCAACTGACTTTCAAAGTCCCGCCCCTGATCTGAATGTATGTGATTTGGGAGTCCATAGTGGATGAAGTACTTCTCCCAAAGAGCCCGAGCAACTGTTATGGCTCTCTGATCTCGAGTCGGAAAGGCTTGCGCATAACGGGTGAAATGGTTGGTAACCACTAAAACGTTGCAGACATTGCGTGAGTCCGGCTCAATAGAGAGGAAGTCAATGCATACTAGATCTAGGGGTCCCAAGCTTTGGATATGTGAAAGGGGTGCTGCTCTCTGTGGCAGAGTCTTTCTCTTAATGCAACGCTCACATGTCTTACAGTATGTCTCAACATCTTGCTTCATGCGGGGCCAGAAGAAACGGGCAGAGACAAGTGCATAAGTCTTATCAAAACCCAAATGCCCATTATCGTCATGCAATGACTTCAAAACAGTGCTGTGAAACTGTTTAGGCAGCACAAGTTGTTGCTGTGGGCGCTTGCTGGACTGTTTAACTGTTCGGTACAGCAGACCCTGCTTAATGTACAGTTTCTCCCACTCTCGTTTCAGAAGGATAATATCTGGATGTTTTTTTTTTATTTGATTTGCGGGTGCCTTGTGACTGACAGCTAGCCATACATCTCCAATACATGGGTCAGTTTTCTGTGCGTCTTGAAGCTCTGCTGTGATCAAAGTGGGCAAATGACTTGCCATTAATGCAGCATTTTGACAAAAAGCTTTAGGAACTGCTGACATGTGAGCTCCTGTATGGTGAATAACACAAGGAAAGGTGTTTCTGTTTGGTGAGCAGCTTGATACAGTCTTACAGAGAGCTCTCACTCCTGGAACTGGGATTTCCTGCCACTCTTCGTCTGATGACATGTTACCATGTGGACGTCGGGACAATGAGTCTGCGTCAAGGTTTTGCCTACCTGGTCTATACTTTAGACTGAAATTGTAGGTGGATAGTGCTGAAAGCCAGCGATGACCAGTTGCGTCCAGTTTTGCAGATGTCAGTACATAGGTCAGGGGATTGTTGTCAGTTCTGACTTGTACAGTAGCCCCATAAAGGTAGTCATGGAGTTTGTCCACAATAGCCCATTTAAGAGCTAAAAATTCCAGTTTGTGCGCTGAATAGTTTTTCTCAGACGGGGAGAGACTCCTGCTGATGAATGCAACTGGACGCAGACCTTCGTCGTGTACTTGGTATAGGACACCCCCTAACCCATCCAGGCTAGCATCCACATGAAGAACATAAGGCTTTGGTGGATCAGCAAACACCAACACAGGCGCTTTGGTGAGCCGAGTCTTGAGCTCTTGAAACGCTTCTTCACATTTCTCAGTCCATCGAGAACCAAAGGGTTCAGAGGCCTTAAAGTAAGTCTTGTCAGGTAGCTTTGCATTGGAGATCTGTTTTGAATGAGAGTTGGGAGGATAACCTTGTAAAAGCCCATTGAGTGGTCGGCAAAGTTTGGAGAAGTCTTTAACAAAATGGCGATAGTAGCCACAAAAGCCAAGAAAAGATCTCAGCTCAGTCACTGTCTGGGGTCTTGGCCAGGAGACAACAGCCTCTATCTTGGACGGGTCAGTGGCTATTCCATCCTGTGACACCACATGTCCAACATAGGTGACAGAAGTCCTACCAAACTGGCACTTGTCCAGAGAGAGTTTAAGACCTTCTTCTTTAAGCCGATCCAGCACCTTGAGCAGGCGCTCCTCATGTTCTTCAAGGGTGCGTCCGAATACAATAAGGTCATCCAGATAAACCAAGACCTCCAGAAAATTCATGTCACCCACAGTGCGCTCCATGACACTCTGGAAGGTGGCAGGTGCTCCTGAAATCCCCTGGGGCATTCGCTCCAATTGGTAGAAACCCAACGGGCAAATGAAAGCTGTTTTCTCCTTATCTGATTCACTCATGGGTATCTGGTAATACCCGCTTCTCAAGTCAAGGACACTGAACCATTTACTGCCAGACAAACAATGTAGCGCGTCTTCAATTTTTGGGACAGTGAATTGGTCTGGTACTGTTCGCAGGTTAAGAGTTCTGTAGTCCACACACATGCGTACTTTCCCCAACTTCTTGCGTACAATGACTATCGGCGAGGCATAGGGACTACGTGATTCAGAGATGATACCATTGGTCTGTAGTTCCTGAAGGTGTTGCCTCAAATCCTCAAAGTCAGCTGGTGGCAAGCGTCGGGACCTCTCTCTAAAGGGCCTTGCATCTTTCAGTCGGATCTCATGACTAGTGCTCTTGGAACAACCCACATCCCACTCATTGCAGGAAAATACCTCTTTCCTTTCCATCTTCTTCTCACAGAGACGTCTTTTTGCCTCTTCTGGCATAGGAGACACGCCAAAGTCAAATGCTGATGGTTCAAGATCACTTACAATCCTCTCAGCAGGCTGGGCCTTTGTCTGAGGCACAGGAGTGACTGGAAAGATGTGGGCTAGGGGAGTCCCCCATTTCAACTGGACCTCTTTGGTTGAGAGATTTTTAACTGTCACACTAATGCGCCTGTTGGAGACAACTGTTGCCGGATGAACTTCAGGCCTCACCCGCAACTCTTCAGGGGAAACGGTGTTCGTTGGCTGATCTACCAATGCTAGCTGATCTGTGAACGGGCCAGGAAACTTGGGAAGACCACTGACTTTGAATACTTGACCTGGTTTCAAGGTTAGAGGCTTATGTCAAGTAAACCACACGGTACCATGCTTGTCCACATTTTCAAGGTGGTCAGACTGAGTGATGGTCTCATAAGCGTCTCTGAGAACAGGGTGGTTGGTCAGAGTGCTCATGAATTGTTCTCCAGCCTGTTCTTTACAGGACTGAAACATCTTTCTAACTAGCTTAGTGTTGGTCCCCACAAGTATGGCAACATCGTCATCTTTCTCATGGTCAGGACACAATAAAGCCAAAGTGTCAACTTTCTGAGCCACTCCAGTCACAGCTGCTGTGAACTCAAGTTGTATGGGCAGGTAACCATCATATGGGTACTTTTCAGTGCTTAAACCCCACAGTTCAAGTTCTTCGAGGGGCCGAATCGGAATGTGTTTAAGGTAGGTGTCATAGAAGCTGCGATACAAGGTAGTTACCACTGAGCCACTATCCAGGATTGCTCTTGCATAGATGCCTTCTATCTGGACTGGTAAAATGGAGCGAGGACCTACAAAACCTTCAGGCAACCCATTTGCGTCTGTTTTAACAGTTGGGGAACTTTTGGTGGAACGTGAATCACACGGAACCAAGCAACGTTCCTTTACCTGGCTCCGAGGAAGTTTCCCTGCGGCCGGTTTGCTTTGATTAGCTTCTGATTAACTCTGCGTAGATCTTCAGGGTCGTTGCACTCTCTTTTTGTATGTCCATCCTGACCACAATTGTAGCAAAAGATTCCCGGTGTTAGGGGTCTGGATGTTTTTACTCTGGGCGATGCATACTGAGCAGTAGCTTCAGGCACTTGTTGTGTATCTTTGTTGTCAGACTTCAGTTGTGTCTTTGTTGTCAAATGTGAATGCGAAGAGGTAGCTGGAGTTGCACTTAACAGTCGGCTTACCTGTGAAGCCAGTTCCTTTACTTCAGTTCTTAGGCTGTTCAGCTCAGAGGTAACTGAAGACTGCGGTACAGTAGTGGTGGCTGCAGTAACTGTAGTTTTCACTCCTTCCCTAGCACCAATCCAGTTTTCTTCTTCCCTTACCTCACGCATAAGCTGGGAGAAGGAAGGGGGATTATCCAGGGTGTGACTCATTCGTATGCGTAGTGCCACCATGTCAGTAGTTAGGGCTCATTTAACTAACTGTTTCATTCTTGCTTGGTTCATGTCTTCCGCTTGGATCCCACCTTTAAGAAGAGCATGATGGAGAAGCTTATCAAGACAATAAAGGAAAGCAGACAGTTTCTCTCCTGAATTCTGGAAGGTGTGTCTGAATTTGGCCAAGATATCTGCTCCATTCTCTGTGGTGCCATATGCTGTCTCGAGAGCAGATAAATAGTCAGTAGCTGTGGCATGGGGATTGCTCACTTTCAGAAATCGGACAATGTCTGCAGCTTGCCCCCTTAAACTCTCTACTATGCGCTGCCTCTTGGTAGCATCTGTACATTGCCACTCACTGATCATTTGTGTAGCCTGTTCCATCCAGGCTTCATATTCTTCCTCACCTGGAAGTACAGGTTTGACTCCAGAGAATAGTCTCAGCTTTCTGTAACTTGGGCCATCTGCAGGCACTTGGCTGCACTTGTCTACTAATTTGCCAATAGCAGTCACTAAATCCATGTTCACATCTGTTTTGGGAGATGACTTTTCAGCTATAATTCCCTGAATATCCTCCACAGACGTGCCTTCCTGCTGTAGGAGTAACATCAACTTGGCATGGAAAGCGTCCTCTTCAGGTGCAGCAGTTGAGGTAACAAGGCTGCCAACAACATGCACAGCCCATGGCCCTGCTTCTCCTTCTATCCCTATTTCTGCAGGTATAGCATCGGGAGTTAAATCAAGACTAGTCTCCACTAAAATGAATAGTTGTGTGCCACTAGAATCTCCACGATGTTCACATACCTTAGTACGGCCAAAAACTTTCACTGTGTTTAAGACTTTAGCAACAGTCTCATTACTATCTTTAGCTCCACATGGACATGAGATCCCTCTTGAAAATGAGGTGTCACATCTCAAGAGGTCTACCATTAATACATTTTTACTTAACGGAGACAAATATGGTAGGGATGCACTTGTGGTCTGGGCACCCATGAGTTCGTCACTACCATAAATTCTTACTTCCAGTAAGACTTTTATTGATTATACTTCTATAAAATTTTCACCACAACCACACAGACATGAGGACCCTTCTCTAATAAATTTGTTTGCAGCAGAAACAAATTTGACGACGACAGGTCTATGATTGGTCCATTGATCTGTCACTAGCTTTAGTTCTTACTTTAGTCCACTTGTCTCCACTTACCTCCCTCCCTTTGCCCACACACCCAACACAGCATCGTGTGGATTTGCTGTTCATCATGAGACTGGGGTCCACATTCAAGATTTCCTGCTGCTTAACAGAAGGTTTTTCTTGCCGCCATGATGGAGGGATTCATGATTGGCTATATGGATTCATGTTGGGTGTTGGATGTATATATTTGTATATATATGTATATGTGTATTTTTATGTGTATATATGTATCTATGCATATATGTGTATCCATAATATGAAGAGCTTTGTGCTCTATTGTAAAGTGTCTTGAGATAACACTTGTTATGAATTGGCGCTATACAAATAAAGATTGATTGATTGATTGATAGTCTCAATTGGTACATTACTAATTAATAGTGAACGAGAAGGGTTGGCAGTCTTTTTCAGACTCCACTCAGAAGCCTGGCTAAAATCCATTTTTCTTAGCTAGCTGTTATCAAGTGCTGCACCTAAATCCTTGTTGCAAGTATTGTGTGGGAAAAAAAAAAAAAACTCTTTGCCTGACTGGTAAATAGGAGATCCCAGCGGTGCCTCCAAAATGTAACCCCTTTCTGACACAGGAATAATTAAATTAGACGAGGCTACTACGTTAAAGTTTATAAACAGGATCCTGGGTGCTTAGCTTGGATGTTGACTTAACTAAATCTCCTATTATCAGTAAAGCTACCAATACAGGCAAAAATATGATGGGTACAAATGTAGAAAAAAATGATATCCAGAAATAAATAGTGCGGTGCCTCCACTGCGGAACTACTTAACTCAAATCAAGAGTTACTCTTGTACTTCCCCAGAAATTATGTAAAATGAAGTATGCTGGACCATATATGAAGGGAATAATAAAAACAGTACATTTATTTTTGTAGCATGAAAGTTGTCTTCTAAATGTTAGCAACACTGCATCGAAATTCAATAACAATGACAATACCAAAAGGTAAACATCCCTTTCAAAACTCTGGAAATGAGTGTGTGTGGGTGTGTATATAACATTTTCAATAACAATTACATCCAGGAAAGTTTAAGTCATAAAAACTAACTATGAATGTATTTAAACTCCCAAATCTCTTTTGAAAGAATTTACCTCAAGGCTAACCAATGCAACTCCTTAAAATGTTCATAACATAACCAAGCGCTTGGATTTTAAACCGTTGGGGCTCATAACTTGGTGCACATTTGCAGGAGGGAACTCCTTGTATCCTTTCAAACCTTCAACTTTCCGTATAAAAGTCTCCAGTTACTCATGCGACCACGACTGGTTTAGTTTGAAAGAATCCAGCAGCAGCAGGTAACTCGAACAGCAGGCAGGATGCAGCAGGCAGGATGAAGCAGGCAGAATGCAGCAGGTAGGATGCAGCAGGCAGGATGAAGGAGGCAGAATGCAGCAGGCAGGCTGCAGCAGGTAGCAGTCTGTGAAAAAGGCAGCTCCGGGTCTAGCTCTGTCCTGCTTCTCACACATGCAGGAGGGCAAGGTCTAATGTCTCACGCTGTCCTTTGGGAAACTAGGTCTGTCAAGCGAAGCAAAAACAGTCCAACACGAACACGTTGCTAGCTTAAAACAGCCACGCTTTAAATCTGAACTGACATCAAAGCTAGCCCAAACGACAAACGGGGTTAACGTGCTACACTTTCACTTTACATACACGGGAGATAAAAAAAAAAAGTCCTTCGCTGGGTTACACACAGCTTGCAACTTTCAGAAAATATTTTCTTAAAGCTCCAACAACGGGCATGGAAAACTCCAAACTTTCTCCCGCTCTCCAGAAAAATCTCCTCCTCTCCCCGCAGTCCTCCGTACTGTCTCTTCCCCTCCCACATAGTCCTTCCTCAATGGCTGAGTAAACAGGAAATAAGGCAACCAAAGCATTATGGTAAATGGAGTTTTTCAAAGAATATGCTCACAAATGTAACAGAACCCTCTTCCCAAGTACCATATTTAGTAGATCTCTACACACATTTCAATGCAATAAACAATCACAGTAACCACTATTTAATGTAACCGTATGAACCAGTACGTACATTTGTATCTATATTAATTGTCCCGACACATCTGATGTCAGATTAGAGACGTTTGTCATAATGGAAACTCAACCTGACGGCAGCTGGAAGAGTGACGCAAACTAATGAGTTCACATCTCTCAGCCAACCACAAACAGCCACATCATCCAATATGGAGTATCCGGCTTCTCTCATCTCATGAAATTCAAAAGAAATGAAAAAAGAGAGAGATGCTCGTTGAATAAATGTAAGTCACTCGGTGTCTTAAGGATTTACCTGTGATTGCCCATATTTCTCTGTTTTAATCTTTATTCTTAACGTGATCTAAAAAGATGGAGTACATTATTGCGAAGAGGATGAGGAGGAGATATATATAATCACCAAAGGTTCTGCTATTTGGCGATGACAGACCAGGAATGCAGGTGGATCACAAGCATGCTGAATGGATTAGCCTGCTGCTGTATTTAAATGTAATTGTCACTTAATTTTGTACTCCTATTCATGACACAGGAACAAATTACATCTGTCCTGCGAAGTGGTCCACATGGTTACGCGCATCCTGGCCTCGATGCACGGCCCTGTGGCCCCTGCGCTGTCCCAGTTGCTGACCTTCTTCGCCACCGAGGTGAAATTGTCACTGCGCCTCGCCCCCAGTGCATTTAAAGGTGAGGAGAGGCGTTCATTTGATTGGTGAAGATTACACTCGGCTGTGTTAAACCCACTCACACCTCCTGTCCTCCCTCTCTGCTACTTGCGCTGGTGGGAAGGACAGAGGCGTGGGTGCGCCTCGCTGCGCCGGACTGGGGCATGCACGAAACTTGCAAAATGCCCTGGACACAAAACGTTTTCAATTCATTCATCTGAAATTCTGACTAGACAGTTAACTCCGCCATGTAAATAAGCAAACTGCCAGCCGCAAAGTGCACACTGAATTAAAAGGAAAGAGAGCTGATAGTCTGATTGGATTGAAAAAAACACCTATGTGCAATCAAGGCACATAATCCATCCACTCTGTGCCCTGTGTCTGAATTTGTGTCATCAAAACAGCAACATATAGACTGACACATAATCCCTTGAGAGATCCTCAAATTATCTCGATGGGCAGTGGTAGTTTTTCCTCTGTTGAGCCTCCCTGTTAACAACCTATCCATATGTTGTTGGAATGCAGTGGAGCGACTATTTTAGTCCAGTGTGTGCTTGTTTTTCTGTTTGTGAGTCTTCTCAAGGAGACCAGACTCTTCTGACAGACTCAATGACATTGTTATTCCCTATTAATGATACTTTCTGTAAATTTTGTGAATACAAAATGCATCTTCACAGTAATTATCAGTTAAAATGCATTCTAGTCTATCGACAACAGTGGTCCACAGAACTGAGTGACTACGTGTTAGTCACGTGTCTGCAAATGGTCAATACTAGTTTCATACAGAAGTGTTTATTACTCATTTAAATCTCGGCAGTGATACCCCCACAAACTTTCTGCACTTTTTGATAAAAATTAGACACAAACCTTAGACACAATAATGAGTCACATGGGTGCAGCGAACAAGATGGCAGCAAGTTAAGAGTGCTCAGACATGTAGATTACGGATTTATTTTATGTAACCGGCCTGCAATCTGTGATTTTTTTGGACTGATATTGATTAAGGAATAGAGCTATACCATTTTGAAAGTCGTAAAAGTTTGTTGGGTAAGATACATCTGTCTCCAATGGCCTCCTCAAGGAAAAATGTTGGCTGTACGAGCAGCAGGAGCAGTCCCATACGTGAGGAGGAAGACACATCTTCCGGTCTTGAATGTCTGGTTTAGGAAATAGCTAAAATGAGTGCCACGCTGCAAACATCGCCATGGATGTTTCTACTCTCAAAGAAACAACTGCCGGAGGTGGCGGCTATTCATGTAAGACTCGACGAGGCAGAAGCTCGCATTAGCCAGTTGGAGGAGACCTCCAAGCGGCTTGAAGCGGCTGACAACAACAGAACCAAATGGGTGGACATGATATGCGAGTGGATTCAAGCCCTCGAAAACCATTCTAAGAGGCACTATGTGCAGGTGATTGGCCTCAGGGAGTCCTTTGGTATTAACAAGACATTGTTGACGTGTGTTCAGAAAATTTTGGACGAGGGGCTCGGAGTACAAGCTGTAGGGGAGTTTGAGATTGAAAGTGCGCATCACATGCCAACATCACGACCAGATCCCAACTGCCTGCCGAGACCAGTGTTGATTCCTGCGACAATCTGCGAGGGAAAAAGTTGGTGCTGTAGCAAAAGGGAAACGTGGTTTTGAGTGGGAAGGGTGTCGTGTTTCTTTGTTGATATGACCAGAGAGCTGGCTGAAAAATGGAAAGCCTTTACCTCTGTTAAGCGAAAGTTGCGCAAGCTCAGTATTAAATACACGCTGGCCTACCCGCTACCTTACGAGTCAGCTGGAAAGAAAACAATCTCAGTTTCAACATGGCAACAGCAGCTGAGAGGTTTCTGGCCAAAGAGTGGAAAACTAATGACTGATGCGTACACGGACGAGCCGTACTGGAGAATGGACAGTCAGAGAGGACTGTCTCTTTCTCTGACTGTTTTTCTGTGTGTTATAATGAACAGAGGGCAGGAAGCGTTGCTGCTGTTTGTGTTCTTGTTTTTTAAAGGGGTGCACCTAGTTCATAAAGGGAAAGTTGGGGGGACCAAGAGAGATGTGAAGGCATGTTATGTTTCAGCCAAATGGTTAAATATGGTGATTTTGGACATTATTGACAGAAATGACTGATAAATGCATAAAGTATATATCTTGAGAGAGAGGATCTAGACACCTTCACTCACGTCACGCTTGACTGCACTTTTGACAGGTCTCCACGCCCCCTTCCTCCGCCCCCTTCCTCCCCCCCCCCAAACACATCTCCCGCACTATGTAAATGAGCCGTATGCATTCTTTATAGCCAAACAATGACAGAGGCCTATAGGCTACGATATGAGAACTCACAGACCCCGCGCACACAGGCACACACACACACACACACACACACGCACACCCCCACATCTCCCCCACACACACACACACACACACACACGCACACACACACACACACACGCACGCATCTCCCCCACATCGTATGTATTCTTTATAGCCGGATGATAACACAGGCCTAAAGACCGCACAGATAATAGCAGAGGCTTACTACACAGCAGGTATAAGACAAGGGAATAAGATAGAAACTTTTACGCGGGGTTTTATAACAACGGGTAAGGGCATCCTTGCATGACCCGCGGGAATGTGTGAAATAAAACTTTTTTCATCCATAAATTTCAACGGAGGATCGGGTATAATGAACCCCCCTTATAACAACGGGTGAAAGCGTCCTTGCATGACCCGCGCGAATGTGTGAAATAAAAACTTTTATTCATTCATAAATTTCAACGGAGGATCGGGTATAATGAACCCCCGGCTCGATAAATAACCGTCCTAAAGGACCCAAGACCAGTTATTTCTCGACGCGGAGCTTCATTCGGCAGGAGGCGGCCCCATCGGCGGCATCGGTCCTTGTAGCCCGAGAGAAGGAGGCGTGGGGACGGCGGGACGTCTCGCAGCAGCCGGCCCGGTGGAAGGGGGCCATCCCGGGGTAGACGGATCTCCAGGCGCCGCTCGAGGAATCTCCGATCCCGCAACCCGACCGGGACCCTGGGCGAAGAAAACCGTCACCACGCAGGCCGTCATAGGTAAGGCAAACATTTATTTCAAAGTTTTTTTTTTTTTTTTTTTTTTTAAACACAAACCTCGTAGTTTTTGAGCAGGGGAGCGCTCGTCCTCCTCACGGAGCAGCGGCCGGCGTTTGAATGAACGCGGGGCTTCCTCGGTCCCCGGAGGCCCGCGTCGACGTCACAGTCTGTGACGCCGTCTCGCGTTCTCATTGGATTATGCCCGTCGCCGTTTGACGCCGTCTCGGGTTCTCATTGGGCAAGAGCCCGTCACGGACCGATGACGTCCAGCGCCCTCATTGGCTAAAAAAAAAACCCCTCTGTTTACATTCTCACAGCCTGAGAGAGAGAGAGACGTTTTCTCACAATCTGAGAGAGATAAGGGGATGATGATTTAATTTTTTAAATAAGATATATATTTTTTTTGCCTTGTGCTTTTTTATAACGTTAAAACATTTTATTCAAATGTATGGAGCATGTACACGGTTTTTACTTGAAGAATAAAGTATTTCTTGTTTTTTTTTTATTTCAACAGAACCTCGGCCTCTAATTTCATCATGTGCGATCCACCGAGCGCTTGCGGGACAAGGATCATTGCAGAGACTGCCGTCACCATTATAGAAGACCCAGAGTCTGGCACCAACGGCTCTAGGAAATATGTAGTGCATCTCCGCCGAACCCAGACCCCTCCTTCCAATTCTTTATGGGAGGAATGGTCTTTGGAACCCTATGGAGTGCGAGGCTGTTGGGGGTACATTTTCAAGTATGAGACCGGAGAATTATGTTTCTACCAAAAGGATGAAGGGGAAGTCCGGTCACCCGCCACAGACATGGCAGTCCTGTCCTCCAACGACTGGCGGGTTCTGAGGACCGTGAACCCAAAGAATCTGGCGGAGCACGAAGAAGAGATTCCTACGCAAATGGTGAATCCTTACCCCAGAGAGCAACTGGTTAAAAAAATGACGTTTATGGCCGTTTGGCTCACCAAAGCCTCGGGCGCGGCTCATTGGTTTTTCCGCGCTAGTCATCGAACCTCTGCAGAGGGTAGGAGTAGCGGGCCCACAGAGTTTTTTGTCCTGGATCATTTCAACTCTGACTGCGGAGTATTTCGCACGCTGTTGACCATTCCTTTGAACGCTTGGAAAGAAAAGGTGGAACAAATTTCTGAAAAAATTGACTTTCTCTTTCGCAGCTGTCGAAACTGGGACGAAGCTATAGTGGTTAAAAAACCTCTCTCATTCTAGACCACACCCACGGCCCCTCCCACAACGGTCCCCGTAGAAACAAGTCGCTATAAAAAGACATCTTTACCAGCCCGGGCATCACTCCGGGGTTAAGGAAATAAGCCGAAGGAACCATGAGTACTCTCAAGAGGAAGACCAGAGAGCCCAGATGCATGACCACCACCCTCCTCGGACCGCCTTCTCTTCTACCCTTCCTCAGAGCACTCAACCCGCTGCCCGAGCATTCAGAGGTAGACAGACCCCTCGACCCACCCGCCCCTAAAGGGCCCGCTGATTCAGCCCGGGTCTCGGAGGAGGAGGAGGATTCGAAGGTTCCCCCTCCCAATCTGACCCCACCCTCGGAGGAGGAGGTTCCCTCTCTCTATCCGACCCCACCCAACTCCCCCGCGCCAGGAGATACAAATGAGGAGGAGAAGGACGAGGACGGAGTTGATGGTTGGGTGTCGGATACTGCTCTGAAAGCGATAAAAGCCGTCGTGTACCACCTGCTCGAAATCACTCTGGCCAAGTACAGAGAAGAGACCTGCTACGGGTGTCGAGTCAACCACCCCAGCCAGATACAGCACTGGTGTTTGGAAGTACTCGAAGAAGACTTTTACGTTAACAACTTTCCTCGGCTGATGAAGAGACTCCACACCCCAAACTTTATGCCCGCCATCCAGTGCTACTTAACCGGGAACCGCATCCGGGTGGAGCCGGAAAAAGTCACGACTATAGCCGAGACCCTTTTGCATGAGCTGAAAACGGCGTGTTGCATCTACGAACCCATCGGCTTCATGTACGGTGAACTGGCTGCGGACAACAGGCTGAATATTGAACTACTGGACAAAGCGTCTGAATTGTGGGATAGCTCCTAAACTGAGGGTTTAACACTTTCTTAACAAATCTTTATACCCCCCCAAAAAAATATAAAGGCGATGGGACACATTTGGACTAAACTTGCATCATATCTTTCAATGCATCGAGAGAAGTCTTTTGTCACCCGGGAGTTGATTAAGCTTCTCGGAAAAGCTATCGAGAACAGAGTTCGGACTTGCAAAAACATGGAAAATACAGCGGACGAAATACCGGAAAACTTGCTCGATAAAATCCGGACTATCTTTGCAGGGGTGTGGGGCAACATGGTGAAATCCACCGTAGCAATGTGTAAATCTGGGTTGTCAGACACCTTCGAAGGCATTTTAAAAGAAATGGCAAAAAAGAACGTCGAACCTCATCATCTGCTCAGTTTTTATGCTTTGTTCGTTGATGTTGCCGTCGAACTTTTGCAAAACAAGCAAACTGTAAATATCTCGGCCGAGCTCGACAAATTACACAAGGTCATCTACAATACTCTAGATTTTCCTGTATTGTCTCAAACCTGGGTAATGATGAAATGTTAGTTTTGTTTTGCTGTACAAAATGTTTGTTTTTTAATTCTCTCAAACTTGGGTAACGATGAAATGTTAGTTTTGTTTTGCTGTACAAAATGTTAGTTTTTTAATTCTCTTAAAACTTGGGTAACGATGAAATGTTAGTTTTGTTTTGCTGTACAAAATGTTAGTTTTTGTTTTGCTGTACAAACTCGGGTAATGAAAATGTTAGTTGGTTAATTCTCTCAAACTTGGGTAATGAAAATGTTAGTTTTGTTTTATTCTCTTAAAACTTGGGTAATGAAAATGTTAGTTTTGTTTTGCTGTACAAATGTTAGTTGTTTAATTCTCTCAAACTTGGGTAACGATGAAATGTTAGTTGTTTAATTCTCTCGCAAATGCTTGTTTTTTCTATCTTGTTACAAACCCCGCCGATGTTCAATAAAAAAAGTATAAAGATCCTCTGTTTAGTCTTTTTTCTTCATTCGGCTTTCAGCATGTCTGTGAAACACTTCATGAAAAAGGTGTATTACAACCCCGCCCATCCGGGCAGCTTCGGGGGCATAGAAAGACTCCGTCAGGGGGTGCAGGGCGAAACGGGAGAGACGGTCATGCTCGAGGATGTTAAAGATTTTTTATCCGAGCAGGACGCGTACACTTTGCACAAACCCGCCAGAATACATTTTGCTAGAAACAGAGTTTTTGTCCCGTGACCTTCAAACCAATTCCAAGCCGACCTGTGTGATATGCAGGCTTTAGCCGAGCATAATGATGGCTATAATTATTTATTAACGGTCATAGATGTATTTTCCAAGAGGGCATATGTAAGAGCTTTAAAGAGAAAAACTGCGGCCTGTGTGGTAGAGGCCTTTGAATCGGTGTTTGAGGAGAGTCAGATGCCCGCAAAGCTACAGACGGATGCCGGTAAAGAATTTTTTAATAAGAGTTTTGAGGCCTTGATGAAAAAATACAGTATCATACATTTTTCCACAGCCAGTGATCTCAAAGCCTCTGTGATCGAAAGATTTAACAGGACTTTAAAAAGTAGAATGTGGAGATATTTTACGGCGAACAACACTTTGAGATACCTAGATGTCCTGCAAGACTTGGTAAAAAGCTATAATCACGGTTATCACAGCCGTATTAAAATGACCCCTATGCAAGTGACTAAAGAAACTGCTTCGCAAGTGTTTGAAAACCTGTATGGTAAATCTCAGAAGGGGAATCAAAACATGACGCTTAAAAAAGGGGATCTTGTCAGGATATCCAAGTTGAGGGGGGTGTTTGATAAAAAATATGAACAGAGTTTTACCGACGAAGTGTTTACGGTGTCTGATTGTATTCCTCGCATTCCTCCCGTGTATAAACTAAAAGATTATGACGGTGAGCCCATACAGGGATCATTCTACGAGCAGGAGCTGCAAAAGGTAAAATTAACTCGAGACAAAGTATTTCATGTAGAGGAGATTCTGGGGCGACGCACCGTCAGGGGTGAAAAACAAGTCCTTGTACGCTGGAAGAATTGGCCCGAGAAATTCAACAGCTGGGTGAAGGCTTCGGATTTAAAAAATGTATAAAACACCGAGACGCACCCTCGTAGCTCGTCATTCAATCATGTACGGTTCAAAGGATAAGGGGTTTTACATCACCCTACCCTCCAACGCCAGCCTCAATGTTTTCAAAGATAATACCAGCGACAATTTTCGCGTGGATTTAGCGCAACATATAGATTTAGAGGGACCGTGGGAGGTCGCCATGACTGAGATTTCATACCCACATAGCTGGTATAACCTGCCTCAAGACGTGGCCTACTTTGATTGGAGGCCGCAGCCCAAAGAACCCGACACAGAGAGTAAAATATCTCGTCAGAGGGTTCAAGGAGGTTATTACAACTCCGTGGCCCTGGTCAGGTCGGAGCTGGATGCTTTCTTTAGAAAAATTAATTCCGACGTTTACTTGGTCTATAATAGCGTTCAGAAGAGATTCGACTTTCAGGCGGGAGGTCAAACTCACCTTCGTTTCGATGCACCTTTGGCTTACATTATGGGTATCGAGCCCGGAGAATGGTTCAAATTTGATAAAAAAATGGCGCCCTACCCCGCAGATTTAAGGGCGGGGTTTTATCATCTTTACTGTTACAGCGATGTGATACGACCGCAGCTCGTAGGGGACGCTTATGCCCCGCTTTTAAGAACGGTCAACGTCGAGGGTACGTTCGGAGACGTCGTGACGCAACATTTTAATCCGGCTTATTATTTGCCCGTGGCAAAGCAGCACATTGAAAATATTCAGATCCTGATAAAATCTGACCAAAACATACCTGTAAAATTTACCTACGGTAAAACTATCATAACGCTCCACTTCAGACCGGTCGCTTAAAAAAAAAAAAAAAAAAAACAGCCTATAAAACCCGTTTCATCGTGTCAACATCATTCAGTGTCAAAACAACCTGAGAAGGTGACTAACCGCTGTTAGGAGTAGCTCCGTTTTTTTTTTCAAATAATAATTTATTTTTTAAAAAAAAGCCGCATCACAAACTAGAAAAAAAATGGCTCTGGCGGGCTTGAGAGAAGATCCTCATCGTTTTGTACAATATTATGAGAGGCAAGTAGGAGGGGATTTGCCGGGTTTTTATGGAGCCCCCGTCATGTACGGTCGCGGTATCGGCTCTCTGTTTTCAAAGCTGTTCCGTTTTGTATCCCCTCTGCTGAAGAAAGGCCTCGCTGTCGCTAAAACCCATCTCAAATCAGCGGCCAGCAACATCGCCTCGGACATGTTCAGCCAAGCTGTAGGACGATTGACCAACCAGCAGAAACAAGAGGGATCCGGAGGTATTATGGTCTTGTCACGTAGGTCGCAGAGACGGCCTCCAGGACGGCGCCTTCCATCGACCTCCAATAAACGCTCGAGCGTCAAAAGAAGGAAGTCACTACGAAGAAGCTCGCGAGGGAAGAGGAAGTCTGCCGGGAGCTCTGATATATTTTTAAAAAAAACATGGCTCTCTTACATCAAAAATCCCCGGAGTGTACCCTGGCGGAGCTGGATTTATTCTCAGCGCCTATGACACAACTTTCTATCGAGGACAAAATCTACACAGAAATCTCTCCCGTAGCAGCCATCACCGACGGCGGGCCCATTGAATTTTTCATTGCGGGAGACGGTGAAAAGTATCTGGACCTCAACGACACCTTGTTGCACCTCCGTGTTAAAATTACCAACGCGGACGGTACTGATCTGGCCAACGATGCGGCTGTAGGCCTCATCAATTATCCTCTGAACACAATTTTTGATCAATGCGATGTTATTTTGGGAGACAGATTGATTTCACAGTCCAGCGCCACGCATCCTTACCGCGCCATGATCGAGACTCTTCTCAACTTTTCAGAGGATACCCTAAAGAGCCAATTCAGCGCCGGGCTTTTTTACAAAGACACCCCCGGCGCGATAGACTCTATAGTGACGGGTAACGGACCAAACGCCGGTCTTAATAAGAGAGCCGAATTTACGGGGCGGTCCAGAGAGGTACACCTTCTCGGTCCTCTCCACGGGGACATATTTTTCTGCGAGAGACTCATGCTGAATTCCGTGGACTTGAGAATTAAGCTGACCAGGGCCGGCGACGCCTTTTGCCTCACTGGGGCCCGCGACTCTACTTTCCGCCTGAGAATACTAGGGGCCTCTCTCTTTATGAAAAAAGTATCCGTCTCACCGGCCGTGAGACTGGGTCACGCCGCCGCTTTAATGAAAGGAAATGCTTTGTACCCCCTCTCCAGGGTCAACGTGAAGACTTTTTCTATCCCCGAACACTCCAGGATATGTAGCCAGGAAAACCTGTTTCTGGGTTCTATGCCCAAGTATGTGGTTTTGGGTATGGTGCATCACGAGGCTTTTACAGGAAGAAGGGACCTTTCACCCTTCAATTTCATCCACGGCGACATTGAATATTTAGCTCTCTGTCAGGACGGCAGACAGATTCCCGCCAAAGCTTTCCAACCACAATTTAACAACGATTCGGCCGTCAGAGAGTTTTACAACGTATTTCTGGCTACCGGGAGACATCTTAAAGATCTGCCCCTGAGCATCGATCGCGAAGGATTTAACAACGGGTATTCCCTGTTTGCTTTTAATCTTAATCCCGCCGATGACAACGACGCACTTTCTCCCGCCTCGAACGGTAATTTAAGACTGGAAATGAGGTTCAGAGCGCCCCTTCCACAAACCACCACTCTAATCGTGTATGCCTGCTATGATTCTATTCTGGAGATAGACTCTAAAAGACAAGTGCTGGTGGATTATTACTAGAAGAACATGGATAGTCACCAACTGCAGAGCCTTTTGCACAATCTGCTGGGAGATGTATTTTGCGGAGTGTGGCCTTCTGATCAACTGCCCTTATTAACGCGGTCTTTCAGCCTCCCTGCATTTTTTATCGTGAATACACATCCGGCCCACATGCCCGGGGAACATTGGTTAGCTCTAACGCTGGAAAAGGATGGGGAAGCCACATTTTTTGACTCTTATGGATTTCCGCCCAAGTTTGTTTATTACCCCCGAAGCATATTAAAGTTTCTGGAAAAATATTCTCAAAACATCAAATACCACAGCGGTCAACTGCAACACCCCTTATCATCGGTTTGCGGTCATCACTGCGTTTATTACCTCTGCCATCGGGCCTGCGGATTATCTTTTGAACAAGTATTGGAGCTGTATGACCCCGATGTGATAAAAAATGACCTGACGGTATACAACTTTGTGAAGAAATATCAAGGCCGCATCAAGAAACCTACCAAAACATCCAAACAGGGGAACTGCTCTTTCCAGCTATTTAAAGACTGTTGTAGCAAGTAACTCTATGTGTTTTTTTTTTTTGGTTACCTTTTTATATATATATATATATATATATATATATATATAAATGTTTTCAATATGTAGTCTGTTGTTAAAGTGTTTTACTATCTTTTTCTTTACTATCTTTTATGTATTGATTCGTACTGCTTTTGCTATCTTTTATATATGGCTTTGTACTGTTTTTGCTTTCTTTTATATATTGATTTGTAACGTCTTTGCTTATTTATTTGCCATCTTTTATGTATTGAAGCGCTTTCGCTTTTTGACTTGTAATGTGCTACCTACCATTTGTTAAACCTTAAAAAAAAAATGTTTCAGAGATGTAACCCCCTTTCCATGAAAGAAAAACAACTGTACGCTTAAAAAATATGATTAATAAACAATTTTATTGATGAAAGACAAAAAAAATACAAGTTGTGCGTGTTACATTTATTTACGATGAAACCCATTGCGGAGAGAGCGTGAATTGTTTTTTCCTTCTCTGTAATCTAGTCTCTCGGCTTTTTGGGGTTTCCTCCTCTTTTTCTTCTCGCGGCGTAATCCAGCGCGGGGATAATACCGGCGTCCTTTTTCTTTTACCGCGAGAAGGCGTGTCTTGTACGTCGTCCGTATCCGTCTTGAGTCGCCGATATTGATCACGCGCCTGAGGGTTACTCACTGAAGATAAAGGGATGTTCAGCTCCGACAACCGATTGAGAAACTTTAACCAGCCTGCAGGCGGTGAGGCGTGGGATTTTTTATAAGGGAGTGAAAGGTATTTGAATAAATCAATCATGTGAGACCCCTTCACCGCATTCCCCCTATAAATAAATTCCCCCTTTGAATTCCATCCGCCGTCGCTCTTGGACAGTTTCTTGACGATATAGTCTGCATTTTTGCGATCTCGCGGGGGTAGACTTTTCAGAATCTCATCGGCCGTATCCTCAACATCCCTCCCGCCGGATGGCACACCGTCCTGAGCGGGGGCAGCGGCGTTGTCCTCGGTGCTCTCATCAGCCCGCTCTCCCGTCCGGTCACGCTGCAGAGTCAAAGTCACTCAACGCTGCTCATTCTGATCCTGCTTTGCAAAGGTTAAATATCTTTGCAATAAAGCGTCATACTTTTTAATTCTTTCATAAGGATTTAAGCCCGGGTCGTTTAATACGGCTCTCATCCTGTCATCCAAATCCCCCTCTGCAGTTTCTCTGATGGATGCGGTCGGCTGTGTTAACCTGTTGATTTGCTGGGGTGAGACGAGATACATCTTTTGCGCCCTCTTCAAGGTCATTTTTTTTTTTCAAAAAAGTCAGTTTCCTCTCACTAATCCTCCTATAAGATTCCCGATAAAAGGGACTGCCGCTGAAAGCAGAGGTAAAAGAAACCCGCCCGACTGCTTCTTAAGAGCCAGCCTTTTACGTTTTAAACTGGTTTTCTTATTGGCCAGCAGTCTGATTACTTTTTTCTGCCTTTTCAGTTTTTTGAATTGAGAGGGTGACAATGGGATGTTTCCCTTTAAAAGATTCAGAGCAATCTCACACAGCGCCTGGATAAAGTCAGGAGAGCTACGAAGCAGTATGTCTTTACGTTTCTTGGGTGAAGCCCGGTACAGAGCTTTAAGTAAGGGGGCGTTTCTTTTTATATGCGCCGACATGGTGATCTAAGCGTGTGTTTTGGGGACGTAAACCGTATACCTCTCGTGGGGAAGTACACACGCCCTCAGTCTGTATCGTTCTGGACACCCAGGAGTCAGGTCAACGATTAAATACCCATGAGCGTCTCTGGTGGCATCTTCAAAACTCTCTAAAAAGAATGCCTTTTGAGACGGAAAAATCTGATGAGCCAATATTTTTATTTGTAACTTATCTCGTGGGTTTTTGAACAGGACTAGATAATTGCTGTTCAGACTAATGGTGCGGCTGTATTTACCCTGGTGAAATACATTTTGAGTCAGCATCATAACGCTCATGTTTCTGTGATGTCTATACTGAGTAAAAAGTTTAACCACTTCAGGATGGTCAGAGGCTTGAAAAATTGCATCGTCTAAAATGATTAAATGCGTTTTATCAGAAGGAAACAACTTTTCATCTTCAAAAGAATCAGGCAGACCTTCAACAAATTTAATCTTTTTATTCATTTTTTGCAGTTCGCTGTACATAGGTTGAAAAGAGGTATAAATCCAAACAATATTTTCAGGTACAACATCCATAACATGTTCACAGTTTTCCAATACATTTTTTGCAAAATAGGTTTTCCCGCACCCGCTAGGACCCACAATCAGACATGAGAAAGGAAAGATAAACCTGGGCTCAAAATCAATTTCCTCCATGACAACCCCTCTAAAGATTTTCTTTTTTTTTAATAGCCGAATGGCAGAGTTGTCCCGTCGGCAAAGAGACGTCTCTTGTCATACACCACCCTGAACCTTTTTAGAAATGTCCTGTTTTTCAGCGTGATGCCCTTTTTATCACGCCCAATGTTATGCTGCGGGATCTCAATTAGGCCCTCTCTAGAGCCGTGCAGGTAGCCCCCCACCAGCTCTCTGAGGCTGTCAAAGTTTACCCTCTCGCTGCATTCCCTGGTCTGAGTGATGCCTTTGGCTCGCATTACAACCTTTTTCTGAATTCTGGTCTGGTAAGCGTAAGTCTTTGGACCGGCAGACACAAACTCTTGAATGCTATCGCCCCCCAGCTCGTCCGTCAAATCCCCCAGGTAATTCCCCGTCTCTAGGGGGGTCTCACCTTCCTTGACCACATAAATCAGGCTGTCGGTGTCCATGTAAAGAACCCTCTCCTGCAACTTTTCTAGGTAGCTGTACAGTTTCAGACGGGCGTATGCGGTGGTGAATGCGGCGATGAAAATATTACTCGTTTTACCTGGAGGATGGATGCCGCGATACCTCCACTGAATCAGAGCTTTCTCGTCGTCGAGAACGTTAAAGTACCCCACTTCATATTTACCTGAAAACAGAAAGCTGAAGAAATCTTCAGGTTCGACAACGACGCTGGTCTGAGGCAGATTGTCTCTCTGTGCAAATTTTCCCCAGAAGCTGTTGAGGCACAGTTTGGCTACCTGTCTTTTGGCGGAATTTACCTCAATTTTTTTTACATCTAACTGGATCCCCTGGTTGGTACGGTAGTCCCTGATGTATTTTTCCCTGCTTTCCCGATCCGTTGCCTCGGGGGGATAACCCGAGGCTTCCTGCTTCCCTTTTAAAAATGTGTGCGTGTAGTCTACAAACACCGTATCGCTACTTTTATCAAAGTGCCACACTTCTGTGATTTTTCCCACCCTGTACCCTAACTCCAGCGCTTTGTTAAACTCGACCGTGACCCAGACCCCGGTTAAGGCTCTAGCCTCGTCGTCGTGAGTGCAGGGACCCTCTTGACAATTTGCGTCTGCGCAGGTACGGCACAAGGGAAACACTAGTTTACCTCCCAAACATTTGTAGGGTAACACGGGGAAAAAGAGCTCACGAGGTGGGTAAACCGTGGCCCTGATGAGCCCAAAGTAGTCTCTGGGGTCCCCGAAATCCTTGTGGATGATGGTGGGGTGATCTAGGGGGTAAGGACACGTACTGTTAACAAAAGGGTACAGAGAGACGACGTCTACGTAGTGCACGGTTTCGTCGGGTCCGGCTGTGTGCCGAAGCTTGATCGCGCTCGTTCTACCTCCGTAAAGAGCGCTACGCGGTGAGAGGGGTTCGGGGTGATTAGAAACACGGAGAAACTGTTTCACCTCCTCGCACGATGTTTTAAGATCGTCCCATTCGTGTTCCCATAAGACTGTGACAGAAACACCGTGTTCAGACTTTAAGGCCTGCACCCTTTCCTCGCTCGCCGCGTAAAGTTCCCCGTACGTCACACCTCTTAAAGGGCACGTGTCGGCATGGTTTAAATGCCGGGGGCAGCCGTGGAAAAAGCAGCCGTGAAATTCCCAGACGTATTTAGCCCCGTCAATCTCGGCATAGCCGTCGACAAAATAACGGCCCAGCTGTTTTTCTCCGATGTTTAACGAATGCTGAATAAAGATGTTTTGCTTGTACATTACCCACTCTAACCACTGGATGGATGCATTTGAGAATCTCTTACACCGACGCATGTAGTTGTCCGGGCAGGGTATGGCTAAGGTATTAGGAGACAGGAAATTGGTTAGAAACACTTTCATGCAGGCTGAAGCGATGGTGATACAGCTAAAGGGATTGACGCCCGTCTCATCCAAAAACTCCTTTCTGAAGATAGCGCAACCCTCGGAAAGAATGTCAACGTCATTTTTACAGTAACGTACGGCTTCTTCTCTAAAGTTAAAGGTGCCCTGACTGACGTCGTTGTACCAGCTGTAAAACTCATTCTGTTCTTGCTGCGTCATGCGTTCTACACCATAGTGTGTGGGTGAAGGAAATGCTCCTACATAATCGAGGTGGTTTTCTGAGCTGAATTTGTGAGGAAAATATCCCTTGGATTGATCGGTGAAGCCTAGGGCTTTAGGCATAGCGCTAAGGCGCATGGTTAGGAAAGAGAGGGAGTCTATGAATTTTAGATGATAATGGGGGACCTGAAGACTCAGGATCTTACTCCCCACCATGAGAATGTTCTGCGGCGCTACACCCTCCTTCAGCAGCCCTCTCAGGACCAAATAGCTGTCAAATCCTCTGGCATTATGGGCCACAAAAACATTTCTCGCAAATCTGTTGCTTCTGAAGTACATGAGAAAGGATTTTACACAGTCCAGACCGTAAAACGCCTTCTCTAAACCTTTCACTGTTTTGGCATATATCAGAAAGGGGACGTGCTCGTCGTTCTCGTTGACGAATGTTTCAAAGTCATAAAAAACCAACTCGGGATGCTCTTTCTGTGGAGGGAGGGGTTTGATGTAGCACCGATGTTCGCGCGAGTCGGCTTCTAATTTACTTCCGCAGACTTTGCACTTTAATGTACTGCAGCGGTGCAAATTTTTACCGGTGCGCATGCTGATGTAGTAGCACAGCCCGCAACTTTTGCATTTTTTGACCAGGTCGCATAAACTAAAAGCGGTTCCCGGTTTAGCCTCTTTGTGCCTAGAGAGGCAGGACGACGACCTGCACACCCTATTACAGTCTGAACATTTTAGGGGCCTGAGCTCTTCTGTGGGGCAGGTGGGGTCGTTGCAGACCTGGCAGTAGCCTTTACAGGTATGCACAAAGGGGCAATTGAAACCTTTGTAGCAATAATTGCAGAAAAATGTTGTTCCTAGAAAGCCTTTGATATTTTTTATCCCGTAGTAGTGGTTATCTAGTAAAAACAAATACAGGGGATTTGAAGCTTTTGAGAAGTTGGTCTCGAAATGACAGAGAGGTTGATCGAGACCCGTTCTGTACAACACCACAATTTTGCGTCCGACAATCTCTTCGAATTTACGTATGTCAGTAAAAGTGACTGAGGTTTGATAATCTAAGCCCGCGCGACGCTGCAACTCCCTCCCTACTCTCTCGCTCTCGCCGTCTGTCAGGTTAGGATCAATGACGTGAGCCAAGTTGATGGCAAAGCACAGCTGGTCGCTCCTATTTTCAACAAAGTACAACTGACGTCGTTTCTTACTGAGGATTTCACAGTTTAAAGTTTTCTCCAGCCTGCGTTTCCCCCCACCCCTAGGGTTTTGGACAACCTGGACGATCAATTCTACGTTCTGGTCCGCGGCAATTTCCTCATTGGATTGCACTAAACGATCCAGCAAATTTTCAAAAGCGGGAAGAATGTTTCCGCTGTCGTCGTCGGCGGTAACGGCGACGTGATCTCGTATATTTTCACCCACCACTTCAAGCTGTACCACATCATTACGGTTAGCCTTTGACCGTGCTTCGTCGGCCAATTCCTGAACTTGTCCCACTATGTCTCTGTAAAATGTTGCAATATCGGGCACTTCTCCCAGGGGAGGGATTGTGAGGGTGCGCCTGAGTCGCTCTGTGTTAAAGGGCCCGTGCGAGGTTGTTGTGGTCTGCGCTGGGCTGTGCTGGTCCGACCTCTCCCCTAAACCCCCACCCTCTAGAGCCGCTGAGCTTGTGTTAAAGGATCTGTGTGAGGCTGCCGCTGTGGTCTGCGCTGGGCTGTGCTGGTCCGATCTCTCCCCTAAACCCCCACCCTCTTGAACCGCCGGGCTTTGTACGGGCGTACCCTCTGAGGGAGATGGTAGTTCATTTTGATGGTCTGAAAATACATGGGTTTGATTTAGACTTTGGAGGGCATTTTGTATTGCTTGTAAAGGATCGATGCTGCGATTAAGAATCTGAAGGGCATTTTCTTTAGCCTGTAAAGGATCGTCACAATTATTACCCGTGTTTTCATCTATGTAAGGGTTACCTATTTGATCTAAAAATGAACCTGGTATAACATTAAGTTGCTTTATAGCTTCTTCTATTTCAACAGGGACTAAACAAGAGGGTAGCGAGGTATCTACTTTTCTATCCATACTTTATTTTTTTTTAAAAAATGTCACCCACAAGAAATCAGATCACATTTTGTCACAAACGGATGTAAAGGTAGAGAAAAAGACTTCGGTTACGCGACAGAGCATTTGAAGAGCCTCTTCCACGCACTCGCCCGTGTTGTCTCGCCGGGCTTGCCTCCTCGGACTCCTCTGCCTGGCCCTTGTGATCCTTTGGGCGTTTCGCCTTATCCCCCTCTCCGCATCTGTCGACGCAGAAATCAAGAATAAGATATTTTGGACGTATAACAAAAAAAAAAGACTCCCAAACATTGTAGAAAAAAAGGTCCTCATTAATAATAAAATAAATAAAAGTCTTACCGGGAAAGAGGGTTTGGGCGAGCATTGGCTGGGCTCTCTGAATCGACCGCCTCCGTCTGATGTAAGAGGAGGCTTTCCTCGGAGCCCGGGGGGCGCTGGATCTCGCATTAATCCTGGCCGGAGGGGTTACTTCATTGGGGGTAGGGGCCGGGGCTGGGGCAGGGGCCGGGGCGGGGGCCGGGGCCGGGGCCGGGGCTGGGGCCGGAGCAGGGGCAGGGGCAGGAGCAGGTGCCGGGGTCGGGGCCTGGACCTGGGCCTGGACCTGGGCCTGGTTGGCGCTGGATCTCCCGGCCGGAGGAATGACTTCGTCGAGTGTAGGTGGTATGAAATCGGGGGATGCTGGTGCTGCTTCTGCCGCTGCTGCTGGAAATGACGGCACAATAAGGGAAAATCTCAGGGGAGAAAATGGAGCGGGCGATGGAGAAGCCGCCGGGCCGTTATGGGGTAAAGAAGGAGAGGATTCTGGCGGTGTCACAGGAGAGGATTCTGGCGGTGTCACAGGAGACCACGTTGAAATTAGAGGCTGAGGTTCTGTTGAAATAAAAAAAAACAAGAAATACTTTATTCTTTCAAATACAAGTAAAAACCGTGTACATGCTCCATACATTTGAATAAAATGTTTTAACGTTATAAAAAAAAAAGCACAAGGCAAAAAAATATATATATCTTATTTAAAAAATTAAATCATCATCCCCTTATCTCTCTCAGATTGTGAGAAAACGTCTCTCTCTCTCTCAGGCTGTGAGAATGTAAACAGAGGAGTTTTTTTTTAGCCAATGAGGGCGCTGGACGTCATCGGTCCGTGACGGGCTCTTGCCCAATGAGAACCCGAGACGGCGTCAAACGGCGACGGGCATAATCCAATGAGAACGCGAGACGGCGTCACAGACTGTGACGTCGACGCGGGCCTCCGGGGACCGAGGAAGCCCCGCGTTCATTCAAACGCCGGCCGCCGCTCCGTGAGGAGGACGAGCGCTCCCCGCTCAAAAACTACGAGGTTTGTGTTTAAAAAAAAAAAAAAACTTTGAAATAAATGTTTGCCTTACCTACGACGGCCTGCGTGGTGATGGTTTTCTTCGCCCAGGGTCCCGGTCGGGTTGCGGGATCGGAGATTCCTCGAGCGGCGCCTGGAGATCCGTCTACCCCGGGATGGCCCCCTTCCACCGGGCCGGCTGCTGCGAGACGTCCCGCCGTCCCCACGCCTCCTTCTCTCGGGCTACAAGGACCAATGCTGCCGATGGGGCCGTGGAACACAACGTTGGAAAGTATTGGCCGTTGTTGCGTCGCCTCTACCCGCTCTGTAAGTTAATTTTTTAAGCAATGAAACACACGCGCGTGTACAGACGGATAAAACTCATGAGGAGTCATATATTTTCTTACCAGATTGCTTTGCTCTCGTCGGGGGACGGGCTGGTGTTACCCCGGAAGGACCCGGAAGAGAAGCCTCCAAAGGGAATTTAAAAATGTCCTCCAGGTCCTCCTGGTCAAAATCGTCAGAAACATCATAGACTTTATCTGCGGACTTCACCAGATCTGCAAGAACAGGTTTAATTTTCTGTTACATCTTTTTTTTTTTGCGTGTGTGTGTGTTTTTTTTTCTAATGGGCAGTCTTGTAGGGTTTGTTAAATAATGAAATATAAACACAAAACTGAGTCAAACAGTACCTAATTCTGATTGTGTGAGGTTGATGTCAGCTAACTCTGAAGCCACAACTTAAAAAAAAAAAGGTAGAAAATCGCCGTAAAATAAAATAAGAAACTAAACTACGCGTGTACTAACAACATACACAAAAAATAGCGCACTTACCAGGATAGATCGGTCCTCGCTGATCGCGTCTCTCGTTGCCAAACATCCTGCCGAATGAAGCTCCGCGTCGAGAAATAACTGGTCTTGGGTCCTTTAGGACGGTTATTTATCAAGCCGGGGGTTCATTATACCCGATCCTCCGTTGAAATTTATGAATGAATAAAAGTTTTTATTTCACACATTCGCGCGGGTCATGCAAGGACGCTTTCACCCGTTGTTATAAGGGGGGTTCATTATACCCGATCCTCCGTTGAAATTTATGGATGAAAAAAGTTTTATTTCACACATTCCCGCGGGTCATGCAAGGATGCCTTCACCCGTTGTTATAAAACCCCGCGTAAAAGTTTCTATCTTATTCCCTTGTCTTATACCTGCTGTGTAGTAAGCCTCTGCTATTATCTGTGCGGTCTTTAGGCCTGTGTTATCATCCGGCTATAAAGAATACATACGATGTGGGGGAGATGCGTGCGTGTGTGTGTGTGTGTGTGCGTGTGTGTGTGTGTGTGTGTGTGGGGGGGGGAGATGTGGGGGTGTGCGTGTGTGTGTGTGTGTGTGTGTGTGTGTGTGCCTGTGTGCGCGGGGTCAGTGACTTCTCATATCGTAGCCTATAGGCCTCTGTCATTGTTTGGCTATAAAGAATGCATACGGCTCATTTACATAGTGCGGGAGATGTGTTTGGGGGGGTGTTACGACCAGCCTAGGGGATACTGGAGGAAACATAAAAATGACCACTCCTTTGTCACTCTCAAGTTGTCACCAATGCAAAAGCACAAAAAAACACAAGATCTTTTTAGTCCAAACAATTAAATTTAATATTCTTCTTTTTTTCTTTTTACAAACTAAATCAAAATTACCTCGGAGAGAGTAAGCAAAAGAATAAAACAACAAAACACTCTTATAAATTAAAAAAAAACCTTACCTAACTTCTAAAGGAAAAGAAAATGTACAAACCTAAAGTGACTCCCTAAAAAAAACAGGAGAAAACGAAAAACCAAGCTTACTCTCACCTACTTTACCAAATATTCTAAACTTAAATTCTTTCTTTCTTAATTTGAACGAAAAATACTCAGAAGTTCTCACAACCAGAGTTAACACAAGACACGATTTTTAACAAGCGGTTTGGTGGCGTCAGTTGGGAGTGAGGAAGGAGGAGGGTCGGCGTTTCCTCTCCTGCAGTCATTTTAAAACGCCGGCCATCAGCTCACAGCCAATCAGACGGCCTCACTCGCCCGAACTCCTCCAGTCAGCTTCGGGTGCGCCTGTCCGCTGCTGTCCAATCCCGACACTCCACACCTGCAGCATAAATTGGAAGGGACACAAAGGGAGGGAGGAGGAAAAGAAACAAAAACGCTCCTCTTCACAATAAACACAACAATAGCCTACAATAACTGAATGACCCACAGTCATAACACCCCCCCACCTAAGATCAACCATTTCTTCCCCTAATAGAAATGTTTGATCAAATTAAGACCCCACTCTTGACAAGGCGTCCGCGACAATATTATTTATACCTTTAATGTGACGGACCTCGACATTAAAGTCCTGCAACAACAAGGACCAGCGCATAAGGCGCTGGTTGTTGTTGCGCATGCGCGACAGAAACACCAGCGGATTGTGATCTGAAAAGACGACAACTGGTTCGGAGCTAGAACCAACATAGACCTCAAAATTTTGCAAGGACCACAGCAACGCAAGAGCCTCCTTCTCTATGGTGCTGTAGTTCACCTGGTGTCTGTTGAACTTCTTGGAGAAGTAACAGACCGGATGGTCGATACCATGGTCATCCTCCTGCAAGAGGACGGCGCCCGCACCAGTAGCGCTGGCATCCACCTCCACTTTAAATGGACGCTCGAAATCAGGTGCGGTGAGCACAGGGGCACTACACATAAGGGCCTTGGCGGACTCAAATGACTCCTGGCAGATGGGAGACCACACAAACTGGACACTCGGACTCAGCAAACTAGTGAGGGGTGAAACAACACTGGCAAAATTCTTACAGAAGCCACGATAGTAGCCACACATTCCCAGAAACCTGCGGAGCTGCCGCCTGGTTTTTGGCTCTGGAAATTCCAGAATGGCCTGGATTTTGGCCGACAGAGGGTGCACCGTACCCTGGCCGACCTGCTTACCTAGGTACGTTATTACCGCTTTACCAAACTCACACTTGGCCAGATTCAGAGTCAGAGAGGCAGTCATCAAACGGCTGAAGATTTCTCTCAGAGTTTCCACATGCTCAGGCCAAGAGGAGGAAAAACATACAATGTCATCAAGATAAGCCTCACAGTTTTTAACACCACTAAGGACAGTGTTCATCAGCCTCTGAAATGTGGCAGGGGCATTTCTCAAACCAAAGGGCATCACGGTGTACTGGAGGAAATGGTCTGGTGTGACGAAAGCAGAGACTTCAGACGCACGTGCTGTTAAAGGAACCTGCCAGTACCCTTTGAGAAGGTCGAGTTTGGTGACATATTTGGCAGAGCCCACTCGATCCACACAATCATCCATACGTGGAAGAGGAAAGGAATCAGGTTTGGTCACAGAGTTAACCTTACGGAAATCAGTGCAAAATCGAGGAGTTTGGTCAGATTTTGGGACCAGGAGGCAAGGAGAACTCCATGGACTGGAGCTGGGCACAGCCAAACCATTCTCTAAAAGATACTCTACCTCCTTCTGCATGGCAGCACGCTTAGCGGGGTTCACTCGGTAAGCGTGTTGTTTAATGGGTTTGTGATCACCGACATCAACATCATGCTGTAGCACTGTCGTCTGTGTGGGCTTATCCTTAAAGAGAGCAGCATGAGAACAAAGTAAATCACAAATATCACTCTTAGCGGGCTCAGACAAATATGACAAGTGTTCATCAAGATTACCCAGAATTTTTGAGTTTTCTAAGCGCGCACACGGGACAGTAACAGGTGGCTCTCTCAGCTCATCCTCCACGGGGCTGTAGGAGGGAGAAGCCACAGACATCACCGGAGAGGCGCTCTGCACAACGCTCTCGGATGGCACAACAGTTTGAGCACGTTCAACATATCTTTTCAACATGTTGACATGACACACACGGGACTTTTTTCTTCTATCTGGAGTTTTAACAACATAATCAGTGTCACTGATCTTGCGCTCCACCTCATAAGGACCACTGAATTTGGACTCGAGACTGGAACCAACAACAGGTAACAAAATTAACACACGGTCACCTGGTGTAAATGTGCGACTGACAGTTTTCTTATCAAAATGTGTTTTCATTTTAGACTGTGCAGCGCAGAGAGAGTTCCGGGCCAGCTCACAAGCAGTGTGTAACCTCTCCCTGAATGTACTGACATAGTCCAGCACGTTGTGGGCGGGGCTGCGCTTATCTGCAAGCCAGCTCTCCTGAAGCAAACGCAGGGGACCGCGGACAGTGTGTCCAAACACTAACTCAGCCGGACTGAAACCAAGTGACTCCTGAGTAGTTTCACGAATGGCAAACAATAAAAGTGGCAGACCCTCATCCCACTCTCTGTTAGACTCGACACAAAATTTACGAAGCATAGATTTTAAAGTCTGATGAAAACGCTCCAGCGCGCCCTGGCTCTCAGGGTGAAATGCGCTAGAGACCTGATGCTTCACAGACAAAATAGACATGACTTGAGCAAAAATCCTTGACATAAAGTTAGAACCCTGATCGGTTTGGATGCGTTTGGGCAACCCGAAAGTGGAAAAGAACTTGGTTAAAGCCTTCACCACAGCTTTGGCCTTTATTGTGCGCAAAGGGACGGCCTCGGGGAAACGTGTGGCAGCGCACATCATGGTGAGGACATACTGGTTACCAGATTTTGTTTTTGGCAAGGGGCCGACATAATCCAAAATCAGATGCTCAAATGGTTCACCGATAACCGGGATTGGATTTAAAGGAGCCGGAGGAATAACCTGGTTAGGTTTCCCTGCTACCTGGCAAACATGACAAGAGCGACAATATTTTACAACGTCGGACTTCAAGCCTGGCCAGAAAAAGTACCTGAGAACCCGGTGGTATGTCTTTTTAACACCCAAATGGCCGGACAAATTGTGATCATGGGCCAAACTTAAAACTTGGACACGGAACTCTTTTGGCACAACTACCTGTGTCACTGTGTCACACTCCATACCGGACAATGGGGACCATTTACGCATAAGAACATCATCATCAAAAAGGTATGTCCCACACTGTGAATTGTTTTTGCTCTCAGAAGCAGCAGACAAACAAGTGGCTAAAGTAGGATCATTTTTCTGAGCCTGGATAAGCTTTTTTTTATCTACTGCCAAACACAAATCTGCTACATCAGGCAGCACATCAACAGTTACAGTTTCACATTTTTCATTTTTAACAGAGGGGCTGACAGAATCATCAGACGCGCACAAAAACGAATCAGAAAGGTCTGGAAAATCACCAAACTTGCGAGCTTGAGCACGCGTAACGACGCACGCAGGAAAAACAGGCCGCAGATCGAGCGCAGTGGCGGGGGCTGAAATACTTACATCCGCGCAAGGATTATCAGTCACCTCGGGCAAGGTGGGAAACACTTTATTTCCGGCCAAATCATTACCGAGAATGAGATCAACTCCTGCAACGGGCAGTAGGTCTCTCACACCCACGCGCACAGGGCCAGACACAAAAGAGGACGAAAGATGAACGGTGTGGAGCGGAACACGCAAAACGCTCATTTTAACTCCCCACACCAACAAATCTGTACCGCAGTACGAATCAGCAGAAAACTGCACAACTCCGCGCCGAGCAATGGAATGTTTTGCGCCGGTGTCTCTCAAAATAGTGATTGGGACTCCGTCCACCTCACTGCCACTCAGCGAGAAAAAACCTTGAGAAATGAAAGGCTTGAACTCGTCATCTATTTTAGAATTTTCACAAACAATTTCAGGCTCACAAATTACAGGTTGGCATTGGATCAAGCCTATAGCAGAGGGCTTTTTAACTTTAGCTTGGTCTTTTTGTTTTAAGACAGGACAAGCAGCAATGAGGTGACCCGAATCATGGCAGTAAAAACATTCACGCTTGTCACCTGTGGCCGAATTACTGCGCCGAGAGAAATTTGGCGACCTACTCTTTTTTTCAACAGATGCAGGTGACTCGCGGGGTGCAACAGACAAAAACACATTTTTGTGAGTTAAAGCAAACTCATCAGCCAGAACAGCGGCATCCGAAAGAGACGCAACTTTTTGCTCGTTAATATACACAACGATGCGCTCATGCAAACACTTCTTAAACTCCTCTAAAAGGACAAGTTCACGCAACTGTGCAAAATCAGTAACTTTACTGGCCTGACACCATTTATCAAAAAGGACCCCCTTCTCGCGCGCAAACTCCACATAAGTCTGATTGGCACTTTTTGAACAATTTCTGAATTTTTGCCTGTATGCCTCAGGCACAAGCTCATATGCACGCAGCACAGTGGTTTTAACAATGTCATAATTTAAACTTTGCTCAATGGTGAGGCTGGCACACACCTCCTGGGCTTTACCAACTAATTTACACTGTAGCAACAAAGACCACACATCCCTGGGCCAATTCAAAGTGGCTGCAATGCGCTCAAACGCACTGAAATACGAGTCCACCTCCGACTCTCGGAAAGGTGGCACCAGCGCAATGTGCCTGCTGACATCAAAGGTGTCACGGGGAGAGTGTGGGGCTCGCTGAGTGGGTGACTCAATGGCACCAGGCTGGCGCTCCAGCTCTAAGGCTCTCACACGTAAGTGCATTGCCTGAACCTCTAACTCCCGGTTACGTACCTCCATCTCCTTAATCCGGAGAGTTAGCCGGAGCTCCTCCGCTGACGCACCGTGCGTAACAGGAGATATTGTGGGAGTGGGTGTGACAGGCGGCACCGTATCAGCCTCGTCCACGTCAGCCTTAGCAGCAGCTCCTTCCAGAGAAGGAAGCTCTGACAGGAAGCCTTTCTCTCGCAGTTTGTCCACCACAAGCTGACGAATTTCAGCTTTCCTGGCAGTCAGCGGCACATGCACCTCAAAAAGATCAGCCACAAGAATTAAATCAACTTTCCTACATTTCTCAAGATCTTGTAAGGTGGGATGTTTAACAAAACTCTTTAAGTCGAACTCCATAGTGCCAGTTTTATTTCAGCAAAAGTGTCAATCAGACGTACACAGAGTACAAAAAACAACGACGAATACTCACCCGACAAAACACGTTAAATTAGACGAGCCCCCAATTTATGTTACGACCAGCCTAGGGGATACTGGAGGAAACATAAGAATGACCACTCCTTTGTCACTCTCAAGTTGTCACCAATGCAAAAGCACAAAAAAACACAAGATCTTTTTAGTCCAAACAATTAAATTTAATATTCTTCTTTTTTTCTTTTTACAAACTAAATCAAAATTACCTCGGAGAGAGTAAGCAAAAGAATAAAACAACAAAACACTCTTATAAATTAAAAAAAAACCTTACCTAACTTCTAAAGGAAAAGAAAATGTACAAACCTAAAGTGACTCCCTAAAAAAAACAGGAGAAAACGAAAAACCAAGCTTACTCTCACCTACTTTACCAAATATTCTAAACTTAAATTCTTTCTTTCTTAATTTGAACGAAAAATACTCAGAAGTTCTCACAACCAGAGTTAACACAAGACACGATTTTTAACAAGCGGTTTGGTGGCGTCAGTTGGGAGTGAGGAAGGAGGAGGGTCGGCGTTTCCTCTCCTGCAGTCATTTTAAAACGCCGGCCATCAGCTCACAGCCAATCAGACGGCCTCACTCGCCCGAACTCCTCCAGTCAGCTTCGGGTGCGCCTGTCCGCTGCTGTCCAATCCCGACACTCCACACCTGCAGCATAAATTGGAAGGGACACAAAGGGAGGGAGGAGGAAAAGAAACAAAAACGCTCCTCTTCACAATAAACACAACAATAGCCTACAATAACTGAATGACCCACAGTCATAACGGGAGGAAGGGGGCGGAGGAAGGGGGCGTGGAGACCTGTCAAAAGTGCAGTCAAGCGTGACGTGAGTGAAGGTGTCTAGATCCTCTCTCTATCTTGGAACATCAATGGAAGCGGAAATCCAGGTGAAAAGTACTAGCATATTTAAAATCTAATAGTGCAGATGTAGTGTTTATACAAGAAACCCATCTAAAGGAAGGTGAGGAGATGAGTTTTAAAGTTAAATGGGTTGGTCATGTTTTTTATAGCTCATTGTCCAAACAATCAAGACTAATTTTTATGAGGAAGGAGAGAAAACAGGAAAGATACTGTCTAGACAAATAAAGCAACAGGACCTGTTAAATACAATCCCAGCTATTAGACTAGGGAATATTATGGTTAGAACATCTGAGGACATTAATAAGGCTTTTCTACAATTTTATGAGACATTATATACATCAACACTGTCTGACTGTAGCAGTCAGGAAGAACAAGAGGTTTTTCTATCCAAAACCAAACTGCCAAAGCTTACTCCTGTACAATCTAGGAGGTTACAGGATCCAATAATGGAGAGTGTAATTCGAAAAGCTGTTTAATAAATGAGAACTGGGAAGTCGCCAGACTATGATGGTTTCCAGCTGAATGCTATAAAGAATATATTGACATTCTTGCCCCTGTATTACAAAGAGTATTCCAAGAGGCTTTTGATAAGGGACGAGTCCCCCCATCATTTGATGAGGCCCTGATATCCCTAATTTGCTAAGAAAGACAGAGACATTACTGATCCTTCTAATTATAGGCCCATTAGTTTGTTGAATGTACACTGTAAAATTTTAACTAAAGTGTGCTTGCCCTATATTATACATACCAATCAGACAGGCTTTATGAAAAATAGGTCCTCTACTGACAATATAAGAAAATTATTACATTTGATGTCTCCTTAGATGCTGAGAAGGCTTTCAACAAGGTCGAATGGAGCTTTCTTCTTTCAACCATGTCACACTTTGGATTTGGTCCTCATTTTATCAATTGGGTAAAAAATGTATACAAACAGCCTAGGGCGGCGGTACAAACTAATGGAATAATTTCACCTTTTTTTGATTTTGTCTAGAGGGACACGACAGGAATGCTCCCTAAGTCTGTTGCTGTTCATCATATGTTTGGAAGTATTAGCAGAGAGCATTAGAGTGAACACGGGAATTAAGGGGGTTAAGGGAGGCCACCAGGAACACAAATTGATGCTTTATGCAGATGATATATTAGGAGTGATTGCTAATCCTTTAACCTCGCTGCCACATTCAATGGATACTAGTCGGTCTTATTCAAAGTTTTCAGGTTACACAGTCAACTGGACCAAGTCAGAGGCAATGCCTTTATCAGTAGCGTGTCAATCACATAAGGAAGAGAAGTTTAAATTTAGATGGGTGCCAAATGGCATGAAATACTTGGGTATTAGACTCAGTGGGCAGTTGACAGATACCCACATTGAACTTTAACCCATTGTTACAGAAGATTAAAACTAGTTTGGACAAGTGGGAAAAGATCAAGCTTACATTGTGGGGCAAAGTAAATTTATTAAAAATGACAATAATTTCTAAGTTCAATTATATAGTTATGATGTTGCCAGTCTCAATACCATCAGCCATCTTCAAACAATATGATACTTTAATAAAGCACTTTTTGTGGGAAGGAAAGAGGGCTAGAATTAAATGGAGCAAATTATGTGCACCCAGAGAAAGTGAGAAAGGAGAATTAGGACTTCCAGACCCAAAATTATACCACCTGTCTTTTGAGATGGCAAAGTTAGTAAAATATTGCAGGCAGGCTGGTGGTGGACAAGACTGGTTAGCTATAGAAGCAGAGTTATGTCACCCATTTAAGCCAAATGAAAGTTTGTCTCAGAAGATATGTAATGACAACCCTATAATGGCCCATTCTAGAGAGGTATGGACTTCAGTGCATAATATGCCCAAATTACCGCTTAATGTAAAGAAATACGCATCTCTATGGCAGAACCCTGCAATATGCATAGGAAAGGTGCCTGTATTTTTCATATGTATGGTGGATGATCTGTATAGAAATGGGCAGTTAGTTACTTTTACTGAATTGACTAACACTTTTAGATTAGAAGGCAAAGGAAACTTTTGGAAATATTTACAGATGAGACATTGTATAACTTCAATTTTTACAGCGAGTATGGAAAATCCTATCCTGGATTATATCAATATGCCACCCGTGTGCCACACTGCATCACAGTTTTATAAATTGTTAAATAGTAGTTTAAATAATGACTCAGGGGGTTTGAGGCTGTTATGGCAAAGAGATTTAAGGGTAGACATTACACAGGAAAAATGGTTCAATATTTTGTTGGACTGTGGAAAATATGTGAAGGAAGCTAGAGGAAAATTTTTACAATATAAGATAATCCACAGGTACTATCACACTCCAACAAGACTTTACACAATGAAACTTATCAACAGTAATCAGTGTTGAAAATGTAAGATGGATGTGGTCACTTTTTTACATTGCTTGTGGGAATGTCCTCTTGTAGCACCTTTTTTGGATGGAAGTACTGAGGGTCCTAAGTAATGGGCTGGGTTTGAAGGTTCCCTGAGTACCTCAGCTGTGCCTATTAGGAGACAGATCTCAACTGGGAAACATTCCCAAAAGATCTTTTTCTGTCATAATGGTGGGACTTACAACTGCAGTCCGAGTGGTCTAAAAGGTCCCAAATTATGCTCCTTTTCTTCAGTTTAACATGCATCCTTGATGTCTTCATGAAACATTAGTAACATGCTTTGGTCCAAAAAGCCAATAATTAAAGCACAGCAGCATTGTTTCCAGGCTCACATAGCCACTCTGTTCAGAACGGTCTGATTTAGTGGGCGGTGACCTTAATATGTTAATGAGCCACTGCTGATACCGCCCAGCTCTTCTGCATGGTCTGCCGAGGGGGAAGACGGCGTCACGTAACCATGACGACTGAGCCCTGTGAGAAAATGGCTGCAGGACAACAAACGGTGGTGCAGCCTTTCATGTTTGAGCCCGAGCCAGACCCCCAATATGAAGAGGCACCACAAGAAAGTCGAGAGCCAAGGTTAAACCAGGAGGTTTCTCAGTGGTCTGTATGTAAAGTTTGCTACTTCAATGCTAATGTGTAGACGAATTAAAGCTGTTCTGCCGTTCTTGCTCCCCCCTCCCCCTTCGTGTGTTGTTGTAGATGTGAAGCATGTAGCTCCTCGACTGTGTAGTTTGTGTTCATGCGGTGCTTTTCAAAACTTAGACTGGCGTTAAAAAGTGTTTAGTAAGGGATAATGTAGAGTGAGCAGGTTACTGCAGAGACATAATTAGATCAGACATAACCATGATGTGATGCGGAATTAACTTTTATTTATAAGTAACACTGAACGAGCCATTGCTACCGATAGTGAAATAAGACTAAGAGGGAAGGGGACTTATTTGGTGTTGTTACATGTAAACAATGTGTGTGTTCTTCAGGGCCGATCAGAGCAACAGTGTTTTACAGAAATAACATTAATTATGTGACTGACCCATCAGAATACTGCATTTAATAGAGCCTATAGTGCAAGGCAGTAACGTGCTGCCACCGAGCAAATGTTTGTCATAACCTGTAATTCTGAGCAGCCAGCAATTTTCTGTGAACTATGTCTTTTATGTATACCACACAGTAGCTGTCTTAAACACCTCTTTATTTGCAATATTATTTATTATTACACAGCCCTGTGTATATTAGCATTATATTGTCTAAAACAAAAACAAGACATCATGATTGCTTAGCTAGAACATTTCGATTATATAAAAATTCTCCTGAACATCCTGTTTTCACTCTTCTCCTTCAGAGGTGCTCCTGTGGCAATTGTGCAAAAATGCCTGGAGCCTGAAAATGTCTGTTGCATGGAGATACCAAAGGTATTGTGAAAACTGAGTGCAAAATAATAATTTTGTACATTACCATAACTAGGTCAGAGGAAGACAACAGGAACTCACAGACCCACCATCCTGCATGGTGGACCATCCTGGACTTGGACCTCTATACTTTAATGTGTTTTTTGAGTGCAAAATGCATTCAATATTTATAGAGACTATGAGTCTTTATGTCTAAGAGGAATAATGCAGAAGTATTTTGACATAAACACTTCTATTACTGTTACACAAAATAGTAAGGATTAAAAGTACATCACTTTTTACTCCATCTTACATTTTTACAGTTTCTTTTTTGTTCTTTACTTGTTAACATAAAATGTTACATATGGAACATTGAAAAACACAATGAACAGTTCATGTAAACTTTTTATTGTGAAAAATATTTTTACAAATAAAAACATCACATGTACCGGCTGGTACTGCAGACATTTTTTCATAAAGGAGGTAAAAAAAGAAATGAAAAAAAAAGAAAAGGAATTTTTGAACAGAAACTGTAAAACCATCATAACAAATATATAAGAAAAAATATATACAGAAAAATACTAATGAAATACTAATGAAATGAACCCTTCAGTTCTGACTAAATCTGCACATCATGTCCAGCTGTTACAGATCCCTGGCCTACAGATCCTCTGTGAGCTGGTGTTGGAGCTTCTGGGCTGAAGAATCAGGGTGGTGCTGCCTGCCTGCGTGTTGCTGCAGATAAGAGCGGAGTTTCCTGATGCAGAAGACCAGTATGAGGGGTTCAGAGCTCTCCTTGGTTGAACCTTGACACGTAGCTGGCTATCACATCCACCTTGTCAGGTCTGTCATATAGAGCAGAAAGGTCTTCTGGGTCTGGTATTTTCTCCAGCTCCTTCAGGTATGGAGCAGGGTCCTGGAAAACCTTCTCAAAGACAAGGTCCAACAGTGCATCTAACATAATCTGGAATGCAAGAAACAAAAATGTTTGATTACAAAAAGAAATTGCACTAAAATCAAAATACCTCACTGCAGTGTTGTACACTTTTTTTCATCGTCTTTTATTTACACAATTTCCTTATTTATTATTTATTCTGAATGCCATGTTAAAGGCATTTTATTGAAGTTTTCTTTATGTTTTCTTTTTCATGTTATGCCTATTTGCTGATGTTTTTAAATTTGTGGATTTTTAATAAAGGCATGTGCAACTTACAGAAAGTCAGCTCTGCTTTCACTGGCTTTGCTGTGTGTTCTCCCATCTTGGATTTTGGGAAGCTGACTTTAAACAGGATTCACCATCAGTGAATGTTGCCTGAGGTCGACCAGCATAGACACAAGACAGAAAAATGTTTAACCTTTTAAAGCATGAAACACAAATTATAACCATAAAACTGTTTTATTTTTTGCAGCTGAAATGTTAGTTTCACTTTGTACTGAAAAACAAAAATCCATGAAAAGTAACATATAGTTTTGTATGTCATTAGACACATTAGGTTTTTTCTGGTAACTGAAAATTCACTTGAGTACTTTTATTTTTATCAGTTATCTGCTTGTATTCATATGTTTTTTTTAGATATTTGTTGATCATATTGATCAGACAGAGGTATCATAAAAATATGTATCAAATATGATACAACAGGCTTTCAGGGTTAATGTGTTTTTACTTACAAATGTCTCATTAAGTGATACATAGCCAAATGTCTATGCCTATATGTTTTTAGTAAATAAATTCAGAGGATAATCATCTCACAGATCTTATTTGACTGCCTCAGTTCCTCCTAACATACTAACGTGCTGTAGTGTTATGTGGCTGTAACTTTTCCTCACAGCTAAACTCCACACAGCCACACAGCTCATATGACAGCATCCTGGGGGCATTTCTGAGTCTTTAAACTTACAAAAACCAGATTAAATTAATTTGGTGACAACGACACTGTGGCCACAATAGCTGGTGACGCCGATCACATCTGCAGATACACTGATCTGAGCTAACGTTAGTGCTACATATAGGTTCCCCTGTTGTTAGTATTAATGTTTACATGACCTGCTGCAAAAAGCACAGAAACACAGCCTTCACCCATTGTTTCCCTTGTCCACAGTTTTGACACAAAAATGAGTTTTGAGTCCATCTGAGATAATTTACCGATTACATTGCTTCAGTGAGTGCAGAGCAGTTTGCCTCATACTCAGATCTCTATACATTTAACAGTAACACACAACAGGGACTTCACATTACAGTCCTGAACAAACACGACTGTAAAGTCCTGCTGGATAGAAAACAGAGAAGATCGTTTCCTCCAACCATTACAGGCTAAAACAACAGGCTAAAACAACAGGCTAACCGCAGGCTAAACTTAGCTTCCAAAAGCTAACGCTGAGGAGGGGGAGAGGAGGGTGTGTGAGGAATAATTATATTCCTCCAACTGTCAAACTCGTCTTGACTAATGTAGGAATATCCATACATCTAAGTTTACACTGCAGACTTTCAGAGTAACTTTAACGCTGAAGAAAATCTTGAGCTCTTACATCTGGTCCACTTCCCTCTGCTGTTAGCATTAGCTCGTAGCAATAAGCTAAATAAATACCACACAGCATTAAAATGCTCACATGTCCATGGTCCGTGGTTTGGTAGCAGACAGTTGGTGCTGAGCCTGGATTCAGGAAAAGTCTAGTTCCCAGTCCAGTGTTGAACTGACTGAAGTTGGAGAAGCAGTCAGCCATGAAGTGACTGGCATACACATGCAGGTTTTAGCCGACTGTAGCTGCTCATTCCCTTCAGTAATACAATTAATCTACTTGGTCCCCTTGTCCTCTGAGGCTGGTAGCCTACATGTAAAGAAATATGTGGCTGTTTACAGCCAATAACTGAGCAGTGGTAGCGTTTGAGCTTAGACATGCTGAACACAGATCTATCACTAAGAATGAAAACAACATGGCTGCTTCTCAGAGGAATGTCTACAGTAGGGTGGGGGAGGAGAAACTCAGGTGGACCAATCAGATTAGTTTATGCAAATAAAATATACTGTTACGTAACAGTATATCCACAGACTCAACAGCTCACTGAAGGACATGATTTTACATTCATGCAGCCTACTAAATACAGGTTTTGTTTTGAAAGATAACATTTTGCGGGCTGGGAGGAAGGCCAAAGACCCAAAACTGTGTTCAAAAGACTTTAAAAAGTGGACTTTGCAAGGTGTATAGATACATCTTTGGATGCACTGGGACACATCGTCAGTGATGTTTCCTGCTGGACCCAGCCGGGGGTGATCAGTCCCCGACTTGTGTCCCAGCAGCATTTGCCCACTTTTCAGACCACTTGATGCAAATCCACCTAGAGGCTCTCTGTGGGCTTTCCAGCCTCTCCCCCGGCATTCCTGTATGAGCCCCTGGTATTTGAGCCGCTTGCGCTCGTTGGCCTCTTCCATGCGGTCCTCCTAGGGGACTGTTAGCTCCACTAAGAGGACTTGCTTAGGAGAAGCAGACGTTAGTACCACGTCTGGTTTCATAGAGGTTGGTGTTACATACTGAGAGTAGGCTGGCTGCTGGTGTTTGCTGTGCCTATGGTTTATCTCCAGCCCTTATTAAGGGTATTGCTCTCTTGCTGCGGGTGTGCTTGTTGTTAGCCACTGCACTGGAGATGGTCTCAGCCACTGACTTCAAAACTTGGTCATGGCGCCAGCAGTAGCCTTCTGCTAGGCTACTGGGCAGCTGCTCAGGATGTGCTCCAGTGTGCCTCTTCCTGGGCAGAGAGGGTATGTTGGAAGGTCATTCTTTCCCCACACATGCAGGTTGGCAGGACTGGGTAACACATCATAAACAGTTTGGACCAAAAACTTGATGCGCTGTGGCTCTGCCTTTCCGATGTCATTCCAGGTCAGCTTCCTCTCCAGCGCTCCGTCCCACCTTGTTGATGCTCCCTGCTGTCGCATGCTCACCATCCTGCTGGTCCTCACATCCTCGACACCAGCCCGCACCTCCTCCAGAACAAGGTGGCGTCTGCCCTTGCCCTGGGCCCGGTTGTATTGTGGTTGTGGAGGTTGTTTTTTTGAGCTCTGAACTTCTTGCCAGTCCACACCATGATGCCTGCTGACGCTACTCTGGTGTCACTGGAGTCTCGGTAGACTAGTGCCTCTCTTGTGCGGGAGACCCTGAATTCCTCCTCTAGACTGTTGAAGGGAGGCTGGAGTTTGTTGCTCCTGCCATACAGTGCTGCACTGGTCAGACTGCGTGGCAGACCCAGCCATCTTCGGAGGTGGGAGCTGATCTTTTTCTCACTGGATTCGTAGCTGGAACGTCTCAGTGATGCTGGGATGACAATATAGTTTGTTTGTTTGTTTTTCTTTGTATTTTTTATGTTTTGTAAATCTGTCTTCATACAAAACAAATTCGATATTTTATAGGCAAGAATATTTGTTTTTGTACAAAGATTCACCTACAGCAAAAGCCATGTTATATCTCTCGGCGGGGAGAAGTGGGGTGAGGTGGGAGGGCATGGCGTACCTCCTGGGGGTTTGTGTTTCCTCTTCTTTTTTATTATTTTAATTGTTTTAAATTATTTTTTTGTTCTAAGCTGTGAAAGTTTGAATGACAAAAAAAAACACAATAATGAAAGCCAGATAGGCTGCCAGGACGTACCAAAACTTGAGAGAGTATGAATACACCTCGCAGCATCTCGGTACCTGTCAGGTGGTAAAATGATGTTTATAGTAATTATTGGCTAAAATGCTTTATAGTCTATTGACAACAGTGGTACTTTCTCAGTCCACAGAACTGAGTGACGTCATATGTCTGCAGATGGTCAACTGAAAAATTTCGACACTGCCCTGATTATATGCAATAAGGTCTTATTGGACTGTCCTACTATCAAATGGCTGCTATTACCTTGATTCATTTTAACTGTGTCATTTTGCGCCTCTTTATTAAAGAATCTGCAGTTTTTGCCCCCGTAGTGGTAGAAAGAGGAAAATAATGAGCCTCAAAAGCTTAATTTCTTCCATTCTTGTGGATTTTTTGTCACAATTAGTTATAAAATGGTAATACATTTTGTGTAGAAAACATAATTATTTTTTTGATCAAATACCCCTGATGTCACCTGCTGAATTACTGTTTCTTAGGTTTCACTAATAGCATTCTCAAATAGTGGGGCGAGACCCCAAAGGGGGGTGTTACCACACACCAAGGGGGTGCGACATGTTTGGCCAACTTGGGGTGAATTAAATTGGTCAGCTCGTGTGCCAATCCAAAATGCTGAACTGTGATTGGCTTTTTCCCTTGTTAGAGGTGGAATTAATGGCAAAATCGATGTGTAAACTGACCTCTGTGGGGTGTGTTTACTGTTTTATTAAATCTTAATTTTATATACTCAATAATTATAGTTGTTAACAAAACAGGACTTTACAAAAACAGAAAGGAAATTAAACTGGGGAGAGCACTGGATTTTCTTATCTAAAAAAAAAACGTTTGTTCCTGTAACATTTATTAATCAGTCTTTACTTGTCGTTGCAGTTTAAATGGTGTCTGTTTCTCTTACTTCTTGGTTGATGATGTTTAATGTGGAACTATTAATGTTGTTAGAGCTTTGAACTGTGACACTTGACATTTCTTTAAATATTCTATGACACAAGTATGTGTTTACACCTTGTTTTTGTATTTTTTCAATAGCACAGAAATATAATTCAAAAAATGTGTGAAAATAAAAACGGCAACAAGTACTATTAACTTCCCTATTTAGAACGTAATTATAAAGGAAAATTGGTATTTATTTACTTTGAGGTGTTATCTTCAGCCCTTTAGTGACTTTGCGGGTCATGGGTGAAGGGAAGGGGGCATGAAAAAATATTCATCTCAAAGGAGGGTGGCTGACAGAAAGTAACTGAGAAGCACTGGGTTAAGCGTTGATGTGAAAATGATCCAGCAGCTGATCAACATGTTTTTCTTCTTCTCTACTCCAATTCAAATAAGTGATATAAAGGTTTTGTAGAATCAATTTCAAATTTACTTTTATTAAATGTGGAGTCATTTTAATAAGATGAGGTTTAATTAATTAAAAACTGTTTAAAAAGTCATTTCCTAGAAGTTACTGACTGTAACGTGCACTTTTTTCATTTATGTATGGGTTTTCAGAAATAATTTAAACTTAAAAAAGGAGACCTCAGAGCCAATATTAGAGAAAAAGACTAATGCTTTTTTAAAATAGAGTCTGTACATAAACTAACAGATCATAACGTTATGACAGTCTGTAGAATTCTTTTATGGTAATTAAAATTTTGCACAACCTGCCAAACCTGACAAAGTTTCCATGTTTAACCCTGTTTGTAAAAGCTTTACCTTTGCTCCAGCTCTGACTGACACACCTTTATGCCAATGACAGTTATGTATTGCTTTGCCAGCATCGCACTGTCAGCCATTTAAATCGTCCAGAAAGCTTTGATCAAATACAACATGCTCTGTATAATCTGAATCTGACTCAACTCAAACAAACCAAATTTATGTTTTTCTCCAGACCCAAAGATATTGCTGACAACAGTTTGCACATCACCGCTTTAATAGGACACAGCCCTTAAAGAGTCACTGACTTTAAACATCTCCATACATGCCTGGATCAAAAACTCACATTAAAATCTCACATCGATAATCTTGCCAGCAAATTAAGACAAAATTGGTTTCCTTTATAGAACAAAGATAAACTTTCCAATGTTTTCTTTTTAACGAAACTAAATAAAGACTCCTCTTTTTCTTTCTGTGCTTTATCTCGTTCCCTTTTTTTCCTGCCTATTTTCATGTGCAGATTTTGCCTTCTCCTCACAAACTTTATAAACAGAGAACTTGTAAACGCTGAGGCAGGACTGTACCATTTCATGGGAATAAAGTGAGGAAGTTCAGCAATACTCAGGATGACTCAAAGTTAACTATTTGACACTGTTTTATGGTTTGTACAGTAAAAGGAAATAGACTCTGATGGTGCTAATCTTTCCACTGGAAAAAGACTAAATAATTAGTAGTTTAATATTTCAGAGTCCCCTGTTGTGATGGGTGATTAGAATCTTCCTAACTCCCACAATCACAAAGCTCCTTTGTTCATGATGATGCAAACTGGACCTTGTACCTTACCTGGCCTCACTCGTGGAGACTCATCACTTGTCATCCCTTATTCAAGATGTCGATACCTCTCAAAGGTAAACCTGTTTTTTTTACAATGTCATTTATTGTTTTTTGTTGTTGTTATTATTATTTTCTCCACAAAATTGTAGGATTGTATCACTTTCCTCACTTGAAGATAATTTCCCCTGAGGTGAGACACTTCAGTCTAAATACAGTGAAAATTAGAGACAATATGAACTCAACAAAAGTTCCTGAGAATTTCAGAAAGTCTTAACTTGATTAAGTCGTCTGACAGTATAAGCACTGTTACAGTTTAAGACTACACTGGCAGACTACATTATCAATAAAGGTAGAAAATACACAAAATCTGCCAGGAAGTGTCACCTATCTGTGAAGATGTGACCAAGTCAATGCAGATTTATAACTTTAGAGGATTTCTGGGCTGTGATATTTTCTTTTTATTCAAATATCTTTAATTGTAAAGTAAGCCCAGATCCTTCATTGATTATACTGTGTTAGATTGTAATCTATATTATACTATAACTTATTATTTTGTGATGGAAGACGAAAAACTTTTAAAGCTGAGAACTCTGAGTGACACCTTACACCTAGAAAGTATTTGACATACCCTTAATGACAGGGTAGAAGATTGTAAAAGTATTTGGGAACCGATGATCTAAGTCATGGAAAGGTCTGTTGGTTAAAATTCAGTTCTTTTTTTTATTTTGTGGTTTAAACAACATCAAAAAATTAACCAAACAACGGGTTGAACTATAAATGAAAAAATATAAAAATACCTCCATGATCTGTTAGCTTCATTTGATATTACTGTACTGTCTGAAACTTTCCAATTTTTCTTTTTTATGTATGTGATTCTTCCACGCCAGTTTTCTGAGCAACTTTTTCACATGCAGCTCTTCCTATCATTTCCTCCTTCCAAATATTTTTTTTTCACTCATCCTCTGTTTCTCCATGCCAAGGCAAAGTCACTCTCTGAATATTCTGAATAACTTAGAATTATTATTTTTGTTTAAAAAAGATTTATAAATCAGTGCAACAGGTCTACAGGTTTTAAGTGGTTGCTTCGCTAGTATTTGGAATTTCAATTTAATAGAAATGATTGATTCATCAAAAAAAATGTCATTGAATATCTCCTAAATTCATCTTTTCTAGACTTATCCTCAAAACTAGACTCACTTTAAGATCTGGCAGACCCGACAGCATGGGTGGGCATTAGGGGGCCGTGCCCGCCCACAGAGTCAGCTGTGCCTGCCCTGGAATAAAAGCAGTTTCCTGTTTATTTTATTTGAGATTTGTTTTTACCGACGGAGTAGTCATTTTCAGTTAATCCCATCTATCTTGATATATCAATCAATCCAACCGAATGACAGCAATGTGTTAGCCAATTAGAGGTAGAGGGGGGCGAGTCATAGCAATTACCAAGTCAAATATTCATGGTCGGCGGTCACAACAACAATGGATAACCAAAGTTATTTCCCAAAGTCAGGGAAAAGTGACAGTGCGGTCGGGAACGAGCAGGAAGCAGCGTGATACAGCTCCACTTCGAATAGAACCACAACCACCGAAGTCAACAGTCACACTGCAGTAAACGTTCATGCAAGGAGGGTTAGCTTCAGCAGCTAGGATGCAGGAGGAGCAGCGCCAAGCAGCCTGAACCTGCTGCCTGGAAGAGACATGAGTGATGACATTAATAATGACAGAGGCAAGGACATTCATGGAAACTACAACTGCAAGGAACAGCAACAGGCCATCAATTGTGGTTCTGAGGAGGAAAACACTGTAAAATTAATACAATTGTACAAACTATGTGCTCAGATAACTCTGAGACATACAACAAATAGAGCTACAAACCATGAATGATCATAGCTAAAACATCCATACACAAACAGGGACCGGGCCAACTAATACAGTTTGACAACTGAGGAAAAAAACAGCATAAGAAAAACAAGTGGGCACTGTTAAAATTGTGCAATATAAAGGTAGTTGAATTGAACTGAAGCCTGACATGCTTTTTTACAAGACAAATAAGTCTAATAGCTTATGTTGTATAGAATAATAAGACAATGAAATTTTAGAAACAAGGTGCAGCAGGGTTTAAGAGCTTCCACACACACAGTTTGCTAAGATACTGAATCACAAATCACTCGTCTTTTGGTGCACGGCACTAAACTACTTTATTTTGTTTGTTTTTTTCTGTAAATTTTGGGATGAACTGCCCTTTTAGTGAGAGAAAATTATATGTTAATACTGTCGGATTGGCCACGGAGCTGCTGTTCAGCCCAAGGCAGATAAAATATAGACTCAAAAAAAGTGTGCCCCCCTGAAAAATGTGTGTGTCTCCTCTAATTTGTTTCTGAAGCCGGGTCTGAGGTCTGGTGGTCTAGAGTATAGACTGTGGGCCAGTTTTAGCCTGCCCCATTTGTGTGGTCAGAAAGAAAAGTTAGGTTGGCAGTATTTGGGGAGAAGCCTTTTGAGCAGAAAGAAAGTTTATTTTTATTGTGATAATCCTAATGCTGATCATATAAATAAAAGTTTAATTTTATTCAAGGCAAAGGTGCCGTTTATTTTGGCTCAGCAGTGGTAGAAAGAGGAAAATTATCAGCCTCAGAAGATTAATTTCTTCCATTCTTTAGTATTTTTGTGGCAGTTTGAAAATGGTAATAAACTTTGCTTAGAAAAACATTATTTATTTTATCAAATACCCCTGATGTCACCTGCTGAATTACTGTTTCTTAGGTTTGGTTAAGCGTTGATGTGAAAATGATCCAGCAGCTGTTCAAACATATATTTCTTCTTCTCTACTCCAATTCAAGCAAGTGAGTCAGTGAAGTAAGTTCATTTTAGGTTTTGAAGAATCATTTTCGAATTTACTTTTATTATATGTGGAGTCATTTTAATAAGATGAGGCTTAATTAACTGAAAGCTGTTTATAAAGTCATTTCCTAGAGATTATTGACTGTAACGTGCACTTTTTTCATTCATGTATGGGGTTCCAGAAATAATTTAAAGTTTAAAAGGGAGACCTCAGACCCATTATCAAGAGAGAAAAAGACTAATGCTTTTTTTTTTTTTTTTTTAAATACAGTCTATACATAAACTGACAGCTCATAACATTACAGCAGTCTGTAGAATTCTTTTATGGAAATATAAATTTTGCATAACCTGCCAAACCTGCCAAAGTTTTCACGGATAACCCTGTTTGTAAAAGCTTTACCTTTGCTCCAGCTCTGACTGACACACCTTTATGCCAATGACAGTTATGGATTGCTTTGCCAACATTGCACTTTCAGCCATTTAAATCGTCCAGAAAGCTTTAAACAAATACAACATGCTCTGTATAATCTGAATCTGACTCAACTCAAACAAACCAAATTTTTGTTTTCTCAGTATCTGGTTGGATCTAAAACCCAAATCGGCAAAAATGTGTCTCCTTTACAGAAACAAGGCAAACTTTTCGATGCTAAGCAGAAAATGTATCATTGCGGCCAGGGGTTAAGTGGGCCAGAGCCCACCGGAGCTCAGCTCTGCCATTTCAGTGCTGAGCTCCGCCTAAGTCAAACAAATTAAATATTTAATTCAAGCTGGCAGTAGCGCCACGGACGACAGATCATTTTCGCATGCACAACCTGCGTGGCTTATCAATTCAGATTATCAGTGAACTGCGAACATGTGCGTGAGCTTGAAGGGAGCCTCGACTTTGATAAAAACATTCACTTTACAAGCGCAAGATCATGGAAATATTAGCACAAAGGGCTCCTCCATGTGCCGGTGAGCTTAAAGACGCTCAGATCACGGGACGGGGATCCTGAATCACTTCGTGTTTTTAGAATTCAAACGGTGTGTGGTTGGCTCACGTGCACGGTTTAAGTGAACACAATGGGTTCTAATTTCCTGGTGCAACTCAGGGTGGTGCAGGGTGGCGCAGCCCGCGCAGTGGTAATTTCGTCCGGCGCACCGCCGTACGCAGCCAATTTGGCAATTTGGTAGACCGGCTGTGCCGAGATGGGTGTGACGGCGCACCAGGGGGAAGTGTCGAAAGATTCAGCTTGGCGCAGTGACAATTTTGTGCCAAAAAAATGCGCGGATGGTGCCAAAAGCCCAACCTGATCTATTCTCGGCGCAGACGAGGCGCACCCCGGGCAGTGGTAATTTGGCTGACAGATGCACAGTGCGCACACGTCACCAAAACCTCACAGGCAGGTATCCAAAGTGTCAGGCACATTTCAGTGCAATAAACAATCACAGCAACCACTATTTAATGTAACCGTCTGAGCCAGCACATACATTTGTATCTATATTAATTGACCCATCACATCTGATGTTAGATCAAAGACGTTTGTCATAACTAATGAGTTCACATCTCTCAGCCAACCACAAACAGCCACATCATCCGATACGGAGTATCCAGCTTCTCTCATCTCATGAAATTCAAAAGAAAAGAAAAAAGAGAGAGAGACGCTCTCTGAATAAATGTAAGTCACTCGGTGTCTTAAGGATTTACCTGTGATTGCCCATATTTCTCTGTTTTAATCTTTATTCGTAACATGATCTAAAAAGATGAAGAACATTATTGCAAGGAGGATGAGGAGAGGATGGCGGGGGGCAATATTTCACTAAAGGTTCTGCTATGACAGACCAGGAATGCAGGTGGATCACAAGCATGATGAATGGATTAGCCTGCTGCTGTGTTGAAATGTAATTATCATATAATTTTGTACTCATATTAATGAGGTGGTCCACACGGTGATGCGCATCATGGCCTCCGCCCGGTGGCCCCTGCGCTCTCCCAGCTGCTGCAAAAGTGACAGCGGCTCTGACCTTCTTCGCCACCGAGGTGAAATTGTCACTGCGCCTTGCCCGTGGAGCATTTAAAGGCGTGGCTGCGCCTGCCTGCACCAGACTGCGCCTTGCACGAAACTTGCAAAATGCCCTGGACACACCCCGTTGGTGCGGTGCAGGGCAGGCCTGGTCTACGAAATTAGAGCCCAATGATTTAAAAAATGACGAGTCAGCCTTTTGGTTAATTAAAACTCAACTTTCCTGAGCAGTTCAGCTCTGGTTTTCACTTACTTTTTCTAAATGATAAATTCATCCTGCTGTATCCTGCATCACTTATTCTCTATGATATAAAAGCAATCTGTAAAGGATCAAGCTCCAAATGCAGTCTACTAGTGCAGTGGTTCTCAACCTGTGGGTCGAGGCCCAAAATGGGTCTCAGAGCTGTTTTACCTGTATAAATCAGGTAAAAATGTGGCAAACATGTCTTCAGTGTTCAGAGGCCCTGAGTGGACAAACTTTCACACATTTTATTTTCCTCTGCCGTGCTGTATCAAGTACATATCAGCTGTTTTCTCAGGATCTTGACATATCCTGTCATTTTAGCATAGAAATTGGGGTTTTCTAGAAAACAACCAACATTTAAATGTTATGATAGGAACAATAGAATAGATTTATGGACATGTTTTCCCAGGACTCTTATTATTATTTAATGTTAATAACATTTTTTCCTCCAGTGTCTTTGCACAAAATCTTTTTTTTTTCAATCTTAGGTCCAAACTGCAATGTTTTTTCTCTAAACAAATTAAAGTGGTTGATCTTTTTGAGATTTGGGTCATGATGACTGCTAAGATGGTGATTGTTTCTCAGGATAGAGCTGTAAGAACATTCCCTTAAGTGTATGTTTTATCCAAAAAGTGAAAATAACAATGTTTCCTTCCACTTCCCAAATTAACTATGGATAGAATGCATTTCCAGCAAAAGGACAGTCACCCCCAGAATTAACCTTGTTTGACAAATTTGCCATCATACTGGACATCAGTGATCATCAACTGGTGGCCTTGAGACCCTCCACAGCTTTCTAACCGGCCCCCAGAATATGATCAAGTTCAAAAAATGTGAGGGGGGGAATAAGTTGTAATTTGAAAAGTATATATTTTTTTATTGATTCCCTACAGCTGTAAATGCAACCCCTGAAACTATTGGGTCTGTTTTTCAGAAATCCACCTGTCAGCCAATACTAGCCAACATTCAAGCAGGAAAACAAATACATTTAAGTCAAACCCAGTGATGGACACATGACAGACCAGAGAGAAGCAGCCAGGATAGTCTTTTTTGAAAAAGACTCAAAAGGACTCGAAACTCCAACTGTAGGACTTAGAACTAACTGAGACTTGTCAGTCTTGACTTGGGACTTGTCTTGACTTTTTTTAGTGTGATTTTGCATGTTTTTTTACAGTGAACAGTATGAAGTTTCATTGTGTTCTGCGTTCTAATTGGCTAAGGGACTGTACTGTAGACCATTGTCAATCAGTCTACTCCGTGCAGTGTCTGCTGTACAGTACAGAATGCGTTCGGCTAGCCAGATTTACATAAATGTTTAACCACTAGCAGTGTGACTCTTAAGTGCTGTATGTTGACAAGTTTTCTACCCGACAAAACCCATAATGTCGACAAAACGTTCTGCACCGACAAAGGCACCTGCGGTCGCACCCACAAGACAGAGGAAGATGCTAACCATCGCAGAAAAAGTTGGACTTCTGGACATGCTGAAGTGAGGTAGAAGTTACGCGGCTGTAGGGCGCCATTGCGGAATAAATGAATCTTCGGTTGGTTACATGAAGAAGGAGGAAAATAACATAAGGACGACAGCAGCAATAAGTTTTAACAAGGATGCAAAAAGGGTTGTAATTGTCTGCAACAAGACATATAGATCATATATGCCTGAACAAGTTTTTAATACGGATGAGACAGGCTTATTTTGGAAATGAATGCTCTCTCGCACCTTTATATTGCAGGACAAAAAAAAAATCTTAGAGCCCTAAAAAACAAAATAAGAATGTGTGCCCGTTCACTAGATGCACAATGCAAAGGCTTGGATGACAAAAGTGCTCATTTTGGATTGGTTCAAACAGTGTTTCATCCCGGGGGTCAAGCATTATTTGAGAGGAAGCTATCATATTTATTTATAGGAAAACTTAATTGAACTTATATTTTTATTTCTCAAAAAATGTTTGGGCTTGAAAACAGGTTTTGATCTTTGGTTTCATTCTATAATACTGTACTTATTTTTTTTAAATCTACTAAGGTTTGAACTTTGAGAGTGTTTAAACAAGAGATAAATGTGAGAAAATGTTAATGCCTGTCTGAGAAAAGTGTATAAAGTGTGTGATTAGTGGTTTTACAGCCTTAAAACATGATAATTGTAAAAAATAAAGCTGACTACTTTGCGGATTTCGTCTATTGCAGGTTATTTTTAGAATGTAAACCCAGCAGTAAATGAGGTACCACTGTACTGCATTTGGAAAAACTGCCTTTAACTTCTCTGCACCTGGATAACTTAATAACAAACACTGAAGATTCAAATCCTCCCACCTGTGGGTCCATTCAAAACTATGATAATCAGCTATTCTGTATTTGAATGTTTTTAAATTTGATTGTGCTTCTTTTGAATTGTTTTCCAGGTTCATATTTATTTCTTTGTTGGTCTCTGGACATCATTTAAAATGGGTGACTGCCCTCAATGATGATTTGAGATGTAGCAATTATTTTTCTGGATAATAATTAACATTAATTAAAGAAATAAAAATTCATTTAATATCTCATTTACTCTCCTTAATTACAGGGGCACCATCCTTTTTATATATAAAAGGCAAAATTTAAATCGTTAATTGATTTATTAATTATTTAATTAAAACCAGATAAATCAATTTAATCAAACTTTATCAATTTAATCAATTTCATCAGTCTCAAGTCCAAAGACAGAATTCTCATACAGTGATGTCAATCTTCCAAATAGAATACCAACAGACAGAACTTTAAATTTAAGGGTGATTTATTAAAGTATATTATGAAAATATAAGACAAAATAAAATAAAACAAAACACTTAAGAAGGAATGAATGTCAAAGTCAAACTAATCAATGATGCTGTGAATAAGGAAAGAAGTTATGAACCCTCAAGAAACATTTGAGTATATTGAGTGGTTATGGAGGATTAGTTTAATGAATTAATCTACTTTAGAAAGGTCAAATCAGGGGTAACTAATGGGGAATTTAACCAAGACACTCAAGCCCATCTGTGGGAGTTCAGAACAGTCTTACTATGGTGTTGCTTCTGGAGTCGGATCTCAAACTGGTCCGGGAGTTACTGGAGAGCCTTGTAGGACTGTTCTGGTTTGGAGTCGTCCCAAAGGGAGGCTGGATGGATGGATCCAGGGAGAGGGTTTCCCGTCATGAGCTGGTTCCATAGCTTTCACGGGAGAGAGGTGCCGTCTTAGATTGGACTAGCAGGTTCTGTTAAAGGTGAAGCGTGAGCTGGAGATTTGAGGTCTCGATTAGATGAGAAATGATTCTTAATTAATTTCAAAAATTAATTATTCGTAGGCCCGACAAAAATTATTCCAAAATTAATAACAAAAGTCCATTTACTATGAAACAAATCTTTGTAGTCTTATAGCTTACTGGTTTATCAAGAAAACTGGCCAGCGCGTTACATTACTTAGACAAAACTTAGAAAAAGATATAGGAGAGGATATAGGAGAACTAGGAGAACCATGTTGACAAAAAGAAATATGGATCAGACCGTAGAAGAAGACGTAAAACGAAGTGTAGGGATGAAAAGTCAAAAGAAGAATAGAGAGAGAGGAATGTGTCTCTCTGGTTTTGACTTCTAAGGAGGGTCTCACAGGAGGAGGGCCTTAGATGAGTAACAAAGACTTTATCAACTTACATTTGGCCAAAATATTAAGCTGTACTTTTATAACCATCCAATATAAACACTCCAACTGAGTAGAAAATCTTACGAAAAGTACTTTGTTACCAAACAGTCCATATCTAAACAACAAGAAATAATGAAACGGTTTCAATCTTATTAAAAAATACCAAAAAACTAACTATATGTGTTCAACATGTAGATATATACGTTTGTGTGCTTTTGAGATGCTATGCTATCAAACTTTATATATAGAAAATGTGTAATAAACATTTCATCAATAAAACAGACAATGCAGAGATAACAAATGCGTTTGTGGATAAAGTTCTCTCCTTCGTCTTCTGCTGAGGGGCGCTCTTGGTTTGTCAGAAGTCTAAGCTTCAGAAGAGGCTTTAAGAAGGTTAATGCATTATATTCATAACTTGGGAATTTGTAAGGTTAGAGAAACAGAAATCACATCATCAGAATGCATTTTTCATGACAGAATCAAATACCACATTGTTAGATGTGTCCATTGTTCCGTTAAAGAGTTTATAAGGTCGTGGTTTTCTGTTGGCTGAAAAACATCTGTTCTCTACTCTTGGGCAGCAATGAGGGGTCCACTACCCAGGAGGTCAAAAGTCATCTTAGGTGTCACAGAAGAATCTTCTGGGAGTAGAACAGAATTATTTAAGTCTCTGGGAACGTAGTCTGTTTGAACACCTTATCAGGTCTCAGCTTGGGCTGAACAATATATCGTTATCGTATTGATATATGAACATTTAAGATATTAATATCGAAAAAGCAACAATATAAACGTTATAGATTTTCCCGAGCTTAAACTGCACTTTCCATATTCTTTTGTTTTAAGATGTATTTATTTTTCTGAAAAATGCTTGGTTTTCACCAAACCTGTAGTCATATCATATCATATCGATATCGAGATATCTGGCATGAACATCGAGATATTAAATTTTGTCCATATCGTTCAGCCCTAGTCTCAGCCAATCATTGTTTAGCCCAGGAAGTTCAGGGTAATAAATACATCTTTAGCGCCAACAAAGTTGTCTGTTGGTCGTAGATGGCGGGAAATAAGAGAGACTTTATGGCTCCACATGTCCATAGTAAGTTACAACCAGGCTTTAGAGAGGAGAAAAGAATGAAGACATTCTTGTCCTTTGGAGGAGTTTGAATCTTGCTACAGAGATTAAAAAAAGTTGAATGGCTGATTGAATGACTGACGAGGGGTTCAATAGCTGTAAGGACAGGGAACTTTAGGAATCAGTTTGAAAGGTCATGATCAGATAAGTACCCAAATATGGGGGCTGTTTTGGATCATTAAAAGTAAAACAGAATTGTAAGGGGGTGGCGCAATGGCACAGTAGGTAGTGCATGTGTCTTACAGCAAGAAGGTTGTTGGTTTGATCAGGGCCTTTCCGTGTGGATTTTGCATGTTCTCCCTGTACATGCATGAGTTTTGTCCAGGCACTCTCTATATGACCCTGCAGTTGGCTTGGGATAGTTCTGTGTGTGCCCCGTCTCTCGCCCAATGTCAGCAGGAACAGGCTAAAGCCCCCTGCGACTCCAAAATAGATAAACAGTTTAGATGATGAATGAATGTTTGTAAGTTTCAGCTCTTACCAAACTCAGAGATGAGCCTTGTTTGTCTCAATCTCCCTACTGGTTAGCCAAACTGCTGTGTTAAGTTGCTGCAACTGTAAACGTCCCTGTATCCTGTTTGGCTTTTTCATCTTAGCTTGGGACCAGTTCTGGCTGTGCCCTGCCTGTCACCCAGTCCCTGCAACCCCAAAAAGGCATAAGCAGTATAGATAATGGACGGATGGATGATTTTTTCCACTAATGCTTGAAAGGCCCTCCAGGAAAAAAAACAAACAAACATGTTTTGGGGTCACAGTAACCATCGCTAATTTAGCCAATCCTGCTGTGACACAATCATTTTTTCCGATCACAACCTTGACAGTCCTTCAGTGCCCTAGACCTCACCAACAGACTTCAGACAAACCTGAAGTTTGGATTATGCTGAAGTTCATCACAAAATCCCACATTAACAGCAGTAATCAGTGAGGTTTAGGATGAGCCGTTTTCTGATGTGCTACATGACCACAGGGCAGGTCTGCGGGAACTAGGGGTGTGGAGGCTGCTGCAGCACCCCCTAGCATAATGTAGTGTTATGACTGCAGCACAAGGTAAGAACACTGGTTAACTATGATGTTGCTGCCGTGCAGTCAATAGACATGATTTATCAACTGCAGTACTGTATTGAAATACCAGTTTTACTTATATATCATGTTATGTCATCATTAATCCTGTTAGGCCTGTACATGTGTTCATCATGTTTTTTTTTTTATGCTGCCGCTGAGAAGTCTGGATTTGTGTGGTGATTTTAACGTATTGTTGTGTCAGCACCACGGTCAGTGCAAGAGCACTCAAAATAGAGAAGCAGATCTCATAATGTTAGGCACCTCTGTGTGTGTGTGTGTGTGATTGTGTGCACACCCGCACACACTCATAACGTTACCCCCAAATTCCACATAATGCGAAAGCACCGCGCTGCGGTCTTGAATCATACTGCAGAGCGCTTCGCTCCCACTGTAGTCAATCAAAGCAATTCCATTGCCCGCACTCCGGCGCACACAATGGCGCTGGAGATTCGCTTTAGGTCTGTTTTCTGTGCAGCCACTTCCAAACCTTGCAAATTCACTGTTGTTCAGAAAGTACCAGAAAGGAAGTCAAAGGTGTGGAGTATCCGGTACTTTCAAAAGAAAACATCAGGAGCATCAGGTCAACAGTTGGTCAGAGGGTCCCAGAGGCAACACGATTCCATGGACGAAGAAAAGTGAATTGTGGCGGTACAGAAATATGTAACATTATATATGACACCAAACATCCTTTCTACAAGAAAATAAGCAGATAGAAGTGAAATAAATCACGAAGCTGTGTGGTTTGGATCAGCAAAGCGACCTTAGAGAAGAGAAGTGAGGTGTTGTTTATTTCTTTTCTCAATTTAAAACATGTTTTATCGACGTGTGACATCGCTATTCATAAGAGAGCTTGTGGCTCTCCAGGGATCAGCCCTCACCCTTTGGGGTGCACAGCCGCACATCCACTGGGGTTTGTTGGTCGGAGCAAGACTGCGGCTCAGCGCGGCGCTGCGGGGCACGGCGCTTTCGCGTAATGTGGAATTTGGGGGTTAGGCCTGGCACCTGTGCCTGTGTCTGTGTGTGGGGTGTATTGTCCCTTAGCAGCAACTCATTTTGCATTCTAGTAATTTGACAGTGTTTTACTCGACTGTAGTTATATAGGCTATGCACAGTCACTCCTGGTTGACCTCGACCCCACCCCTTTCTTTTTTTCTCAGCACCCCCTGTTGAAAATAAGTTCCCGCGGCTATGCCACAGGGCTAAAACTGCATGCATTATGTGATGAAATATCAGAGACAGTCGTCATTTACCAGCTTTTCTGCTGTTACACACATTCTTGTGATGGCTGTGTGGATATTCATATTTGCATACAGGCAGGAAGAGCAAGATGAACTGTGTGTGTGACTATGTAAATAGAAAATGAGGAAAGAGATAAACGTATGTGAGTTTGTTCCCTCTTTGTGTTTCAGCGAATTGTATGAAGACCCCTTCTGTGTTTTCTTTGCTGACCGTACTGTGTGTGTTTGCCTGTTTTCAAAGGATATTAGTTGAGCTCTTTCAATAAAGCAGAAGATAATATGATGAGAGTAGACAATAACATAACAAGAATGAGTCACAACAAGTATACAGGAGCGTTTAGAGTTGCTGAAGAGTTTATCTGAAGACTCTAGGCAGAGACAGGCTAACACTTCTCATTGAGCTAAGCTAATTAGCGGTGGACGAGCTTTGCCTGTCTCTTTCTTGTTACTGCAGGCCAATCAAAAGAATGATTTCTTCTTGCTTCACATCCTTCCCCTGTGATTTCTGGTGTCAATGATTACCTGATTTTGCTTTTGTCCCCTCCCCTGGCATATAAAATGTCTCTGCTTCCTTCCACCTGTGCTTGTTTGTCTTGTCCTCTGTGGCAGTGATCTGCTTTTTTTCCCCCTCAAGTCTAAATGTGTTTTTGTGCTTTCTATTTGTGCCTACATTTTCTGTATACCTCTGCTTATGCATTTTGATCCCTGTATCCAACTTTGCTTCCTTTAGACTCACCTGATGTTTTTTAAGTGTTGAGGTCTTTGTTATTGGTCACTCTCTTCTACTCATTTGTTTTAATCCAGCACTGAAAAAGGGTTTTATGGAGATGGCAAAAGATTATGTGAAAAAAAAAATCAACATGGACCTTCTGAAGGGCTGTGCTTTCATCCTGATTCTGGCTGTGTTTGTCTTAACACTAAGAAGCATGGATCTTGTCGAGGTAGGAACTCTGTTTTCAAATTTGTCAGATGACATGCTGTTTTCACGTGTATTTCAGAGTTCCCCTAAAAGCTTTGATTGTTAATGCATGGTACAGTTCCTTTGCTATTTGGCAACTCCTCAAAACAAAAACACTGTCCTGGCTTTGTGCAGGGAGAATTCATTTATTATTTAGAGTGTTGAGGTGCAAGCTGTCTTTAATTACCACCATAACACATTTCCTTTTATTAGTACTAGATTCTGTGATTCTAAAATATATCTTTATTTCTTAATACTCAAAGTTTTACCCACAGTATCACTCAGTGTTGTTCAGGTCAGTGATGTTTGCAGCACGTTTGAGAGATGTTTATAAGGCACTACTATGAAAGTAAAAATGACCAGCTTCTGTACCTATCTTCCTCCTTTGCCTCCTGCCAGATAAACATTAAAGACAGCTCTGCCATCATCCCTGAGACAGTGAACTGTGCCCCGCCCGCATCATCCTTCTCAGCTCCTTCTGTACCTCATGAGTTCTGCACCTTTATGCCACTGTCCCCTGCAGACACTGAAGAGGAACGTCTCATATCAAGTTCGATTGCTTGGCCTCAAACTCCTCCTGTGACATTTCCTCTATTGTTGAAAAACACAAGCGATCCTGCCCACAGTATCTTCACCATTCTCCCAATGAGGGGTGGAGGAAAGTGGCATGTGGGAGATCAGCTGGATGTTGTGATAAAAATATTTGACTTCCAAGGATTGCCAAAGAGGTCTGGGGGGGATTTTATAGTTGCTCGGCTGCACAACAAGGAACTTGAGGCGGGCGTGGCCGGGCGAGTAGTGGACCACCTTAATGGATCTTACTCTGCTGTGTTCCCTCTACCCTGGGAAGGAAGCGCACAGGTCGAGGTAAAGCTCAAGGCTATCGTCTTACCTGTCATTGTATCATAGGTGATGCTGATAGCATCAACTGCTGCAGTGTTACTGCTTTATACATCATTTGTACAATCACCAAGACTGGTGAGCAATGCCCAAAACAAGGGACACTAGGCAGGGACAGGGTCAGACTGTGCTGCTGGATCAACCTGATTCATTGGCCGCAAAAAGATGGGTCTATCTTGCAAAGCTTCATGCTTGAAATGGTTAAGCTCGGTCAGCAGTCTTTAGAGAAAAAGGAGGTGGAAGCTATGCATTTCTCCATTAAATGAAAAACAAATTAGAAAGCACTCGGACAAACCTTCGCAAAGGGAACTCACAAATTGCTGTTACATCTATAAGCAACAGTTCCATGATAAAGTTACCATCATAAGATGATTCCTTTACCTGAAAACCCACACCTAGCACTCAGAATCATGTTGATATCAGTATTAGTATGACAGTTATTGAGCAAAAATGATTGTTTACTAATGGCGGTTATTGGGATCAGCACCAAAATCTAATCATTTTTAAGTTGGGCCATTACCAACATCTCCTGAAAATTTTAGCAAAATCTGTCCAGTAGTCTTTGCTTGATCTTGATAACAAACAAACAAACAAACAAATTAACAAACAAACAAATGGACAAACAAACATACGCCACCAAAAACATAACTTCCTTGGTGGAGGTAATTATGCACAGTTGAGGACAAAATCATTAGCCCCCCTATGAAATTTGAAGTTTCTTCAAGATTTTCCTAAGTACTATTTTTTTTACAGAGCAAGGAATTTTCAACACAGCATTTCTGAACATACTAGTTTTCTTTAGAAGGCACAAATTATTTATATTTTGCACACCAACACAGAATTCTTTCAGAAAAAAACTAAAATTACCAGGGACATAATTATTAGCCCCCTTTAAGAAATGTCCATTTATTAAGTCATTGCACAAACCATTTTTGTGCAATGATGTGCTTTGAGGTGATTAGGTGAATCAGGTGATTTCACACAACAATTAAATTATACATGGTATAAAAGCCTCAGTATGGGTCAATGAAATGTCAGCTGAGAAAGCATTATGCTGAAAACTAAAGAAATAGGTTTGGACTTGAGAAAAGGTATTATTGATGCAAACAAAGCAGGAGATGGATACTCAAAGCTATCCAAGTGTTTCTAAGTGTCAAGAAATGAGATGTATAATCCAGAAATTCAAGCAGCCACACAGTACAGGACAGGCCTGGCAAAGATAGGAAGCAAAACATTTCAAAGACCCTGGAAAGATATCTAGTGAGAGATGCGTCTTAAGACCCCAGAACAGCTGCTAAGACACTGGTGAATGACTTGGCCACATCGGGAATTGTAGTCTCCAAGGGGACAATTACTAGAGCTCTGCATAGGAATGGATCGCAAGGCTGCAGACCAAGAAAATCTCCACTTTTGAAGAAGAGACACCTTCAAGCCAGACTTAATTTTCTTAGGACAACCTGGAGTAAGATTATGCATACTGGAAGCATGTCCTATAGTCTGATGAGACTAAACTAGAGTTCTTTGGTCAAACTAGGTCTAGGTCGTCGCTTCATCTTCCAACATGACAACAATCCAAAACATACGTCTCTCTTGGTGAAGAACTATCTCCAGAAGACCAAAGTAAATGTAATTGAGTGGCCTGCACAAAGCCCTGACTTAAATCCCATTGGAAATATGTAGGGTGACCTTAAGAAGAATGTTCATGCCAGAAGGCCATCAAATCTGGAGGAACTTGAGAGATTTGACAAAGAAGAGTGAGCTTTGTCCTCCTCAAAAGAAGTGTCAGAGAGTTGTTGAAAACTACAACAAATGACTGCAGGCTGTTATCCAGCAAAAAGGATACACAATTGACCGTTAGGATCCTGGTAGCTAATAATTTTGACCCTGGTAGTTTTAATTTTTTTGTGGAATATTTTTATTTCTGTGTACAAGTAAAATAATTTAAGCAGCCAAAATAAAAGTAGGATGTCTAAAAACACCATGTTAAAAATGTCTTGCTCTGTTTAAAAGCACTTTTAAAACAATGACATTTTTGTAGGGGGGGCTTATAATTTGTCCTCAACTGTAACTCTATCATTTGCTGTATAATGTCCACATGCAGGTGAGAATTTTTGGAAACTGAGGTTTTCCTGCTCTGTTTTCTAAAAGAATCCTGCTCACACATGCAGCAGGGCCCCTGAGGGTCCCATATATACAACATGTCTATATATTACTGACCAAAAGTTAAGCTCCTCCCAGTTGTGTCATACAGTATGTGTTAGGTTTTTGTGAGCTGTCGTAACCTAGAACGGCCACACAGTGGTGCCAGTTCTCAAACTATTGATGCACAGCTTCTGACAGTGGCCTGCTGTTATGTTTTTACAGAATGTGCACATGGTTTGGCATCTCCTGAAAATTTCAGCAAAATCTGTCCAGTAGATTTTGCGTAGTCTGCTGACAAACAAACAGACTAACAAACAAATATATAAAAATACACTGGTTAAAAAAAATGAAATAAAATAAAAAATAAATAAATAAATAACATGACCTCCTTGACGGAGGTAATAAAAACACTGAAAGAATTTCTCAAAAGAAAATATATATATTTTTGATCTACTTCTGACATTTTTTGGCAAGAGTTTCTACAAGCCCTTATTCCAATTAAATCATGACACTGTGTAAAACATCCTTGGAAAAGACATCACTTTGATGACAGCACGTCACTTTCAGCATTAATGGTACCTTCACAGTTGTGCAAGTTACCCATGCCATGGGCACTAGCACACCCCCATAACATCACAGATGCCAGCTTTTGACCTTTGCTCTGATATCAGTCTGGATGGTCCTTTTCCTATTTAACCTGGAGGACACCACATCCATGATGTCCAGAAACAATTTGAAATGTGTACACATCAGACCATAGAACACTTTTCTGCTTTTCCTCAGTCCATATCAGATGTGTGTGGGCCCAGAGAAACTGGGGGTGTTTCTTTCTGTCGGTCGTATATGGATTTTGATTGGCAGGGTTTTGTAGAGTTTCAAACTTGCACTTGTAGATACCAGGATGTTGCCTTTCTCTGGGTTTTCTGAATCTTTTGATGACATTATGGACTGTGGATGATGAAATTCCCGCATTTCTAATACATTGCAAATATTATTCTGAGGGTGCTTTCACATTAGGCCCACTTGTTTCGAACCGCTCCCCCCTCCCCCTCCCCCTCCCCCCCGCTGGCTTGCATTCACACTTGCAACATAGAACAGTGCCCAGGCCAACTTGCGTATTTACTCTGTTTGAAACAGCAGGGGGCGATATGCACATAACTGGTAATCAAACCTGCTACAGAGGAGAACGAAGATGAGGCTACCAGTTGCCTGCTGAGCTCACCGGATCAGATGGTGGAGGAGATGTAAACGGTGTCGGTGGGAAAAGGGGTTCCAACCCCAGTACATTAGGCTGACTTGTTCGTTTCTGACTGATGATATTATAGACTGCATCATTACAAGGAAACTTTTCCTTTTCATCAGTTGAGCTGCAGGACTTAGGTAGCGAGTCCTGCGTTCTGTGACACTGCTGCCGGAGCTTCTTTATCTTGTCACGGCGTTGATCGGTGGTCCTGGTATACCCATGTGACAGTAATTTTTCAGATACAATGCCAAAAATTTCTGATTTTTTTTGTGTTAAATCCAAATGTTTTTGAATGTCTTCTTAGAAATTATCTCTTAGAATTTTACTTCTTCGCTGCTCCAAAGTGAACCTTTAGCTGTCATGTTTAAAGAGAGAAGGGACAACCGTGACATCACGCAGCAGGGTCAGCTTTCTGTCCCATATCCTGGCTCGCTTGCATTCACATCTCAACCAAACCGTGCCCGAGTCCTCCTCAATCGAGCCGGAGACCACCTCCCCAAGTGGGCCTGGGCCTGGTGCCCGCGCAGTTTGTTTGCATTCACACTACCAAAATGAACCAGACTTTGGGCTCAAGTGTGTTTGGATCCGGGACAGGGCCCCAAGTGTGAATGCACCCTTAAACTGTTTGGCTATTTGTTCACTCGGTTGTTCACAAAGTGTTGAACCTCTCCCCATCCTTGCTTGTGAACAACTGAGCCTTTCTAAGATACTCCTTTTAGACCAAATCATGATACTCACCTGTTGACAATTAACCACAGGGCCCAGACAGAGTCTGTTAGGGTGCTTTAGGGTTGTTAAAATTTGGTGTACATATATTATCTGAAACAGGGATGGGCAACTTTGGATACCAAGAGGGCCAAATCAATTTTGTCGCCATTTCCACTTGGCCAAATAGTTAAATCTAACTCTGACATTTAGAATTTAATTAAAGGCACAAATACAGGACCGTCAGAAGGTGCTACTATAACAACATTTTTACATTTAAACTTAAATTAAGGCACTTTTCAGCTACTTATTAAGGTAAATTGCCGAGCAACTAATGGTGGCTGAGGAACATGTCACAATCATATCTATACTTTTACTTTGCATTCAGCAATAAAAAAAAACAACTATTGCAACAACTAGAGGGGCTGCACAGATAAAACGTCTGGAACCACTATATGCAGAGGTTCGAGTCCTTGTTGCAGCAGGCTGGGGTCTGAATCTAACCTTTGCCCTTTGCTTCATGTCACCCCCTAGTCTTTTAAGCTGCTCTGTCTAAGAAGGGCAAAGAAGACTAAACTGTAACATAGGCCATCTTTGTATATAGATAAATATACAGCTTCAGGCAGATGGCACCATCCTTATGGAACTGTTCTATGAATGAATAGCTGCCGTATTGTGTGTGCTTCAACATTAAAACTCCTGTTCTTCGTTCAATCAGGTGACTCTTATTCACCCAAGTGAAGCTGTCACAGTTCTACGCAAGCTGAACACAGAGCATCCTGACAGGGTTATCTTCAGTAGCCTCTTCTGCTCAGGCTCGGTCTCTGAAACTACCACCTGCGATGTTTGTCTACCTCAGACCGGCCAACCACAGTGCAACTACACTGACCTCCACACAGGTGACCCCTGGTTCTGCTACAAACCAAAGAGCCTGGGCTGTGATGCCAGGATTAACCACATGAAATCAGGGTATAAGAGTGTACTAAAGGCTGAAGAAAATCTGCTCTTCCAAAGGTGAGGATATACAATTTTGTCTTTAATCTTCAGTAGTAGACTGACCAGTAAAAAAAACAAAAAGCACAACCCCCCCCCAAAAAAAAAGACTAAAATGTCTTTTGGTGAGTCTTGTTTCACTTTGATTATTTTAGTTTGAGTTTGAGTCGTTTTTTTCAGTAAAATCAACCTGAAAGTCTTCATCTGGGCCTCTGGACCTGCAGGTATTACTGTGCTGCCCCAAAAGAAAGGTAAGCATGTTGTCCTTTCAACGATATAAATTAAGACCTGAAGGAGCTTGAGATTTTGGTGGTAAAAGTACCTTGACAAGAATTTGAAAACAGATCACCAAACATTTTAAGCTTTGGATAATATCCTTTTCTCTCCTCACAGCAGCAAACCCTTCGTTTGCTCCCTCCAACTTAGACGGTTCTTTTTTGACATGGAGAGAAATAGGAATTTGTAATGTGGGAGATTTAGAAGAGGTATTTGCATATTTCCAACATCTTAGGGACAAGTACTCTTTGCCTTATCAAGATTTCTGCAGGTGAGGAGCTATGTGAGATCACATCTCCCTAATTTTGAAAAAACAGGACCTGGAAAATTGGATCATTGCTTGTAGGGTCCAGGAATATGATCTCCTGCCTATACAGTGCATTTCAGGATGTAGCCCTCAAAGATAGTGATATTTTTAAAGCAGACTGGGAGGCAGAACTGAAGATACAACTATCAAAGGATACTGGGAAAAATGTCTGGAAAATGTGCATTTGTGCTCAATCAATGCTCGTCACAAATTAAAACATTGCATAGATTACACTATTCAAAATCCAAATTACACAGGATCTTCCAAGAAAAATCACCAAATTGTGATAAATGCAATTCAACAGATACAACACTATTTCACAGTTATGTCTTGTGTCCCAGATTGCAAGATTTCTTGATAGGGATCTTCAGCTTCCTTTCAAAATGCATGAGAGTTGAGTTCAAACCAGATCCAGCACGGACTGTTACTGACATTTCAGATGGGCTGAATTGTTTACAAAGTGCCCAGAAGGGCCTCCGATCTTACAGCTTTCTCACCTCCAAGAAACTCATACTTCTATTTTGGAAAAGGAAAGAAGTACCTACTTTTAAACTTTGGTTAACTGAGAAAACTGAGACACTTCACTTAGAGAGGATAAGATTAGTTTTTCAAAACAAATTAGAGAATTTTAACAAGAGCTGATACCCATCAATCTCCTCCCTGCAAAAATGAAAGTATTAAATATTTTCTGGTCTTAAGTTTTTTGTTGGCTCTGAGGGTTGTTGACTGTTCTATTTTCCCTAGTGGTGTTGTAAATAAGATTTTGTTTTTGTTTCTTTTTTCTTAAGGAATTTGGCCTATGCCTAAAGGCTTTCTGTTTCCATATGAAGCCTTTGAATTTAGTTGATTGTAAATCAGAAAAAAGGAAATGTGTGTTCAAAGCTATGTGACCACCCTGTCCTTTAATAAATATGCTTGAACCAAAGTGGCTTGACAAGAAAAATATACACAATGTTTATTGATACTCACTAGAGCAGACTTGTGTTCTACTTGTTATCATGTGAATTAAAAGAGTTAAAAAGAGACCACAGGTCTGATGTTGGACCTGATGGTATTCAGTAATTTTTGAAATAATCTCACCAAAATCATTATTAATTTTTAAACAGGACAACCCAGCATCAATCAAGGCAATGAGAAGATTGAACTCTCTGGTTTTTACTACCATGGTTTGTGGCGATCGTTGCGTGGACCTCAAGTCCGCCAATTTGACAACTCATCATCCATCAGCCAGTGTCTGAAAGGCAAGATTGTCCACATGTATGGAGACTCCACCACTAGGCAGTGGTTTGAGTACCTTCAAGCTTCACTTCCAGGTAGATGATCCACAACAGCTTCTGCCACATTTTGATGTATGTTTATTGCATCTTCACCTGTTCCTTCTTCCATACTTTCAGATGCTAAGGCGGTGAACCTTAACAGTCCAAGGCAAGCAGGACCTTACATGATATGGGACGATGCAAACAAAATCTTGGTGACGTACCGCATACATGGTCTTCCTCTGCGCATTGTATCAATTCCAGCTAGTATGGAAATTTATGTTGGCAATGAACTCGACACGCTTGTTGGTGGTCCCAACACGGTGGTAGTTTTAGGCATCTGGGCCCACTTCAGCACATTTCCAATTCAGCTCTACATCCACCGGCTTCAGAACATCCGCAAGGCAGTGGTCTGCCTCTTGAACAGGGCTCCGGGCACGCTGGTGGTCATCAGGACTGGAAACCTCCAGTCTACGCAGCTTCGTAATGTGGTAAGCAATGGTGACTGGTTTTCCATTCAGGTGGACAGAGTGCTCAGAGCTGTGTTTAAAGGACTTGATGTTCAAGTGGTGGATGCTTGGGATATGGTTCTAGCCCACCATCTGCCACACGACCTCCACCCTAAACCTCCCATCATAAAAAATATGATCAATGTTCTATTATCATATATATGCCCTCAGAAGAAGGGTTAACATTGCACTTCAGGGCAAATATATGAGAAAATATACCAGCCCTGATAAAAATACATTCATTAGCATTTTTTTTGCATTTCTATGAGAAAATGTATGCTCCCCAAAATAAAGTTTGTACACAATGTTTCAGAGGATTTTTTTCTTTTCTGTGAAATTCTAATTTGTGTTGTATTTTATATTGTCGGAAAGCCTGATTTGTCACCTTTACAAAGAGGCTCAACTTGCAAGGATCATGCATTCGTTGAATGTGCAACAAGCTAAACATGTAGGTAGTGCCCCAAAAGTTCCAAAATCCCCCACAAGTGGAAGCCAGTGTTCTGGTATGCTGAGTGGCAGAATTATTAAAGTCAGCCTTGGTACCATTTTCAAACTTAAGGACCAAGTTCTGTGAGACTGGTGAAGTTAAAGACAGGCAGCAAAGGAGGTGACCCAGGGAGAAAACCCCTCATGAGGACTGGTTCACCACCCTTGCTTCAGTGAGCAACCATTGGCTTCTTCCAGGGGAAGGGGAGATTTTGGCACATTTCTTTTTGGGTGCTACCAACACATAGTACCCAAATCTTATGAAGTGCTCAGGCTTACATGTTTTATGCATGTGGCCAGTGTTTGCCTGAATGAGATCAATGAGTGCTCTCATATGAATGAATAAATGATGACGGCCCATATCTTCAAACCATGAACAAAAAAGATTGTAGTTCACTCCAGAGCAGGAGTGGGCAAATTGCAGCCTGTGGGCCACATGCTGCCCTCTTTCTCCTTCAATGTGGCCCACCAGCTTGTTCAGAATATCAAAAACACTATGCACATGAAGAAATCCTGACAAAGTGTCAGGAAATTAAACCCAAAGCAAACTAACAACAACCAAGAGCTAGACCCAATTGCAGATTTAAAAGAAAAAAAGCTTTATTTTAAGCAAGCCAGGGATCCAAGTCCAAAAAATCAAAACTCATTCCATAACAGAAGCTCCGAAAAATCCAAAACAAAGTTACAACAAAAAACCAGGCTGAAAACAGAAACTACCTTAAAACTCTGGAGAAACACGAGGGAGCACAGGAGACATGGTGAGGAGGAAGACGAATGACCTAACAAAGACAACAAAGAAAGCAGAGACTAAATACACCAGGGGAAAACCAAGCACAGGTGAAACAATCACACAGGTGGAGGGAATCATCATTAGAGAGACACACAGAAGGGAGGGCAGGAAAACACCACGAGGAACACAGGGTTTCTAAAATAAAACAGGAAACAAGAGAGACAAGGGAAACAGGACACCAAAACAGGTAACTTAACTAGGATCAAAACAGGGGCAAGACAGTAAAACAGGGAACACCAGGTCTAAGAGGGGAACATGATACAAAATAACGGAATCAGTTGAATCCCGACACAAAGTCTGCCATGATAACATTAAAATAGCAATATTTCCAGGAAAATAGAGTTGTAATTGGCTGTCTTTTTTCTCCTTATATGTATTTGTTAGAACTGACATAAAAATGTCTGTGACATTTCATTTAACAGCCAGTCGATGCTGCGCAACTTCATAAACTTTAGATGGACCTTTGCAGCTTCTTTTTATATTAAAATGTGCTCTAGGTCTTAGCGCTGAGTCCATTTTGCCTTCCGATCTGCATTTTTTTTTTTTTTTAGAATGTACACAAAAATATGCAAATATGCATTGCTTTTAGTGCAAACAGGAATCAAAATTGAAATATTCACGTGTACCATTAAATGAAATCATCCTTGGTTTCTAAAGACCCTAAAAGAGAGATTACCAGTGGATCACGGGTAATCAGTACGTGAAAACTAGCTTTTTTTTTCAACATTGAAGATTGTGGGAAAACTCTAGCAGCCCTCATAATTGAATGGAGGAACCAAAATTAAGGCAAAAATAAGGACTCCCTGAAACACTGCTTTGCATCCTGATCATAATATTACAGTCAATCCATGCAAATTCATACAGCGCTTGTATTTGAGTCTTTGTGTAACATACTTGCACCTGATTTTCTGCCTGTTTGTATGAACCAAAGGTCTTTTTGGTTTCTACCTTGAAGGCCTCTTGTACAATAGCAAATGTTCCTAAGATGTATTTATTGCTCAGCTAAGTATCGTTTATAGTGTTTGATAAGGAGGATTCATTCATTGTATGTTGTTTAATTTTGACTTTTAGATTGCATTTTATGCACCTTGTGTCATCATCTCAGTGTATGTTCAGCACTTATTTATTGGATGTCTGACATCACCTCCATGTCGGGACAGTAGATGGGAAAAAGCGGAGAATCTCTATGTCCCAAAACCAAACAAATGAAAGAGTCGTGCCAAGTTTGCTTTATTGCAAGGCCTGTCTAAGGGCAATTTTATGGTAATAAATTAATTTGAACAGAGCCAATTTAATTCTTTTAAAATCATCTAAAAATAACAGTCATATATCCATAAAACAGTGTATAATTGAGCAATTTATTTATTAAAAATGTCTTGTCTTGCTAACCGTCTGGTATCCAGGCCCCTTTCATATCGGGGAGGGGGGCGTTGGCCAAGGATGGTGGTGGTCACGCTGGACTGATCTGGATTGATGCTTTACCAGCATATGGGAAAGCCCAGTCACCTTTTTAAAGGTCCAAAGTTCTGGTGTTTGGCTGTTTACATCACGTCTTTGGAGTCTATTAAGGTAGCATTTGATTTAAGTTGAATAAAAAAAATGAAGATTTCCTCACAGCAGAGGATCAGATGCAGGTCTTCCCCCTCCCATTTGGAAACACTCAGATCTGAGGGGGCAGGGAGGCTATGATAATGAGCTCTGAGCTGATTGGCTGCCCTTAGAGGACTGATGGAAGGGGGAGGAGGAGTAAAACATCTTGGAGTGGACTCTCAGAACAGTTCTGGTGTTTGGCTGTGATATGAAAACACATGTAAGTGGAGGCTTTATGGCTATGACATCATGAACCCCAGGTAGTAAAAATCAGAGTGTTTTAAGGGACATTTCTCTGTAAACAGAGTTTAGTTACAGGTGTCATGGTCTTCTGCCCCCAAATCCCCTTCTAACACCATTAAAAGCAAAGAAAATGGATTTTACAGGACATAGACCTCGAGGGACTCCAAATTTCCCATTGGTGTGAATGGAGGTGTGATTACTTGTCTGTGCACATCAGCCCTGTGATCGACCAGTGACTAATTGAGGGTGTACCCCACCAAAAGTCAAAATAAAAGATCCAGATCTTATTGCCCCATCTATGTTATTTTTTTGTTACAGTGGTCCCCACCACCAAACATAAAATCTTCCATATTGCAGGTGAGCCTCTAATGATTAATTTGCAGGTAATTGCTGGATGCAGCTTCAAGGAGGGATTTTTGGCCTGAATCCCCCCTTTGACCAGAGCTAGAAAAGGCCTGATAATCCTAAAGACTATTTTACCAGTTCATCCTGTGGTGTGAGGTGTAAAGAGTGGCTTTATCTGCCAAGATGGTCTCAGAAGAGGATTGGGGCAAACCCCAGATCCTCCTGTAATTTTTTTTTAACCAGTTTGAGACAGAGACAACCTAGACATGAAGAGGACTAGAGAGAGATTTAACAGTTTTGTCCTGATAGTTTTTGGTGTGCCACAAGAAGAACAATGTGAACATAAAAAAGATCCCAGTGAATCAGCACATGGTTCACAAATCATACGAACCAGTTCACTCATTTTGATTTTACTTATACTTCAAAAACAGCCAGCTAGCCGTTCCACAAAGCATCACTGAGTTTTTCTTTATTTGCACAAGTAAATATGCATCATAGTAACTGTGTTATCCATGAAGAGGTGATCAAACTGCGGTGTCAAACTGAGCAGAATCTGGTCAGGAGGAGATGAGATGCCTGAAGAGGAAAGATACCGTGCTGGTGTGATGTGAACCAGTGGAGAACAGAGCAGGAGTAAAGGTGAGTGAGCAGTTCAGCTTGCAGTATCCAGTGATCTGTTCAAGCTGAAGATGGTTGTGTTTTTCACCTAACTGTTGTTAAATCATGTCAGCCTTTATAAATCTCTATCTGAAGTGCCAGCATGGTGCCTCGGCGGGTTAGTGCACATGCCTTGCAGCGGGGTTACTGGTTCTTACTCCTGTCGACCAGGACCTTTCTGTGTGGAGTTTGCATGGTCTCCCCATGTCTGCGTAGGTTTCCTCCCACAAAACAAAAGCATGCTCGTAAGGCTAACTAGTGTCTCTAAATTGCCCGTAGGTGTGAGTGTGAACATGAATGGCCCCGTGATAGGCTGGCAACTTAGGATATGCCCCGCCTCTCAGTCAATGTCAACAGGGACAGGCTCAAGCCCCATGCTACCCCCAAAGAAATGAGCGGTATGGATAATGGATGGGTAGTATTGTATTTTACATTGTTGGAAAGCCTGATTAGTCTCCTTTAAAACAAGGTACAACTTGTAAATTCATTCATTTGTGGAATGACCAACACAGCTAAATGTGTGGGTAGCACCTGAAATAATGTCCCAGCATCCCCTGGAAGAGCGTCTATGGTTCCTCAGTGAAGTTAGGGTGAGGAACCTGTTGTCTTCCTGGGATGCCCACTTCATGGTCTATCCTGGACTTCACCGATCTCACTGATCTTGGTCCTAAGATTGGAAATGGTCCCAGAGCTGACACCAAATAATGCTGCCACTCTGCCAACCAGAACAACAGCTTCCAATTTCAGGGGACTTTGACACTTTTTTCACGGGCACTGTGTAGCTCATACCTTTAATGCACGATTCTTACTGTTGTACCTCGTTGTAAAGGTAACTAATCGGGCTTTTCAAGGATATAAAATACAATACCATTTGGTATTATTAATACCAAATGGTCTTTAAAGGGGAAAAATATTTGACTGAAATAATGTTTTTGATTTTTTTTCTGAGGAGTATATTTGACAAAGCCACCAGCCAACATCAGCTAATATGGTCAGATGTGGTTGATTTGGAAATGAACCTCTTTTTGTTCAGAAAATGCAGAAATGTTGCATGTCACAGATACTGTTACATGCTACAGGGCTCACAAGCAAGCTCTCAGGTCAGAGTGATATATCAAGTAATGATTAAACGTAATAATACAAATATTATTGTTTTTATTTATTATTTACCTCCACCATTTGACAATGCTCTTTCAAACTAAAAATGTGCAGTTTTTATTTTAAATATAGCCAAACACTTCTCATGTTCTAAGTATAACTATTAACTCAATTAACTTAACAGGGATGATTTTGTTTCAGTGTGATGCCTTGTAACCACAGTTTGTATGTCACTGTGATTAGACTTTGCTTGACTGTTTAATGGTAGGTGTGGAGAAAGAATAAGAATAAGCTCTTGTTTTCCTTTTGTACAACAAGTAATTTAATGATTCAGCAGGTGACAAAATGAAACGATGAGATATCTTACTGTACTCATGGAAAAAGGCTCTCCCGCTGTGAGTGTGACGTATGCATCCTCACCTCGGGATGTTGCTACAGTCAGATCAGCTGTATCTTACCCGGATACAGCAGTGCTATTATGTAATTGGCTGATATATAGCTGTATGTTATTTTTTGATTGGCTGAAGGATGGTTGATCTTATGGCTGGGTTGTGTCAAGCTCCCGTTCAGCTCTATGATGCTCAGAGCATCTTGCCAAGTTCCATGTACGCATATGTGGCGGTGTACTCGGTGGACGTTATGCAATAAATGTTCATGCATGAGAAATACCAGGTTTGGCATGTGAGCATGTGAAAAGGTTAGTAGACAGCATTTATCAATGCATTTATTAGTCTTGGTGTTTTCATGTGGAGGGAAATGCTTTTGAAAACTTTAAAAAGAACATATTATGCAAAAATCATTTTAAGGCTTTTATATACATTTTTTGGTATTTGGCCTGACCCCCCAGCTAACAAATGTGATACTAGACAACAAAACCTGTATTTAACAGGCTGCATAAATGTACACTCATGGTATTTTGCGAGCTGTTTAGTTTGTGTTTATTCTGTTATGTAATAAGCACTTACATTTGCATAAGCCTACCCCTACCTGATTATCCCCACCACCAGCTTGAGAAGTTTCTTTGCAGAGTGCCGCCATTGTTATTTTCACCTTTAGTGAGAGATCGGCGTTCAGCATGTCTAAGCTCAGAAGCTGTCACTGCTCAGGTGTTGGCTGTAAACAGCCACATATATCTTCACATATAGCCTACCAGCCTCGGAGGACCAAAGGGCCCAGTGGATTAATTTTATTTTTGAAGGAAATGAGCAGCTACAGTCAGCTAAAACCTGTGTGTGTGTGCCAATCACTTCACGGCTGACTGCTTCTTCAACTTCAGTCAGTGCAACACGGCTGGCAACTAGACTCTTCCTGAATCCAGGCTCAGTACCAACAATCCGTCGCCAAACCTGATGATGGAATTGTAAGTGTTTTAATGCTTTGTAGTTTATATTTTGCTCATTGCTACAAGCTTATGCAACAGCAGGGGCAATGAACCAGAGGTAACTTCACATGTTCGTCAATGTTCACGTTACCTGGTCAAAGTCTGAAGGGTAAACTTCAAATTATGAACATTCCTACACTAATCAAGAGGAGTTAAACAGTTGGCTGAATATAATTAGTCCTTTACCCACCCCATTACCTCTCCGTTTCTGCTGAAGTTAGCCCAGAAGGCAGGCTAAGTCGCGGCTGTGTCCTACTGCAATGACTAGACCGTGGTTAGCATGTTGTGTGTTAGCCTGTGATGTTTGGGGGGACAAGCTTTGCTGTTGTACCTGTGTGTGTGTGATAACCGGAATGAATTAATGGTTCATGTGTGTTCAGGACTGTAAGCGGCACATGCTGGAGCACCTCCACTTCGCTCAAGTTACACTGCAGGTCATTTGTGAATTCCCAGTATGTATGCTGCTGTGCTCCGGCTTATTAGCATATGAAGGCCACTGCCCTCAGAACCAACAGTTCTGAAAAGATGGGCTATGGGAGCATGGAAAGAATGCAGCTGTGCTTTATTCACAGGCTTTTTGGACCAAAGCATGTTACTAACCTTTCATGAACACATTAAGGATTCATGTTAAAAGGAGCAAAATATGGGACCCTTAAACAAATGCAGTGATCACTGGCTTGTTAGACTTGCATGTGCGTGTTTTTATGCTCAGCAGCTTAATCAAGACTTCTGCTGTTGTTCGGTGCTGAAAAGGCCTCCAAGATGCTTGAGAAGTGGGACACAGTCTTCAAGCCCAAGGTGATCAGAGGCCAAACACCTCCCTCAGACACTTGAGCTGTGCCAACTTTTAGAAAACTGCTGAGAAACTCACAGAGGACGATAACAGTAAGTACATGACATGCTTGCTTCCTACTACTGATAACTTTTCACTTTTTGTCTTTCTATGAGCTATTGATGTTTTTTCTGGTTGCTTTTCACTTGTTTCTCCCTGTAAGACTGGGACAGTGACATGGCTTCCTTGCTGCTGCTTCTTCATCTTTTGCTACCCACAGCTGGGTAAAAAAGGTTCAAAATAAGTCCCAGTGATGCAGTGGACAGAATGGTGCATTTTCACAAGGTGATAATTGTGCTTCATCAGAAGAGACTATCCCTAAAGTCAGCTTTTTATGTCAGATTAGTTCAATTTTTGTCATAAGTATGGGCTTTTGAAAACAAAGTTTATGTCCCCGCTTTGACCTGCATTTAAATTCATCTCTAAGAAATAAGCAGGTTAGTATCATAATTTGTTTTGAAGGAACACATTTCAGTGAAGCATATGCTCCCAAAACAGAAAAAAACAGTTGAAAGATTTACAAAAAAACCCTACAAGTACCAACATTTGAATTATTAACTAATTCTATGTAAATCAATATTTATATTTTTCAGTTGTGCCTCAGCATTTATCAAAACATGGAGGAAAGAGATGGCAGACAACAATACATCCTTGCTGTTGGCCGAACCCAGAACAGCATAGAGAGTTTCTACATGGCTGTAAACAAACAGCTCATCCTTTTCCAGGCCACAAGCTCATTGGGTGCATTTGATGAACTGTTTAGGTCCCACTATGTGTTAAACCTGTCCTATGATGACACTCCAGTTCTTCACTTTTGTGCAGACAGTCTGGTCTGTCTACAACAACTGTCTACAACATCAATGTTACAACAACAGATAAGTCTCCAAGATTTTGTGAGTTGCTAGCAAACCTCTTTAACTAAATTTAAAAAATGTACAAGTGTCTCATTTGTCAAGCCCTACATGCTCCCTGCCAGTCCTTGATCACTCATTTGAGAATTAATCACAGTTTCTATCCAAGCACCAGGTATAAGTTGGTTTGTGCACAATATCGTTGTAGATGTCGGTTCTAAATATTCTCAGGTTTCAAAAAGCATTGAATCAGTGTACATAGAAAGATTGTTTTAACAGTGCAGATGTGGAAAGCTCAGAGTCATCTCACACACCCGCAATGATGATTTATCAAACTGATTGTGTGTGGTGTTTTTGTGTCTAAATTAAGTACATTGAAAGGCAGGTGCAAAAAAGCATAGCGTTACGCACAGAGGGCTACGGTCACTGTGGTGAGAAACGGGTCGAATTAACCAAATATTTGCCATCATTGATCGAACTTTTTGATGAATGATGGGAAGATATGGAGGCTGGCTGTTTGTCATTATGATGGACTGGAAAAAGAGGGATGATCCAGTGTGTGCCATGCAGATAAGCTCTACATTGTGGAGGAGTTAATTTAACCTATGTAAAAAAGATCACCTTCATGGCTATGAAGGAGATCACTCCGTTTGTCACTCAGAGCTGACTGCATCACGCTCTCCATGCACTGACAGTGGGTTTTATGAGCTGTCAGTGCACGGAGAGTGTGATGCAGTCAGTGTGTAAAAGGCAAGAGTACCTGCGCGGTCTGTGTGTTCGTTACTGTAAGACTGCTCTTCACATGACAGGCTATTGATGATGAAGCTGTGCAACTATGTGAATGTTGTCATTTAGATTATATTAAATTGTAATCAGAAAAGGAAAATTAAAAATGACGGATACAAATATGGCATGGGGTAAAAATCCATCAAAATGACAGACAACAAAAAAAAGATTACTGCAAGTGTGTTTATTTGGCTCTAACTCCATGGCTTCTAACTTTGTTTTTCTTTTACAACCACTCTGCTCTCCCAAACTCTCCATGGTGACAGCCGGTAGCACACGCAAAATCCTCCTTTAAAGGGGATGATCCGCACCAGTTTTGCGCCTGTTACCAGTTGTGCATGCAGTCATAGTAGATCACTCGCAACATGCCCACTAAAAGCACATGCAATTTTTTTAGGCTGCACATGCAATTTAGCACCTGGTATTTTGGATCTTAGTAGATCAGGCCCATTGTGTTTTGAGGACAATAGCTTAGACCAGAGGAAAAAAGAGGATAACAAAGACATTTGTGCCTCAATAACTGTAAAACTCCAAGAGACTGATATGGCAAACAGTGTTGTCTAAATAATTGTTAGGGATTTGGAAGAATTTGCTGCTGGACTCTCAAGTTAAAAATGAATTGCTATCTCTGGTGTGAAAGGATGTTCCTCTAAGATCTGCATTACAAAAACATACTGAGCACTCTGAAAACCCATTCATCAGTTTTAGCACTGAAACTAAAAGAACAAACTATTTCTGTGACAGTTTTTAGGATTGAGCCATGATACAAGGCGAATTAAAAAAAAAAAAAAAAACTTATGAACAAGTGTGCATGAAAGACACATTTGTTTACATACCAATTCTTAAAACAATAAAATTTATGTGACGCAATTCTGACATGTGTAAATTGCTTGGGGAAGCACGTGTTTCAAAAACTGGGTGATGTGAAGACTTCTGTGATGGTACTTATTTTAAGATCCACCAACTGTTCTCAAAACAACAGACCTCTTTACAAATTCAGATATATTATTTTGATTTTGAGACAGCAAACTCTCTCGGTTCAAAACATGGTGTTCACAATATTGGTGCTCTTTATTTCTTCCTCAGAAATTTGCCACCAAAGTTTAACCTTGCAGTGATGAACATTTATTTAGTTTCAGGGCTGGCCCTTGGTATAGGCGACATAAGGGGTCACCTAGGGCGCCATCTGCTGGAGGGGCACACTGCCAGTGCCCTTACCCTCGGGAGAAAAATAAAAATAAAATGATAAGAATAATTTGTGACACCCATCGGTGCCCTCCCTTTTTTTTCTGTCTTGAAAATAACAAATAAATTTACGAAATGAAGTAATTTATACATATAATGTTCATCCCTTGCAGCGGGGGCACATCCCAAGCAAGTCAGAGAGGAGTCAGTGGAGCCATGCTGCTGGATGACATACAGGCAGCGCCGGGACGCGGAGGAGGCTCTGGATGTGTTCAAGCTCAACGTGGACAATGGGGAGGATGACGACGAGATAGGGAAGAGGCTCGGGATTGAGGATGTGGCTGCGGATGGGAATGTGAGCCAGTGGAGGAAGTGGCAGCCCATGGTCTGGAATCTATTCGAGGATCCGTACGGGTGCAGCGCTGCGTCTGGAGCTCTGCAAACACAATAACCCCACTTTACTGATCACACCCCACTTGTTCATTCACAATAACATACTTTCTAACAGGGGTGGGCAACTTTGGTAACTAAGAGGGCCACAGTCTTATACCCACTGTCAAAGGGCCAAATAGCTTCCAATTAAAGAGCACTGACTATTTTACTTAAGGTTCAACAAAATAAAAAAATTTCTGGTTTTCATCGCATATATTAGGAGCTGGGCACATTCAATCAATTATTAACTTTGTAAAGTGTTGATCTGCAAACAAAGTTATTAATTTCAATAATATTTACACATTTTTAAAGTCAAAACACATTTAACCTCCAAATTTATGACAAAAATATTAATTCTGTTGCTATACACTGTACGCATTTACTTGATTATGTGCTAAGGTTGTGCACTGGTTGGAATCTGTTAATATATAATAATACGCAATTCAGGGGTGACATTATGATATATGATTAAATAACATAACAAAATACCACAAGCAGACCAATATATGCTCATTATTAGCCCTTTTAAGCGATTTAAAAGATATATTCATTTTTAAAGACTGCTATACCCTGTTCATGCCTGCAAAAAATCTGGGTGAGCTGTATGTGTGAAGGGCAAACTGCTGAATTTTTCACTTGGACTTTACCTGGGTAAATTCCTTGTGCCCCGCTTGTATGTTTTCTGTGTAAGTTTGTGTGAGCCAAAATGTGAATGCAGCAGTAAATAATCAGGAAAGAGCACTGTGGCCTCCAGGGGGCGCAACAAAACTGCGAAAGAATTCACCTTGAATATAGGTACTTATTACTATTAACTCTTTAAATGGAAAAGCTCACATTGAATCAAATTTAAAACAATGCCCCATTGACATTTCTACCATATATCAAATGAGTAAATTGACATGCTTTCTAAATGAATGACAATGGTAAAAACTGTGCTATTTCTTTTGTAAGCATATGCAAATCGCCAATGGAGGGGGGCGCCATATAAAATCTCACCTAGGGTGCTACATTGGGTAGGGCTGGCCCTGTCTAGTTTGAGAAAATATGGATTTGATCCTATTTTGTAGCCTCTCATTGACGATATAAGAAAACTGGAGTGTGAAGGCCTTGATTTGCCTTTCTCAACTGATAAGATAAGTGGCACAATATGTCAGATAACTAGGGAAAACTTGGGGATCCATGGTATAATGGCCTTTGTAGAGTCACTCAATGGATGCTGCTTTTGCAGATTGTGTTTGATTGAAAAAGAAGATGCTCAGAATGTTTACAGCAAAGATGACCCTAAGATTGTCTTGCATGGAAAAGAGATTTTTGACATGCATAATGAGTTGCAATCAGACCCACAGAAGTTATCAGTGTGTGGTATACAGAAAAGTTCAACTCTAAACAACCTGCAGTTCTTTCATGTTTGCAACAAGTTTTCTCTTGACATAATGCATGATATTCTAAAAGGGGTGGCACAGTACGAGATTAAGTTATTACCTCCACCAAGGAGGTTATGTTTTTGCCTGCCTTTATCTGTCTGTCTGTTTGTGTTCAAAATAACTTGAAAAGTACTGAACGGATTTGGATGAAAATTTCAGGAATTGTTGGAAATGGGATATGGAACAAAAGATTAAATTTTGGGGGTGATCCGGATCACTGTCTGGATCCAGGAATTTTTTAAAGGATTCTTTAACATTGCCACATAGGACCATTTTCGCCAAAGTGGACCTAAGCTGCTTGGCGGAGGTCTGCGCTCTCTAAGTGCTTTTCTAGTTGTTTGAGTATCTTGCAGAAAATGTTTTGTCCAAATCCGATCTTTTGTCTCACATATATGCTGTTAACTATGGATACTTGGAGCACAACAATCTTCCTACAAGGGTGAACTTGGACAGCAGTGGCAATACCATAGGGCTCAATTCCATCAAACTCTGTGTCTTGTAAGAAATATTCCTTTGATTTTTGGTGACACTGTGCCAGATGGAAACCAAAACTGGACTTTACTGCTGCTTTTACTGCAGATAATCAACATCATCTTCTCTCAATCGGTCACTTTTGGCATGACTGTGCATTTAAAGCCCCAGTATGTAAGATTCCGACTTTCTGCTCTCTAGTGGCCTGGATAGACATTGAGTGTAACTGCGCTGTCTTAAAACAAAGTGCCTCACAGCAATATGCATTTGTTGACATACAGAAGGAGGGGAAGCCGGCCGACAGGACTTCGAGAGGAACATATAAAGAATGTCGACTGAAAAGGTACAATATTATAGTTTTTTTTGTACATACACTATATTAGCAGCATACGTTTGCTTTGCATGTGTTTTCTACAGGAGGCTATTTCATCATACACTATTAACTCTATTATTCTGGAGAGTTTTAAGCAACATGGCTGTGCCAGGAACTTGAGAACCAGCTGGAAAACAGAACTTTCTGGAGAACAATTTATTTATCCTATGCAGGTCTGAGACATGACAGAGGTTAGATGGCTTTGTACTATTCATTGTCATGATCCGGTATTTGGTGTTCTGTGTCTTGTATTGTGCTTCCTGTTTTATTGTGAAAATTCACCTGTCTTTCCTTGTCTCCGTAGGTTTTACTTCCTGTCTGGCTTTGTCACACCTGATCCCTGATTGTGTTTCCCCGGCTGTTGCCCATTACCCTCATTACCTCATGTATTTAAACCCCGTGTCTTCCCCTGTCTTGTTGCCAGTTCGTTTGTACCCTAGTGTCGCGTTCCAGCATTCTTTCATAGTCTAGTCTTTGCCTGTTCATGATCCTGGTTTGCCATTCTGACTCTGCCTTTTGCCTTGCGTTTTTGGATACCTTTGCCTGTCTGTTTTGCCTGCCTGTGTACCGACCTCCTTCTGTTATTAAACCTCGATTTTTGGAAACTAGTATCTGTCTCGTGTTCTGCATTTGGGTCCTCCATTCTGGTCTGGTTCTTCACATTCATAAAACTGCTAAACTGAGACAAGTCGCCGATAACGACGGTGTCAATTGATGCATTGCAGTTGTGTTCGGCCATCATTTTTTAGGGACACATGTAACAGCTACTCGTTTTACAATCGTAAAAGAATTTGGTCATATTTTGTAAGAAGTTTTGTTACAACGTCCTGTCAGTTTACTATGTAATAGAAACTATTTCATTCTTATATACACTACCAGTAAAAAGTTTGGGAACAGCGCAACTTTTCCAGTTATTTATTGTAACTCAAGTCGTGCAAGTCCAATGAATAGCTTGAAATGTCACAAAGGTAAGCGCTTTACTGCCACAGCTTAAAAGAAAAGGTAAGGTTACTCAAAACTGAAAAATTATGTACATTTCAGAATTATACAAAAAGGCCTTTTTCAGGGAACATGAAATGGGTTAACAATTTAAAGCTGTTCTGCAGCAATGAAGGTTGATCAAGCCTTGAAAGCTGGCTCTACTAATTCCTACAGGTGTTTCAACTTTTCTTGATTGCTTACGACCCCCTCTGTCTGCCTAAAAGCATACCCTGTGGTACCATACCCTTGTGAGCATCAGTTGAACAGCATGGTACCGCAGAAAGTTGGATGTCGCTACAAAAATGGCAAGAAAAAGGCAACTAACAGAGACAGACCACCATAACACTTAAAAATGTAGGTCTTTCCTATAGAGAAATTGCAAAAAAAAGTCAAGGTGTCAGTGAGTACAGTTTTCTTCACCATCAAAAGGCACTCAGAAACTGGGGGAAACATCAGATAATTAGATGTGGTCTCTTAAATATTAGATAACTGAGATCCAAATCTTTACTAGTGAATGACCTTATATCAGAAAATCACATTGATTTATTCTGTTTAACTGAAACATGGCTGTGCTAGGAGGAATATGTCAGTTTAAATGATTTCACACCTCCCAGTCATTCAAATACACATATACCACAGGACACAGGCCGTGGTGGTGGTGTAGCAGCTATCTATCATTCTTGTCTTCAAATCAATCCTAGACCAAAAGCTAATTACACTTCTTTTGAAAACCTTTGCTCTAAATTTATCTCATTCTGACTCAAAACCTGCCAGCCAGTCCTATTTGTGGTAATTTATCATCCTCCAGGCCCTTATTCTGAATATTATCAGAATTTTCGGAGTTTGTATCAAACTTGGTCCTTACTGTACCTTTTCAGCACTGTAGCCAGGCTGACACAGAGTCAGAGCTCTATTGAGCCTGTGATTTCTCTAGCCCTTTCTCTAGCTGTGAGGACTTTATGAGCTTTTTCAATGATAAAATTCTTAAAATTAGAGATAAAATTAGCAACTCCCTGTCTTCACCCGAACCTGCCATACCATTAAATGTAGTCAGGTTTGAGTTAGACTGTTTCTCTCCAATTAGCCCTCAGGAGCTAAATTCTCTTATCTCCTCCTCCAAACCATCAACCTGCCCTTTAGACCCGACCCCAACTAAGCTGTTTAAGGAGGTCTTTCCCCTAGTTTGTCCATCCTTGCTGGAGACAATAAATATATCTCTATCAACAGGCTATGTTCCACCATCTTCTAAAGTAACTGTAATCAAACCTCTTCTTAAAAAACCTACCCTCGATTCGGGAACATTAGCTAACTACAGGCCTATATCAAACCTTCCATTTACTTCAAAGATCCTGGAGAAAGTAGTGGCTAATCAGCAATGTGACTTCCTTCAAAGCAACAGCCTTTTTGAGGACTTTCAGTCAGGATTTAGAGCTCATCACAGCACAGAGACTGCTCTAGTTAAAGTAACTAACGACCTACTCTCAGCTTCAGATGAGGGACTTCTCTCAGTACTTGTTTTGTTCGATCTTAGTGCTGCTTTCGACACCATTGATCATAATGTTCTTATACAGAGATTAGAGGTATTACTCTGGATTAAAGGGATTGCCCTAAATTGGTTTATGTCCCACTTATCTGATAGATACCAGTTTGTACACGTGAACAACAAGTCTTCTGTGTACACTAAAGTAAGTTACAAAGTTTCTCAAGGCTCCGTGCTAGGTCCAATGCTCTTCTCCATCTATATCCTTCACCTCAGTGATATCATGAGGAAATACTCTGTTAATTTTCATTGTTAAGTTGATGGTACTCAACTGTGTTTATCAATGAAGCCAGGTGAGAAAAATCAGTTATCTAAACTAGACGCTTGTCTAAAGGACATTAGGACCTGGATGGCCAAAAATTTTCTTCTCCTTAACTCAGACAAGACAGAGATCATTGTGCTGGGCCCTTGACACCTTAGAGAAATCTTTTCTAATGATTTAACTGCCCTAGATGGCATTAGCCTGATGCCAAGCACAACTGTTATAAATCTTGGGATTCTATTTGATCAGGATTTATCCTTTGACTCTCACATAAAGAAAACTTCAAGAACAGCCTTTTTTCATCTTCGTAACATTACTTAAATCAGGCCTATCCTGTCCCAGAACGATGCCGAAAAGCTAGTCCATGCTTTTTTTTACCTCTAGACTGGACTATTGTAATTCTCTTCTTTCAGGCTGTCCCAGCAAGTCGCTTAAGACGCTTCAAAATGCTGCATCACATGTACTGACTAGAACTCGGAGAAGAGACCACATTACTCCTGTATTAGCTTCTCTGCATTGGCTTCCCATTAAATATAGAATAGAATTCAAGATTCTTCTTCTCACCTATAAAGCTCTCAGTGGACAGGCACCAATTTATCTTAAAGAGCTTGTAGTGCCGTACAACCCCTCGAGAACATTATGCTCCCAAATGCTGGCCTGCTCGTGGTTCCATCAGTCTCTAGAAGTAGTATGGGAGGTAGAGCCTTCAGTTTTCAGGCTCCTCTTCTCTGGAACCATTTACTGACCACGGTTCGGGAGGCAGACACCCTCTCTACCTTTAATGTTAGACTTAAAACATTCCTCTTTGATAAAGCTTTCAGTTAGGGACCAGCTCATAGTCCATAGTTTAGACACATTGCTAAGATGCAATAGGCTTAGACTGACGGGGGGATCTGGCACACTGAGCTCTATCCCTCTCTCTCACACTCTTTCTCCATATCTGCCTCTGTCCCTTTCTGTTTGCTCCTGTACTCGTCTCTGGCTGTTGTCTTGCCTTAATAACTACATTTCCAGACATAACTGTCAGGATATGACCCAGAGATAACGAGGTAAAGTTGGACCCAAAAGCTCAAATGATCAGGCAGTGTAAATGTTGACGTGATTTTAATTTGAGGCAAGGGATAACACAAAAAACAAACAACAGTCCAGTTGCTGCGGTGGTGGGAGCTCAAGGAGACCTGGAAGGAAAGCAGAGGAGAAAAAAGGTGAGCAAAAGGGAAAAATCATGAAACAACAGGCAGACCACAAAAACAGTAAGTACGCCCCTGTACGGGGACAGAGGCTGAGAGCCAGGAGCAAACAAAGCGAATAGCAAACACTGGATGAGCACAAACCAGGCGTCATGTGTGCAATCCACCCACGCTGCAGTCAACTGGAGAGTGGACTAAATAGGGTGCGGTGATTGGAGGCAACCAGGAACAGGTGTGGGAGACTGCAGCGTGCCTGAAGTCCCCCCTCCGCAGAAAGGTGAAGGAGAGGAGCAGTGAGGGAGGGGGAGAGAGACTGAGAGGAAACTGTGAATCCTCACACATTACACATATTTGGCCATTTCATTAGCCCCATTCCAGTTCATAATCATTACAGTTATTAAGGTAGACATTAGCATGATCTTTTTATCCATGGTTGATACATCTACAGTAACTATCTTTAGCACCACATAGGCATGAGGTCCCTCTTGAAAATGGGATGTCACATCTCAAGAGGCCTACCTTTAATACATTAATAGTTAACGGAGACAAATATGGTAGGGATGCATTTGTGGTCTGGGCACCCATGAGTTCGTCACTACCATAATTTCATTGATTATACTTCTATAAAATTATCACCACAACCATACAGACATGAGGACCCTCCTGAAAACGAGATGTTGCATCTCAAGAGGCTAACCTCTAATAAATTTGTTTTCAGCAGAAACAAATTTGACGAAGACAGGCCTATGATTGGTCCTTGGATCTGTCACTAGCTTTAGTTCTTACTTCAGTCCACTTGTCTCCACTTATCTCCCTTCCTTTGCCCACACACCCAACACAGCATCGTGTGGATTTGCTGTTCATCATGAGACTGGGATCCACATTCAAGATTTCCTGCTGCTTAACAGAAAGTTTTTTCTGGCCGCCATGATGGAGGGATTCATGATTGGCTATATGGATTAATATTGGGTGTTGGATGTACATATTTGTATATATGCATACATATGAACATATGTCTTCCGGTTCTGGGGAGGACGCCGGCGCGTTTGGCTGCCACTTCTCCCTCTGGTAAAAAACAGCTTAAAAAGCTTATCTAAACCGCAATAGCATCAGCATTTTCAACATACCTGGACCTACTGCTGCGCTCCTCCACCTGAAGAAAACTGGTCCGTAACCACTCAGTTTGGTCTCTGCTGGTTACTGAAGTGACTGCAACGCCGTTCGGACGGCCGGACCACAAACCCGTCCTCCCAGGCCGCAAAGCCAGCTCCACCAGGCCAGTCATCCTCTTCTCCAAAGCAATGCAGTATCTGGTCCTATTTTCCACTCTTTGCATCCTCCTGTCTCACCTACTGCCTTCCACCACCGTCTCCACCATGGCTCTCCGCTACACATCACTCCAGATCCACCAGCTCAAAACTTCCAGCACGCCACTTGTCTTGGCATTGATCTCAACCATAAAACTCCTTGGACTATTACGCCGTCGCCTCTACAACCATAGAGGCTCCTGTTGTAACTTTATCCTCAATTTCGCCTCAAACTACAGCATCCCTTCAATAAGCACGGACAACAACTCCACTTCCGCGTCCTGTCTCCACAACAACCGGCTACGTCATCAGAGCACACGTCCCGTGAACACTTACACTCAATTGGAACGGCTATACAAAAAAACTGGACTCACAGTACATCTACAAGCATACAAAGACCATATCCACCTCTACAGATCCGCTCTCACATCTGCCCGCACATCATTCTACTCTGGCATTATTCTTTCTGGCTCATCCAACCCTCTTACTCTGTTCTCCACCATCAACAAGCTCATCAAACCGATCGACAACATCTCACAATCATTCACCAATGAAAAATGCAATAACTGTACATGCTTCCTGTTGGACACATCATACGAAAACATGGACTTCACTTCCACAGCTATGCAGACAACACCCAACTCTACCTCTCCACCAAATCCATCTCCCCCCAACCATATCAAACATCACCAGCTGCCTCTCTGAAATAAAACTCTGGATGACCTCAAATTTCCTAGAACTCAACTGCAATAAATCTGAAATCATGACATCGGCCCCAAACCCCTCCTCTCCGCCATCCAGAACTTCTCCCTCACCATTTACAACCACACAGTCACCCCCTCTCTGCGAATCAGAAACCTTGGACTTATCTTTGACCCCACTCTCTCATTCAAACCCCACATCCATCACGTCACAAAAACAGCCTTTTTTCATCTACGCAACATCGCCCGTCTCTGTCCCACACTCTCCATCTCTGCTGCAGAAACACTCATCCATGCCTTCATATCGTCTAGACTCGACTATTGCAATAGCCTCCTCTATGGACTCCCTTCCTCCGATTTACAAAAACTGCAGTACATCCAGAACTCCACCGCCCAGCTCCTCACTCACACCTGCTCCAGAGACCACATCACTCCTGTCCTCCAGGAGCTCCACTGGCTCCCCATAAAACAGTGCATCCACTTCAAAGTCTTGCTCATCACATACAAAGCCCTCCATAACCTGGCCCCTCTATACCTCACAGTACTCCTTCAGCTCCACCGCCCCTCCCGCAGCCTCCACTCCGCCGACTCCAACCTCCTCAAGCCTATCACCAATTCCAAGCACCAGACCTTGGGGGATTGAGCTTTCGCCATTGCCGCTCCCACCCTCTGGAACTCAATACTCCTCCATATCAGAAACTCGGACTCTCTGTTGTCATTCATACAATCACTCAAAACTTACCTGTTCACAAATGCATACGACCCCTAACCACCCATAGCTTTTTTTTGTTTTGTTTAATTTTGTTTTGTTTTGTTGCTATCCTTTGTAAGTGTCTTTGAGTCTTTTTGAAAAGCGCTATAAAAATTTGATGCATTATTATTATATATATGTATATGCATGTATTTTATATATGTATATATGTATCAATGCATATATGTGTGACCAGGAAGAGGTCTGGCAGACCCAAAGCCACAACTAAATCAGACGACAAGTTTCTGAGAGTTAACCATTTGTGTGACAGGCGACTCACAGGACAGCAGCTTCAAGCACAGCTCAATAGTGGGGGTAGTAAGCAAGTCTCAGTTTCAACTATGAAAAGAAGACTTCAAACTGCAGGATTGACAGGACGAGTTGCAGCAAGAAAGCCATTGCTAAGACATCAGAATTAGACAAAGAGGCTTGCCTGGGCCATGAAACACCACCTTTGAAGACTGGAAGAAGGTATTATGGACTGAAGAATTAAAATTTGAAATCTTTTGTTCATCACGCAGGATCTTTGTACCCTGTCAAGTAGGTGAATGGATGGTTCCACAGTGTGTGACATCAACTGTCAAACATGTAGGAGGAAGTGTTATGGTCCGGGGCTGTTTTGCTGGATCATCAATTGGTGGCTTTTACAGAGTGAGAGGCACCCTGAACCAAAACGGCTACCACAGCATTCTGCAGCACCATGCAGTACCCTCTGGTATGTGCCTAATTGGTCAGGGGTTCATCCTACAGCAAGATAATGACCCAAAACATAAGTCCAAGCTATGCCAGAACTATCTCAGGAAAAAAGAACAAGATGGTAAGCTTGAAAACATGGAGTGGCCAGCACAGTCTCCAGACTTGAACCCCATCGAGTTGGTTTGGGATAAACTGGACAAAAGAGTAAAAGCAAAGCAACCTACAAATGCCACACATTTAAGGGAACTTCTGCAACAGACGTGGGAAGAACATTCTGAAGAATATTTGATTTATAATGTAGAAAGAATGCCTTGAGTGTGTTCAGCTGTTATATCTGCCAAAACTGGCTACTACGATGAATCAAGAGGTTAGAATACATTTTGGCCTATAAATTAATTTCCTGATTTTTTTTTTTTTTTTTTTTACTGCAATTGCTTATTTGCACCATGCTTTCATTTCAGAGTACAATGAGACATTCAACTGAATACTCTTCAGTAAAAAACTGGAAAAATTGGGGTGTTCTAAAACTTTTGACTGGTAGTGTATATGTGTGTTTTATTCCAGGATTCAAGCTCAACTTCAGCCTCCTCAGAATTTGCTGAGTCAAGAGTGTTGTGGAAAGGTCAGAGGAGAGGAAGAAGTAGGGGAAGGGGATGTGGGAGCTCCAGAGGGAGAGGGAGAGGCAGCAGTGCTGATGTCAGAGTTGGTGACCCCCTTGACCAGGGGAGGCTGCAGGAGCAGAGAATGGCTGAAATGCAGGTTTGTTATTTGTAAAAGCAAGATGAGAATGTTTAAAACTTTAATTTTATGTTCTACTATGTCATTGACAAGTGGTTTATTTTGTAGGCAAAACTCCAATCCCTGACCACAGATGACCAAGAAGCGTTACTTGAATTAGTGGCGACTAGACTACCAGGCCTTATGTTTGACATGATCAAACTACTGCAACCTCAGCAAAGTCCAGGTGATTGGGATAAGGGCCCACTAAACTGGTGCAACTGCAACAATTGTAGGGAAATGTTGACAGACACAGAGAGGCTCTGCTGCCACCAGACTCCTGAAAACTGCATTAGTAATATGGCATATGTATTACATTTTAGATGCAGGGGTTTTACAGTTAGCACGGGCTGCCTGGAACGACGTATTTGCAATTGATGATAACCAGGAGCCTGGCACAGCTCAGCTGCAGTACAGGCATACAGCATACAGGCAGTATGTCTTATGGCAGCATGGACGCCTGGGTGAAGGCAACAGGGTAGTTATTCCAAGCTGCTGCTTCTGGAAGATTCGGGACACTTTTCCTGACCCAGGAGGACAATACCGAGGCTTCAGAGTGGGCCATCTTGAGTGAAATGTTTTCCATTCATTTTTGTGGACATTGTTATGATGGAAAAAAAAATGCACAAATACTTTTTCAATTGTTGACATTTCAATACTTTGTTATTTGTATTTGCATAATCAGATTTTGTATTGATGTGCATTATCCTAAAATTTTGAGTTTTGTTAATAATTTTGTTTTGCTGTTTATATTGAAACATTTTCTCACATTTCTGGTGATTCATGCACGTCATTTGAAAAAACTGCAAAACATCTGTTAGTGAAGTACCCACTAATATTAATCTTAAAATAAGGTAAAAAAAAAAAAAAAAAAAAAAAAACTAAAACTAATAAGCGAATACAAAGCAGGTGACAGCAATAAATAAACTAAAAACACTGAGTAGAGAAAAACTGCACTTTTGCATTCAGTTGTATCTATTATAAAATTTTGGAGAATTTTCATTCATTGAAAATATGTATAGCATTGAAAATATGCTATACATTTGTTTAATTCTATTTTTTGTTTTGAAAAGTAAAACTGCTAAGCATCTCCCAGGTGACAGAGCAAACCACAGAAAATAAACACATGTAATAAGAACAGGAACGATAATAGACAAACGTACAAAAGAAGGTGATTAGTAAATAGCAAATTATAATACAAATGTCAGTAATATTTATGCAAATAAAACTCCTGTGCAGTTCTCACTTGTAGTTCCATAAGGGGTGATAGTGACATGAGGTGGGTGTGGTTTGAATAAGTAGTCCTACTGCTGTGAGGGAAAAAAACACACTTTTATGGCCTGAACATTTCCTGAGGTAGAACAGGGCTAAAAGGTACAGCCTGTAGCCGAGAAAACGAGTTGGCAGGAAGTTTGGCTATCTGTCCCCTTGAGGACCCACTTCTCTTTAAATTTGTGTCCGAATAAGCTCAGATGTAGTTGGAGGCAGTGTTGGTGAAAGCAGCCCCAGGTTTCTGGAATCGTTCGGCCTTAGGCTTTGTCTCCTTGGAAGGCCTTTGCTACTTGCAATCCTTCAGTAGACAATTGCTCTCTGAAGGTCTGGGATGTAGCTGTAGTCTTTTGTCTATTTCAAGGTATAAACACTCCAACTCTTTGACTTTTTATTGTAGTACCTCTGGTACCTTGAAAGGGAATGTGGTTTTTTTTAAAGTTCTTAATTTCACATTTGTTGCTTCCAGTGACTAGTTGTTTGACACTAAGATGGCCATAAAAGCAAATCTTACATCTTTTGTCCATCACTGTCTCGAGCAGGGAGTTGGTGGTTGTGAAAGTTGTAGTCTATAGCTGCGAGCAAGGTTTGTGTTCTGTAAACAGGTGGGCTTTAACTAAAGAGCGTCCCTGCATACATCAGGATGTGGTTCTGAAAGTTTTCCAAATCCAAAGTTGTCCTGGTGTTTGGGACAAAATAAAAATTAAAAAAAAATTTGTTATTGAAAAACTGTTCACTTCCATTCCATGCTACAATAAATGACATAAATTGTAGAGAAAAAGACAAGTCCTTTGTCTGAAATAGAAAATTATGCACACCTTTATATTCATTTGAAAAACTTTTGTTAGTCTACCAGCGCTTATTGAAGACAATGGGCTCTAATTTCCTGGCACAACTCAGGGTGGCGCAGCCTGGTGCACCCTGCGCAGTGGTAATTTCGTCCGGCGCACCGCTATGCGCAGCCAATTTGGCAATTTGGTAGACTGGCTGCACCGAGATGGGTGTGACGGCGCACCAAGGGGAAGTGTCGACAGATTCAGCTTGGCACAGTGACAATTTCGTGCCAAAAAAACGCGCGGAAGGTGCGCTGAAAGCTCGCCAGCTCCAACCTGGTCTATTCTCGGCGCAGGAGAGGCGCACAGTGCCCACACGTCACCAAAACCTCCGAGGCAGGTATCCACAGTGTCAGGCACATTTCAATGCAATAAACAATCACAGCAACCACTACTTAATGGAACCGTCTGAACCAACATATACATTTGTATCTATATTAATTGTCCCGTCACATCTGATGTCAGATCAGAGAAGTTTGTCATAACTAGCAAGTTCACATCTCCACAACCACAAACAGCCACATCATCCGATACGGAGTATCCGACTTCTCTCATCTCATGAAATTCAAAAGAAAAGAAAAAAGAGAGAGACGCTCGCTGAAAAAATGTAAGTCACTCGGTGTCTTAAGGATTTATCTGTGATTGCCCATATTTCCCTCTTTTAATCTTTATTCTTAAAGTGATCTAAAAAGATGGAGTACATTATTGCAAGGAAGATGAGGTGGAGACATATTCTCACCTAAGGTTCTGCTATTTGGCGATGACAGACCAGGAATGCGGATGGATCACAAGCATTGTGAATGGATTAGTCTGCTGCTGTGTTTAAATGTAATTATCACTTAATTTTGTACTCCTATTATGACACAGGAACAGATTACATCTGTCCCGTGAGGTGGTCCACATGGTGACGCGCGTCGTGTCCTCCGATGCGAAGCCCGGTGGCCCCTGCGCTCTCCCAGCTGCTGCAAAAGTGACAGCGGCTCTGGCCTTCTTCGCCACCGAGGTGAAATTGTCACTGCGCCTCGCCCGTGGCGCATTTAAGGGCGAGGAGAGGTGTTCATTTGATTGGTGAAGATCACACTCGGCTGTGTTAAACCCTACTCTCCTCCCTGCCATTTGCGCCGGTGCAAGAGACGGAGGCGTGGGTGCGCCTCCCTGCGCCAGACTGCGCCATGAACGAAACTTGCAAAATGCCCTGGACACACCCCGTTGGCGCGGCGCAGGGCAGGTGCGCCCCGCCTGCGCCTGGTCTACGAAATTAGAGCCCAATGTCCCTGAGTGCCTTGTGAGCTGCTGAACCTATGAGCACAAAAGAAGAAAGCACATCCTTTGAGCAAAATATCTGAGATAATTGAGTCCAACAAAGCAAACCCATACACATGACAGTTTGAATTACCTTGCTGTATCCAGGGCTTTTCCTCGCTGCTGTGATCCAGTAGTCCATGATCACAGCTACCCTTCTTCTTCATTCTTCTGCTTATGAACATGGTGCAACACACCACTCCACATCATCTAAAAAAAGGAGAAAGAAAACAAATAGACATGGTAAAAAATGTCAGCATTTCAGTATGAACAATAAGTATTCTCACTGTGTCTTTAAGATATAAAGGTCCTCTAAAAACATACCTTGAACAAGTAGCTTGTTTGGAGCAATACCGGAAGTGGTTCACAATGTCTTTGATCCATAACAATAAAGATGATTACTCCTTTATTGTGCCTGCCTAATAATATAAATAACATAGGAACATGTAATGCTGTCAACTCTCCTGGTTATTCCTTGTATAGCTGGATTTTACCACATTCAATAAAATGCTTATTAAAAAATTTGAGTTGTTAGTTTAACAACAAATAAAGGATAACATTCTTGCTCAAGTTCTTTGCAGCAGGCCAGATATCAAGGGGTAGTTTTAGACCACATTCTTTCTAGCTGTCATGCTCAGGATCTGAAATTAGTAATAATCAATAGGTTTTGGTTTTCATATATAATTTGTAGCATGGGCTACATATAAAGTCATCTTTGGACAAGTAAACAAAACAGATAGATGCAAATCTTGTGCATTGACAATCCAGCACAGTAGAGAAAGAACAAAAGGTGGAAAGAGGTAAAGGAGGTGGAGGAGGGAGAGGTAGAATTTTTGTTCATGCACAGCTAAACAATTCAAAATACTTATTAAAGTACTCACTGAGCAGTGCAACGATCTGGAAATGGGCATCAGTCACCTCTTCCTTTACCAGTATTTCATGGAGGAGGACATCCATGGCCCTGACGAAGCATTCCTTCTCTCCATGATGACAGAGTTTCTGGATATTTCCTGTTTGTCAACGGTCACGATATGAACAATGTCTCTAGACTCCTGCTCAATGACTGTGTAGGTGCAATACTGTGCACTGTGACCTGTGGAATAAATATAGTTTAGTTTTCAGTGGGTTAAATGAGTGCAAACAAATTAAAAAAAACATCTCACCTGGAGAGTCCATTCTGCCCTAGTGATAGAAAAAGAGATTAAATATTACAACCATTGTTTCAAGTAATGTGCATGATTAAGTATCTCAAATTTCAGAGTAAGATATTTAAAAAACTGCCGGAATTCATGGGGGAGAGATCAACCAACCTAGAACAACAACTTCATCCTTTTGGCTCAAGTGATTCACAACATCAGCTCTGCACTTTTCCCAACAGTCTTCGACAGGCTCAACACAGTATGTGTCCTGTACTTTTAAAAAAGTGGACAGAGCCACTATGCCCATTTTCATGAGCTGTAATAGGAGGACAATTTTTCTGCAATAATTACCTGACAATAAAATGTTGATGGCCAGCATAAAATCTCCGCCCTGCATGCCATATTTTCACAATGGCTGTGAATTCCATCGCCACAGGCTGTGTCCATGGGGCCATGAACTGTGATTTAAGAATAGGGCAAGGTCAAAATTTGAGGTATTTAGAAACTGACAAATTATGTCATACATTCAAACAAGTATGATCATTGATATTATTGTTATCATGAAAAGATAACATTTCTTAATGGCTGCAATAAAAAAAATGACTTATCAAAACGAGGCCGTGCAATCATGGACTTCCCCATTCTAAGATTACTCAGTTCCACGAGTTTTCAGGGTCACTGGAAAGGGGAGTTACCAGCACAAGCCTCTCCAGTCACAGTGTTGGTATAGTTGCAAGTCCTCATTGGAAAATGCAAAAACTTGGCAAGTTTGAGTAGGTTGTCACCATAAACAGCTAAACTAAATCATCTGGAAAAAAAAAACTTTGGGTGGGTCTGCGGGGGCTTGGATGTCCTCATCATGGAGGTCAGGGACAGCAACATTGAGCACGGTTTCATCCATGCTTACTTCATAAAGATCGTGTATGTTAGGGATTTTCAATGAAGCACCACCAGCACTATGTGAAGAGCCAAATTAGTATAATGTTTGGATTACAATCCTCAAAATTGATCAATAATGCACATTTAACAGCAGTTTAGTACCATAAACTAAGAAATGTAAGATATTCTTTGTCAGAGCCGGACTCATCTTCTGGACACTCCTCACCAAGATCCTCCATTTGGATTTTACAGAAAATCAAACATTAGTACTGTAGATTGAAATCATAGATCAGTGTGAAATTTCTAGAAAAAGGACCCATCAACAGCTACTTACATGTTCTTTCTCAGGTCATCTCCTCCTCATCTGGAGAGTCATGCTGTTCACCACCAGCAATGTTCAAGGATTGCATGCTGCAAACAGAGCATAAATGAGACATGTATAATTATAAAATGTTCATTCAAGGAAAAAATGCACTTTTTATATCTAAGTTGTACTTCAACATTACCTGGATTCTAAAACATCCACCTCCCCTGCTTCTTCAGTCAATGGCTTTACACCTTGAACAGCAAACTCTTCATCCCTATTTCTAAAGACAATAATATATCAACTTTTGTTACCATATTCCATAAAATAACTTGTTCAGACAGGATGTGCCCTTTTTGGTATGAAATCAGTAACACAGACTTTATACACGTTGAGTCATAGATCTGAATGACCACACCGCTTTTGACCAAATAAACTAAGAATATAAAATATATGCTTTCTTCAAAACCCCGGGACCCCATGACTAACGGTTTTAATGACTATTTAAACAGTGTGGGTTCACAACAGCTAACAAATAACACAAACTTCTGAAAATATTATCAATAACTTTCCACAACTGCATACATTTTGGGAAAACATACCTGTCGTTGTCTGACTCAGTCAGACTTGAGACCGGTAGCTGTGGGGGTTGGGCTTTACCCTTGCCAGGAGTTGACGATCGCCTTGATTGATAGCTGAAATACATACCGAGGTTAGCATGCTGTTCTGAAATGCACAGAATCCATTATGTAACGTCACCTGAAACTAAGGGCTAAACTACTGGCTAAATTATTTTAGATAATAGGTCATGGGCTAACTTCGCACAATCATCCACTAGTTAGTCGACAATCTCTGCTGCGTGCAACGCAATCTTCATTACCTCCAAACTAAACTACAATTAATAACTTACCATTTGTTGAAAAGCATTTGGAAACAAGCACCTAAAGCATTTGATAATGGAACATCACGACTTGTTCAAGCAGTTGTATCAAGGCAGAAACCTGATCCTGAAACATCACTTTATGGTACACTACATAACTTCTATCACAAAAATAAGACCCTTGTTATGTGGAGCCCCAGATTCAAAGCAAAATACAGGCTTTTCAAAAACACTCTGAAAACCTTTAAGAACATCACAAAATCACATAAAATGTTCATAGCATATCATTGGGAGACATCACCTTTAAATGGTGTTGGGTATGGTCTTTAAAATCATTTGATTTGGTGAGTGAGGAAAATAATGAAATCTTTTTGCAAGCCCTGCCTACTACTGAGCTTGCAGACATCTTTTCCACTAACTGGGTTACTGTCAGTGGGACAGACTACAGGGCAGGACTGGCTGTTTGCAGTGAGATTGACCATGAAATGCTTGTATTTTGCAGAATCAAATAGATACTCCTGGTTGAAAGTGTTGTCTTTTTATTGTGATCAAGCTTGTGGTAGACCATTTCAAAAAGTATTTTCATGTTCAAAAGTGATGAGAAAGATGTTATAAAAGCAGACAGTCTTGCAGTTTATAAGCCTTTTGACTTACAAAGTGCACATGGTGATGAGAACTTGTTTATGATTCCTATGTTGTCTTTGTAAATGTCCACATAGTTAAGTTATGTTGATGGTGATTTGAAGTAATTTCTTGATTAAAGTAGAGATGTTGAAATTTGTTTTTGGTTTGTTCTACTTTTTATTAATAAGTCTTGCACGTCAACATATTCAAGCATCTGTAAACAGACATTTACAGTTTATTGATTTCACTTTTCTGCTGTAGCCTTGTGGGTGGCTTTAGGTGTTTTCAGAAATGTCTAAAACTGTCATAGTAGCTTCAAAACATGGTAGTAAACACATTTAGTTGTTAAAATGACACTTGTTTGAAAAAAAAAAAAAAAAAAGACACTTTTAAAGTAAGAAATTAACACCCCAATTGGAAAATAAATACATGGCTTATTATTGAAAAAAACACATTAAGTATTTAAATAACACTGTTTATGTTAGAAGTTAACACTGATTGTGAAAGTAAGTGACACAATTTGATGTTAAAAGTACACTGAAATGAGTTGATAAATTACACTGTAAAATTTGAAATCAATATTCCAAGTGAAAATAAATAACACAATTTAGAGTTAAAATTACACTTAAAAGAGTTGTCAAATAACACTGGATGTGCTGGAAATCAACACCCCCACTAAACAGAAATGACACAGTTCAGTGCCAAAAGTACATCTGAATGTGTCCATTTTTAACACTTTAAAAATGAACACATTCAGAGAGTTGGAAAACAACACTTTCAAAAGTGTAAATTTAACTCAGTCTGTGAGGATAATATAAACTCAGGGTAAGAGTTAAACTTAACATTATGGTAGTTGAATTAGCACCTTCGATTTTGCTGTGTTCCTGTTTATCCATGTTTGTCTCCTTCATTTTGCTCTCTCCATGTCTCCAGTACTGCCAGCTCACTGTGGGGGCGGAAGTTGACACCTCGGCTCTCTGAGTGAGACTGACCAATCATGAGGCTCCTTAAAGTGTTCAGAGGAGGTCCCGCCCATGAGAGTCAAGAAGAAATGCAAGCAAAACTTCAAGAAACGCAAAGAAAAGTTCAGGAAACTCAAAGGAATCTGTGGTTCATGAGAATAATATTTTGGCTTTTAAACAAAAGCTGTGGATTTATCCAGTTACAACTTTAATCACAAATATATTTCATTTGTTCATCTGCATTCTTTTGTATTTTTGAAATCAGAATTTTGTTTGCACTTTTTTAATGTTTTCAAATCCATTCTTTTTGATAAAGAAAAACTCTCTCCATAGATTTTGCCCTCTCCTCACAAACTTTATAAAACGTTGAGGCAGGACTGTACCATTTCATGGGGATTAAGTGAGGAAGTTCAGCGATACTCAGGATGACTCAAGGTTACTTATTTGACACTGTTTTATGGTTTGTATGGTAAAAGAAAATCTACTCTAATGGTGCTAATTTTTCCACTGGAAAAAGACTTAATAATTAGTAGTTTAATATTTCAGAGTCCCCTGCTGTAATGGGTGTTTGGAATCTTCCTAACTCCCTCACTCATAAACTTCCTCTGTTTAAACGGATACAAAAAATTGGACCTTGTACCTCACCTGGCCTCCCTCGCGGAGACTTATCACTTTCCGCCCCCCTGTTCAACAATTGCTCTCAAAGGTAAACCTTTTTTTTTTAACAATGTGATTTAACGTTTTTTTGTTGTTGGTGTTATTATTATCTCCACTAAATTCCAGGATTGTATCACTTTCCTCACTTGAAGATAACCTCCCCTGAGGTGAGACACTTCAGTCTGAATACAGTGAAAATCAGAGAAAATATGAACAAACAGAAATTGTTTTCACATACGCATCCTGAAATTTTCGGAAAGTCTTAACGTGATTAAGTTGTGTATCAGATTATATAAGCACTGTTACAGTTTAAGACTACTCTGGAAGGCTACATTATTAAAAAGGGTAGAAAATACACAGTGTCACCTATCTGTGAAGATGTGACTGAGCCGATGCAGATTTATTACATACACTGTGGCCCACTTTTGAGGATTTCTGGGCTGTGATATTTTCTTTTTATTCAAAGATCTTTAAGTGTAAAGTAAGCCCAGATCCTCCATTGATTATACTGTATTATTCTATAATCTATATTATACTGTAACTTACTTTGTGATGGAAGAAGAAAAACTTTTAAAGCTCGATGAGAACTGAGTGACTCCTTACACCTAGAAAGGATTTGACATACCCTTAATGACAGGTTAGAGGATTTTAAAAGTATTTGGGAACCGATGATCAAAGTCATGGAAAGGTCTGATGATTAAAATGCACTGTTCTGTTTTTAATTTTGTGGTTTAAATAACATAAAAAAATTACCAAAAAATAAATTAAAATACATATGAAAAAATATAAAAATATCTCCATGGTCTGTTAGCATCATTTGATATGTATTGTCTGAAAGTTTCCAATTTTTCTTTTTTATATTTGTGATTCTTCCGCTTCAGTTTTCTGAGCAGCTTTTTCACATGCAGCTATTCCTATCATTTCCTCCTTCCAAATAATTTCATTTTTTTTCACTCATCCTCTGTTTCTCCATGCCAAGGCAGAGTCACTCTCTGAATATTCTGAATAACTTAGAATTATTTTTTGTTGTTTAAAACAGACAGGCAAAGCTCTGTTCTCTTTTAAGTTTCTCTTTTAAGGAAATTGTTTACTTTTATTGTGATGAATCTAATGCTGGTCATAAAACTAAAAGGTTAATGTTTTTAAAGGCAAAGTTGCAGTTTTTGCCTCAGTAGTGGTAGAAAGAGGAAAATTATCAGCCTCAGAAGCTTAATTTCTTGCATTATTGTGTATTTTTGTGACAGCTGGAAAATGGTAATACATTTTGTGTAGAAAAACATTATTTATTTGATTGAATACTCTTGATGTCACCTGCTGAATTACTGTTTCTTAGGTTTGGTTAAGCGTTGATGTGAAAATGATCCAGCAGCTGTTCAAACATATTTTTCTTCGTCTCTACTCCAATTCAAAGAAGTGAGTCGGTAAAGTAAGTTCATTTTAGGTTTTGAAGTATCTTTTTCAAATGTACTGTTATCATATGTGGAGTCATTTTAATAAGACGAGGCTTAACTAATTGAAAACTGTTTATAAAGTCATTTCCTAAAGTTTATTGGCTGTAAGGCGCACTTTTTTCATTCATGTATGGGATTTCAGAAATAATTTAAAGTTAAAAAAGGGAGACCTCAGAGCCAATATCAAGAGCGAAAAAGACTAATGCTTTTTTAAAAATGGAGTCTTCACATAAACTGACAGGTCATAATAATATAGCAGTCTGTAGAATCATTTAAGGAAATTAAAATTATCCTCAACCCGCCCAAAGTTTCCACGTTTAACCCAGTTTGTAAAAGCTTTACCTTTGCTCCAGCTCTGACTGACACACCTTTATGCCAATGACAGTTTTGTATTACTCTGCCAACATCGCACTTTCAGCCATTCAAATCCTCCAGAAAGCTTTAAACAAATACAACATGCTCTGTATAACCTGAAATTGACTCAACTCAAACAAACCAAATTTATGTCTTTCCCCAGACCCAAAGATGTTGCTGACAATACACATCACAGTTTTAACAGGACACAGCCCTGAAAGAGTCACTGAATTCAAACACGTCCATATCAGACTGGATCAAAAACTCAAATTGCAAATTAAGACAAAAATTTGCTTTCTTTACAGAAACAAGGTAAACTATCCATTGCTCAGCAGAAAACATGTCAATGCAGCTGTATTTTTATCTGTTTTGGACTACTGTGACATTTTTCACTGTTTAAAGCTGCTCCACTCATCATCGTGTTTTAGGACAAAGTAGGCTGGATGCCTCTGAGTATGAGACATGGCAGGCATTTCTTTTTCTTTATAAAGCTTTTTATTGGTAAGATGCTTTTGTATGTTACATCTCAGTTTAAACAGTCGACTAACCACTACTCAACATGTTCTTGTTCCTGGAAGTTGATGAAGAAAACCATGGACAAGTACTTCATTTGGAAAAACTGCCTTTAGCTTCTTTGCACCTGGATCACTTTATAACAAATGTTGAAGCTTCAAACACCCGTACCTGTGGGTCAGTTCAACTCTATGATAATCAGCTATTCTGTATTTGATTTGGGGTGGGGGATTCCTCCGCAGTGTGCCCGCACCTCTTCCTTCCTGCTGTCTGCCCCTGTGCCCCCTTCCCTCCTCCTTCCTCCCCGCCTGCCTCCCTCTCCCCCTTGCGGGGGGCTGGGGGCCTCCTGCTGCCTGGGGCTCTGCTGCTGGGGCTAGGCTTGCCTCCGGGTGGGGGCTCCGGCTGGTGTGGGTACCTGGTCCTGGGTGGGGCGGGTTCTGGAACAGCTATGGGGCTGGGTTTCCTCGTGGTGGGTGTCACCTTATATCAGTCCTGCCTCCCCCGGTGGGTCGGGGCCTGGGGTGGGCGTGGGGACTCGCTGGCCCGGGGCCCTGGGGGGTCCTGCGGTCTTCCCGTGGGGAGAGGCGTCCTGGGGGTGGTTCGCCTGGGTTGGGTCTTCAGTGGGTGTTGGGTCTGTGGCTCTGGTGCTGCGGTCTGCTGGGAGGTGTGTTCCTGGTGGGCACGCCTGGCCGCTGAGGCCCGTCTGGGTCATCGCCTGCAGGTCCTGGGGCTTGCTATTCGGGGGGCCATTTGGCACCGCTCCCATGCCTCCACTTTGTCCTGGCCAGTTCGGGGCCGGCCCTCACTAGCCTAGTCTCTTAATTTGCACCTCACTACTCACACACTGCACTCTTGTATATATTTTCACCTGGGCACACACACAACATTTAAGGGTTCTTGGAGTGGGAGGTGGTATACCTGCCCCCCCCCTCACATAATGAGGGGGGGGGGCACTCTCACACATTTTCTCACGTCCTGTGATGCATGCTCCCTCCCTGTCCCATCCCTATGGGCCCACCCCCTACTATCAAGACCACACATCTCTGGTGTCCCTGGTTTCTTACAGCCTTTACTTCCCGCATGAACTTAGATCAGTACAGCACTTGGACTGCTATTTCAAATTAACAGCATTACCTGTCTGTCTTCCTCCCCGTTTGTCTTGTCTCATCCTATCTGTCACTATTTCCCCTTCTTTCACACTGTGGTGTAACACAGCCCTCCCCTTCAGCTCACTTCCGGGGTTTAATAAAGTTTGATTTGAAGGAGTAGCCTACAGGGAGAGCTGGTGATGGTCACTGGTAGCAGTGAATCATACTTACTTATCTCTCACTGCAAAGAAAAAAAAGGCATTAGTCTTTTCAATGCTGTCATCTGCCACAGTGCTCAGCCAGAAAGATAATGCAGACAAGGGGAAAAAAAAAAAAAAAAATGGGTGATTGCCCTCAACGATTCTTTGAGATTAAAAAAGGTTGAATGGCTGATTGAATGACTGACAAGGGCTTCAATAGTTGGAAGGACAGGGGACTTTAGGAATCAGTTTGAGAGGTCATGATCAGATAAGTCCCCAAATATGGGGGCTGTTTTGGATTATTCAAAATAAAACAGAATTGTAAGGGGGTGGTGCAAAGGCATAGCAGGTAGTGCACGTGCCTCACAGCAAGAAGGTTACTAGTTTGATCCCTGTGTCGGTCAGGGCCTTTCTGTGTGGAGTTTGCATGTTCTCCCTGTACATGCATGAGTTCTCTCCAGGCACTCCAGCTTCCTGCCACAGACCAAAATCATGCTTTTTGGGCTGATTGGTGACTCCAAATTACCCTTGGCTTGTGAGCATGAATGGTTGTCCGTCTCTCTATATTACCCTGCAATTGGCTTGGGATTAGTTCTGTGTGTGTCCTGTCTCTGTCAGCAGGGAAAGGCTAAAGCCCCCTGCGACCCCAAAAGAGATAAGCGGTATACATTGCCATGAAAAAGTATTTGCCCCCTTCCTGATTTCTAATTTTTTTGCATATTTGTCACACTTAAATGTTTCAGATCATTACACAAATTTTAGTATTGGACAAAGATAACCTGAGTAAATACAAAACACAGTTTTTAAATGATGACTTTATTTATTAAGGGAAAAAAGCTCTCCAAACCTACATGACCCTATGTGAAAAAGTAATTGCCCCCCTTGTTAAATCATGAGTTAACTGTGATTAACCAAATTTTTTGGAAAGCTGAGTTCAATGTCACTGACCACACGCAGACCTGATTACTGCCAGACCTGTTGAATTAAGAAATCACTTAAATAGAACCTGTCTGACAAAGTGAAGTAGGCTGCAAGATCTGGAAAAGAAACACATCATGCCACCATCCAAAGAAATTCAAGAACAAATGAGAAACAGAGCCATTATCCACAAATGGAGAAAACTGGGAACAGTGGCGAACCTCCCCAGCAGTGGTCGGTCTACCAATATTACACCAAGAGCACAACGACCACTCATTCAGGAGGTCAAAAAGAACCCAGAGGTACATCTAAAGAGGCCTCACTTGCCTCAGTTAAGGTCAGTGTTCATGACTCAACAATAAGACAGAGACTGAGCAAAAATGGCATCAATGGGAGAGCTCCAAGGTGGAAACCACTACTGACCAAAAAGAACACAAAGGCTCGTCTCACATTTGCCAGAAAACATCTTGATGATCTTTGTGACCTCAAGCTCAAGTGCACTTGGGTTATGCAACAGGACAACGACCTGAAACACACCAGCAAGTCCACCTCTGAATGGCTTAAAACAAACAAAATTAAGGTTTTGGAGTGGACGAGTCAAAGTCCAGACTTAAATCCAACTGAGGTGCTGTGGTGTGACCTTAAACGGGCAGTTCATGCTCGAAAACCCTCAAATGTGGCTGAGTTAAAACAATTCTGCGCAAAAGAGAGGGCCAAAATTCCTCCACAGCAATGTGAAAGACTCATCACCAGTCATCGCAAACGCTTGATTGCAGTTATTGCTGCCAAGGGTGGCACAACCAGTTATTAGGTTCAGGGGGCAATTACTTTTTTACATAGAGTCATGTAGGTTTGGAGAGCTTTTTTTCCTTAATAAATAAAATCATCATTTAAAAACAGCATTTTGTATTTACTCAGATTATCTTTGTCTAATATTAAAATTTGTATGATGACCTGAAACATTTAAGTGTGACAAATATGCAAAAAAATAAGAAATCAGGAAGGGGGCAAATACTTTTTCATGGCACTGTAGATGATGAATGAATGTTTGTAAGTTTCAGCTCTTACCAGACTCAGAGATGAGCTTTGTTTGTCTCAATCTCCCTGCTGGTTAGTCCAGTCTGTTGTGTTAAGTTGCTGCATCTGTAAACATTCCTGTTTCTTGTCTGGCTTTTTCATCTTAGCTTGGGACCAGTTCTGGGTGTGCCCTGCCTGTCACCCAGTCCCTGCAACTGGGTGGGATGGATGGATGGATGATTTTTCCACTAATGCTTGAAAAGCCCTTAAGAAAAATGTTTCGGGGTCACAGCAACTATCACTAATTTAGCTAATCCTGCTGTGATATAATCATTTTTTCCAATCACAACCTTGACAGTCCTTCAGTGTACTAGACCTCACCAACAGACTTCAGACAAGTCTACCACCCCATTTTCCTCTAAATGAGACATCCTCTGAGCCAGAAAACTTCAATTTGTGTCAATACACTGCCGGTGATGGCTCGACAGCTTAGGGACCATTGGTAAATTACCATGTGAAGAAATGGTGTGGATGAAAATTTCATAACTTAACCACTCAGGACGGCTGGCTTAGAGGAAATGGGGTGGTAGCTCACTGTCTTCATGACAGTGATTAAAAAGAGGGGTCGGGTTTGTAACTATGGTATTTCATTGATAAGTTATTGACTCCGGAAACTCTGAATCTGTGAATATCTTTCTAACATGGTGGGAGACAGACCTGCTGTTACCGGCTGATTTTGTTGCCGTTCAAGGGCAGCTAGGGCCTCCCTCAGCAGCTCTGGCACTACCACTAATGCTTTTTAATTTTCAAATTTGACAATTCAGATTGAATTTTAGTAATTCTTTGCTGGGGCATCTTTTGAAAATTAAATCTTAAACGTTTTTTGCTTTTTTCATTTTAATCAAGTCACAGAATGAGCAGTCTTGAACAAGAATATGAAAATGCAGTTTGGGTAATTAATTTTTAATTTTATTCATGAGTCAAGAAATGCAGCTTTATTCTGAAAATGATAAAGTATTTCTGTTAAACCATTTTAATTTGGATTTTGGTCCTTATCCGCTTCCATAGTAATCAGTGTGGTTTAGAATGAGCTGTTTTCTGATGTGGTGATCACATGACCACAGGGCTAAACCTGCATGCATTATGTGATGAAATATCAGAGACCGTTGTCATTTTCCAGCTTGCCTGCTGTTACACACATTCTTGTGATGGCTGTGTGCATATTCATATTTGCACACAGGCAGGAAGAGCGAGATGAACTGTGTGTGTGACTATGTAAATAGATAATGAGAAAAGAGATAAACGTATGTGAGTTTGTTCCCTCTTTGTGAAACGATTGTGTTTACGACCCAAATGCAGTACTCAGGCGCTCAGGAACAATTCGTAATGACCTTTAATTTCACCACAGTAAACAAGGTATGCAGTAGGCAGAGTATACACAGGACACAGTTCGTTCTTCAGGCTCAAAGCCCTACACAGTCTCTGGGGAGCCTACTTCAGGCAGCACTACTGATCAGGATACACAGACAGAAGCTTGTTGTCAGGAACAGGAGAGGTGGAGTCGGGAGCGGGGATCGAACCCGTGATCTCAGGAACAGGAGCCGGTGACGTTGTCCTCTCGGCCACACCGCAGCCACACACACCTTCCGCCACTCAGAGTCTTTAAGGCAAAGCGGGCTCTGACTCACCCGATCTTTTGAAGCAGGAAGTGACGTAACCTGCCGAGGACCAGACGACCACCACAGATCAGGAGCCGCAGACAGAAACTCGTCTTCAGGAACAGGAAGCGGGGTTGTAAGCCGAAGATCAGTCAGCGAAGGCGGCAGCACCGTTGGGGAGCAGGCTGAAACTCGTCGTCAGGAACAGGAAGCGGGGTCGTAAGCCGAAGACCAGTCAGCGAAGGCGGAGGCACCGTTGGGGAACAGGCAGAAGGATAACCGAGGCCAGGCGGAGGAGTCGTAACCAGACGAGCAGGCAGATACCAGAGACGCTGAGACAGAGCACGAGGTTGGGGACAGAAGGCAGGTGAGTTTACCGGGAGGCAGACGAGAAGAGCTGGTCAGGGACAGGCAAAGTCGGCACCAGGAGATCAGGCAGGGGATGAACGCTGGAAAGTCTCGCATAACGCTGAAGAACAATCTGGCAGTGCATGAGAGTTCTGGTGAGGCTTATATACAGGACTGATTGTAATGAGCTGCAGCTGTGTAGACAGGTGAGCGGAGTTGAGCTGATGAGGTGGGCGTGGCTGGCAGGTAGAGTGGAGCAGAGGGAGGGAGAGTGGAAAAACACAGCAGCAGTGACAGAAGAGGAGTGAGAGACAGGAACTGTGACACTTTGTGTTTCAGAGAACCGCATGATGACCCGTCTGTGTTTGTGTGCTGACTGTATTGTGTGTGTTTGCCTGTATTCAAAGGCATTTTATACAATTTTTATACCTATTCTTTATCAATGCTGTCCCCTTTGCTGCTGTAACATTTGCAAGTAGGAACTTGAGGTGCCCCCGGTCGATCTTATGTTGGTCCGGGTCCCAGTCACAGCAAGGTTTTGGGTGGGGCGGAATGGGGCGAGATGTGCGGTGGTGAGGTCAAGCCAACACCCCTCCCTCCAGAGGAGCCAAATTTCCCCGTGTGGGACGAATAAAGGTTTATTCTATTCTATTCTATTCTATTCTATTTTATTCTATATTAGTTGAGCTCTTTCTTTAAAATACCCAGCATTAGTATTTCAATACCTGCTAAAGAATTAAGAAAATGTCAAGACACCAATAGAAGTGCAATATTTAGCCAACCGATGCTGCATTATGCTGCATTATTATTTCATAGAGCAATTGAGTGATGCAGGAATAAGTTAAAAAATGAAGACGTGTGGAAGCACCTCAAGTTCCTACTTGGTCAAGTTTACCATGTATACATATATATGCATATATATGTGTATATAGATGTGCATACATATATATGTGTGTGTGTGTGTATATATACAAACATACATATATATATATATATGTATATATGTATATATATATATATATATATATATATATATATATATATATATATATATATAGATATAGATATAGATATACACATACACATACATACATGCATACATGGACGAAATTTTGATTTCAAAGGTGGGGGGGACACATGTGTCTTGAGTACTAATGTGAGTTTGTGTGTGTGTGTGTGTGTGTTTGTTGGGGGGGGGGGGGGGGGGGGGGGGGGGGGGGGGGGGGTCCAGGTAATGAATGCAAGTCATCAATTTCAATTGACACTGTCATTTTTAGGTACATACATGGAATGTATAAATGAAAAGTGAACAAGGCTCAATTCTGCTCAGTTTATGTTGTCTGTCTTCAACAAAAGCAAGCTCAACGGAATCGCACACATAGCATTGAAAATAATTTGCACCCCCTCACCCAACATCACAGAACTCAATGAAAGGGCACTGGCCCACCTCATCAGAATAAAAGCCATGGACACAGAGCATCCCATCAATACCCACTTTAAACTTTTGCCTTCAGGCCGCAGGTACAGAACACTGAGATGGAGAAGAGCACCCTTGAACAAAAGCTTTGTACCATCTGCCAGCTCCATCCTCAACAAAGCAACCCACTGACTAATGTGTCTCCTGTGATTTAAATATGTGTGCTCTATGTTTCTATGCATTATATGTTTCCTAAATGTATGTCTTCTTGTATGACAGCCTGTGAAAACAAATTTCCCATAAAGTTATCTATCTATCTATCTATCTATCTATCTATCTATCTATACAGACCACGACAGAAGGGTCAACATAATCAACACATTCAAAAGTTTCCAAACCCGTTGCCTCCGATCGTTGGCAGAGATAAATTCCTGGCAGAGTTTTTTCCTGTCCAAGGCATCAACCCTTTCCTGGTGTATGTGACAAACTGCCACATTGTTCAGGCGTTTCTGCTTAATGCAGTTGTAAAGCCAGGTCTTTAACCTCCTCAGTGTGCTGAAACTCCTCTCAGCTTCAGCAGATGATGTTGGGACAACCAACAACAACCTCACCAGGATCTCCACCTGATCAAAAAGACCTCTGACTTCAGGCAATGCCTCTCAGAATGTCTGCAGCTTCTGTGCTTGATGTGTAGCTGTTCTTTGACTTGAACATGGCTAACTGCACACCCAACATCCTCCCTGTTAATTTCTGGATATTGGTCTACAATGGCACCACTTTTACAGGTGACAAGCACATTCTCCAACTTCTGAAGAACTTCAAGGCTTTTTTGATGAAATCGCTATCTGAACTGCACATCTGCTGTGTCAAGCATCTTAAAGAAGTAATCAACAGAAGCTGCTGGGGCATGTGTTGCAGCTTCACCAGGTGTTTTGGTAGCTTGCGGATATGAGGCATTTTAATTGGGTGGAGGTCTAGTGAGGTGACCAGCTCTGTTGCACTGTCAAAGATCTGTTGGAATCTTTCCCCTGTTCTTTTCTCTTGCAGCACTGTCTTGACGTAATCAACGGCAGCCTGTGGTGATTCGCTTTTGTAAGGATTTGTTGAGGCATTCCATTTCATCAAGAACTTCCAAAGCAAGACAGAGTCCCAGCACTGTGTTCCCTTTCTGGAATCTCTCAAGTAGACCTTTGCCTTTGTAGATGTTTCAGAACCACCAATTGAAGCCATCTCCTCCAAACTGAGTAACACTGTCTCATACTGCTTGAGGACTGAATGGACTGCTGTTACTTGCACAGTCCACTGTGTAGGACACAGTGGCTTCAGGGTTGTAAATGATCCATTTTCAGATGTGGCAATGTTGCAGAAAATGGTCTTGAACTTTCCTGAAAGTCCAAACAGATGCCCCCAATTCATGCAATGCATCATGGACGACGGATGAGGCTACATAAGGTGCCTGTGTTATCAAATTAACACAGTGAGGACTACAGTGTACGAACAGTGCCAGTGGTTGTGCTTGGGTAAGATATGCCTGTGCACCAGCATATTTTCCCGACATATTTGCTGCTCCGCCATATGTCTGCCCATCGAGAGACAAATTGAGACGGAGTAGTACATCTTTGGCTACATTTACTAGGTTTTGTCCACTTGTGACCAACACTTCATACAAGCCAACAAACTCTTCATGAGGAATCAGGTCCTGGTCAACGTAGCGAAGACAAACTGATTCCTGTTCAGTCCCTGTAATGTCCTGTGTTCCATCAACGATGATGGAGTCTTGTAAGTGTGATAGTGATCTGATTTCAGTGGCTATATCTCAGACAATGGAGTATGCCATTATGCTCAGCATCTCATTTTGTATTTGTGGGCTTGTGTAATCATGAGCATGTGAATTAAGCCACTCAAACAAAGAGAAGTCATCATCGGATCTAAACTTTAGTAACTGAGGAAGATTCCCTTCCCCAGATTCATTGCCGCTGAGAGCCAGGCCCTGTCTGCCTAGGAATTGAACACAGATCATGATTTTTATCAAGCATACCCTTGCCTTTTGCTGTGATGCTGCCAATGCACTGGAAAGCTGAGAATTTACTGAATTTGTTTTTTGAAAACGTGTGGTAACTGCAAGTTTATGGGACTTGCTTTTTATGTGATCTGTAAATTTCTCAACAGCCTTTTTCCAATTTCTAAACCCAGCAGAGACAAATGCTAAATCAGTGTTTTTCACAAGTGAAGACCTCTCAAGTTGAAATGCTTTTACACAGTAAAAGCACAGGAGTCCACTCACACGGTGGCTGTAATGAATCCAAAGGAATTCTTTAAACCATTTCTCTTGAAAATGTAGGGTTTTGTTTGGAAGTTTTTACACTGCTATTTGAGTTGGATTGGGTTGATATGGCTCAGTTATCTGGTCTGGCCCTGCTCTTCCCTCTTGTAATCCTTTACTGCTGACCCCTGGATGCTGTTAATGCTGATCCAGCTAAGATAAACATTACAGAAGGTAACAAAGAGAATATCATTTAGAGTTTAGTTGATTACAATAATGACAAAACCTCTACAAGCTCTGATTTCAAAGAACCCTTGTTATACAGATTATTATCACTATAACATTTGTCACTATGCTCAATCTCATGACTAATGTTTATTCTCTCAACCTCACCTGTGAGCCTTCAGCCTCTCTTCCTTCATCTCCTCCAGCCTCTCTTTCACTGTCTGCCTCTGCTCCTCTACATCCTCCAGCCTCTCTACTATCTGTAATCTGATACAAAATGGGGTACAACAATCAATGATTTTGCCGCTGTACAGTTGGTACAGTTATAATCCAAGGAAACAACTCCATAATTGTATAAAATTACATTTGTAATTAGAGATATTTTTTTTTACTGTTGCTGCTGTTCAACACAGAAATAATACATGAAAATAATAATGAAATAATAATAATAATAATGATAAAATTATAATTATAAAATAAATAATCAAAAGTGTATCTCTTTGGCATTAAATGGAAGCTTTTTAAAATCTCAATCTTTGCATTGTTGAGGCTCTCCAGTTGTTGAGGTTAACCCTTGTGTACTGAATTAAAACACATCCTTTGGTCCTGAAGAGGCTGTTAACAGCCACTAACTTTAGCCTCTATAAAAACATTCATTCATTCATTTTTTATACTGCTGGGGTGCTGGAGCCTATCCCAGCTGTCACCTGGACACAGGCGGGGTACACCCTGAGCCGGTCGCCAGCCAATCGCAGGGCCACACAGAGAGAAATCAGTGACCTCACCTATGAAATTGGCATTTAAACAGTTAAAACATAAAAAAACATCAATTTTGAAAAGGACTGAGCTTCATTAAGAGATCTGAGGGGTATTTCACAAAACCTAGATAGGGGATTAAGCTGGGATTTTGTAGTTATCCTGAATGAACTTAGCTGTGATTTGGTTTCACAAAAGTGAAGGCACATGAGTTACCATAGAGATTTATTCTGAGCAGGTAGCCTGCTCCTGACCAGGCTAAGAGGCAGGATTAACTAATCCTGCTGTTCAGTCAGCAGTGCTCTCATCTGAAATTAGCATTTTTTCTGACTGTTATCATAATGATAATGACTTTAAGAGGTATAGGAATGATGTTAATAATACATTTCATTGAAAAATGCTTTTCAAAGAACTCAAAGACAATTTAAAATGAGAATAAAAGAGAAAAATAGGATTTAAAGCAAAAGCAAACACAACTCACATGAGTAACTTAAGCAAATTATTAAAACATCCCATATTTTCATGTATTTTGTTTAAGGTTTTTTCAATTAATACAAATTAGTTTTGTTTAGATTTTTAACAACAAGGATAAATATTCTGAAGACTTTGAATCATACTTTTAATAGAATAGGAATATTTTACAATAGGCTAATAAACAATGTATATTATAAAATGTCCTCACTTCCCTCTATTAGAAAATGAGATTTAATTTACACTTTAACAGACAAAGATGATTACATAAAAACGAACCTGACACCACTATACAAAACAAAACAAAGCCTTGTGTTCATTTTTTATCATATCTAATTATGTTGAAATGCTGAGTCAGCATTTCAACATATTGTTATCCAACTTTATTCTTCTTCTTCTTCTTCTTCTTCTTCTTCCCTCAACTATTTGGACCTTTTCACAGCTTTCAAATTTGCACAGATTTTCACAGAAAAAAATTGAGCAGTGCAGCATGTTCAGGAGATTTGGGCATGTATTTTTCACATGTGTAACTGTTACAGTTTTTACAGTAAAAATGATTTTCTGCAGATTTTTTGCATTGAAGTCAATGGGAGATTTTTGCAGTTCTGCTGAAAAGTGCTTGAAATTTCAGGCTGTACAGCTTTGGCATACTTCCACCTACAGACTTCATTCTTGCTTTCACAAATTCACTGACTTGTCAACTAGTTTTACATTTGTTCAGCTTTTTGCTGTCTTCTACAGTTTTTGAGATATCACTGTTTAAGCAACACTAAGCTTGGAGGATTTCTCTGTTCTTAGAGCGTGTCACGTGACCTGTTAGAGCGTGAGCTCCGCCTAAAAATTCCAAAATTTCTAGCGGATAAACTGCAATAAAAGGTTCAAACTTTGTTCCACATATATGATTTATACATCAAAATGAAGCTACACTTCTCCTCTTTCAGCTGAAATTCGTTTCAACCTCGACATTGACATCGTTTTGTCTCAGTGAGCTTCAGGGCCACGGGTATCCCGCAAAGTCCTCCGTCTAGTCCAATTGAAATTTTCTTCCCCAGAGAGCTGATCGCTTCACTTTGAAGCCCGTTTTTAAACTGCTCTCCCGTCAACATTTTCTACAGTACAGACATGAAACTTACATCAATCTTTTCAGGAGATACTTGTGATGCTCACGGTGCAGTCCTTTTTTTGATAGCTATCACGGTTTTGGCACAGCATTAGCCCGTATACCCGGAAGTACCCAGCTTAACTTCAACGTTCTGTGCAAGCATACAGCATCATTACATAGTCTGCTGCTGTATGGGCAGGTGTGTGATGGTGGTTTATCTGATCTGTTGGCCTAGTGGTTAGCATGCTTGATATTTCATCTGGAGACTGGGGTTCGATTCCTGGTATAGACTGTTTTATACTATCATGCATATTTCAACACATACGTAAACATGCATTCTTCTCATTACATTCTTTGCCATTTTAGCCCTAAAAAATTCACGCCTGCCAGCTGTCACGCATTGCTTGTCAGACCCACACATTTCATTGTCGTAACACCACTTTCGTCTGCTCATCTTCTCAGTGTACAGCGTCATGACACAGACATGCGAAAAGGATTCTGGGAAATGTAGGCGGATGTACGCTGACACTATACGACAGCGCCGAGTCTGCTCCACGCACTGCTGTCAAACAAAACACTGCTCGCCATATATATTTTCACATCGACATTAAATGTGACACGAGCTCCGTTTATTCATGTTACTGCTTTGCAAAGTCAGCTGGCCGTCGTCCTCGCTGTACAGCCTAATGACAAAGACATGTGCAAAGGATTGTGGGAAATGGAGGCTGGTGTACGCCGACAGCTTCACTTTCAAGCCCGTTTTTAAACTCCTCTCGTGTCAACATTTTCTACAGTACAGACACGAAGCTTACATCAATCGTTTCAGCTGATTCTTGTGATGCTCACGGTGCAGTCCTTTTTTTGATAGCTATCACGGTTTTGGCACAGCATTAGGTCGTATACCCAGAAGTCCCCAGCTTTATCGTCGACCCACATTAAATGTCACACTGCCTCCGCCTCTTCTTGTTAGTGTTTTGCAAAGTCAGCAGGCAGAGAAGCTCCTCTTCCTAGTCATCAGTCTACAGCGTTATGACAGAGAAATGGAAAACAATGCGCAAGGTTAGTGGGAAATGTAGGCTTTCACATTCATTTCACAAGGAAATACTACGCGGCAGTGCGCTCGACTATGACAGCTCTGACGCCCGCGGACATTCTGCGCGGACTCTGCTCTACAGTCCGCCAGACTCTGGGTGCATACGCAGGTATACGCAGCTCTTGTTTTCAATCACTCACTGTTTTCTAATAAAAAATTCATCCTGAGGGATCCTCCATCACTTATTCTCCATGATATCAGATCAATCTTTGATGGATCAATCTTCAAATACAATCTACTAGTGGAGCGGTTCCCAACCTGTAGGTGGAGGCCCATTGTGGGTCTCAGAGCTGTTTTCAGTGGACGGTGTATTAATCTGGTCAAATTGTGGTAAAAATGTCTTCAGTGTATGGAGGCCCTAAGAGGACAAACATCATCAGAGTATGTCAGATTATACCCACTAGAATAAACCAGACTACATAAAAATATTACACTGTTTTACATTTCTCTACTCAGATATTCCTGTCCAGATTTAAAAATTCATGTATGTAGGCTATTATTACTTTGAGTTTGATGTTCAAGTATAGATTTGTTGATTTAGAAATTAAGTAGTGACAGCTTTGACTTAGATGTTAACTTGAGCAGATCCAGTTTCTAATGACATTCTGACCGTTAATGTCCACTCCTTATTGTCCTCCAATGAAAATTACCTCTGTTTACATTAATGTTCAAGTCAGATGTTTTTATACTGGATAGTTCATAGTGTTGTGGACTTGTAGCCTACAAATTGATGCCAAAACATTTTTCAGTTATGAAAAGAAAATGTAATCTAGGCTAATTATGCATATTCAATTTCACTTCATAATTTAACCCTTCAAAGCCTGAATGAACAAATAATAGCCAGAACATACTTTTTTTTTGGAGCTGAAATGTTTATTTCACTTCCTACTGAAATCCAACAAAATCACAATTTCCATAACATTTATCATATATGAATTTTTAGCTGCAAAGTTGCTGACTCTCCCTCCGGCGGCCCGGGTCAAATTCTGGTGAAGGCAGTTGTACTTTTCAACTGTGTGTCCAATACAGACTGCTGATTACTACAGCTCCTTGCTGTATGCATCTGGCTGCTGTCCTCTCAGTCTGGATGTCACAGGTTGTCAATCATTCAACCTTCACTTCCATACAACTTTATTCTTTTCCTTTCTTTACAATGCAAATTTGATAACATATTTCACACTTCTGCTACTGATTAAAATCTTTGTCATTTTACCCCTAACAAATTTTACTCTTTTAATCATAAATTACAATTTCTTCATGGTGGCCAAACATTTCTACAGCTTTCTGCAATTTCCTGTCACTTTTATTAATTTTCAGCTTTCTTTCACAACTGTAACCATTTTTATTACACATTTCCCACATTTGCAGCTGTGCTTTACTGCTTCAAACTATTTTATGTCCCATTTTCACATTTTCAGCTTTGTTTGCATTGCTTTTAGCCATTTCATTTCACAGTTCCAGCATTCAGACTCAGCATTTCAACGCATTTGCTGCAGGGAAATGCAATTTTTCTAGTTAACATCATGGTTTTTAGTTCACATTATCTTTATTTATTACTTAACATATATTTAAATTTCATATATATATATCTCATAGCTTTGGGTCTCTTCTCTCACATACAATAATAAAAAACAGGCATCATTGTTTGTAATTGCAAAAAAATGTAAAATTTTGACATCTTTTGCTTCTTTTAACACTCATAAAATAACAAATATCTTAAAAAAAAAGTCCTTCTAGTGATTAATTAGAGGATATTAGTTTAATCCAATTTGAATTTTACCAAACAGCATGTTAAAATTATTCTGCAATTCAGAAGAAAACAGGTTATACAGTAAGACAAATGTATGATCTTCAAAAGTTTTAAATCTTTTAAAGACTGATTATATGATACACAAATATATTTTAAATGCTTAAAATGGTCCAAATGCCAGAAAGTTCTTTTTAGATATAGTTTCATTGACCATCTATCCTATAATTTTAATTTAAGAGTGTTTTCCCCATTGTTTGGAACTTATTTATGTCTTCAAACAACATAAATGGACTATAATAATTATAAGTAGTGTATTAAAAAAAAAAAAAGTATGTACCGTCATATCAATTAAAAAAATTTGCTCCTGAGATGCTTGTGCTGAGAAATTGGGCAGTGAACAGGGCTCAATCTGATAACTTTTTATTTGGCCCCAAATTTCTTGGACTGCCCCTGTATATTATCAGTATAGGCATGCATATACTTTTGTGTGTATAAATATATGTATATATATATATATAGAGAGAAAAAAATTATAAGCTTATGTGTATAAATGTACATGTTTGGGAACATCATGAAACTTCTCATATTTAATAATTGAGACACTTTCTTCCTTCCTCTCACTATAGGCTGTATTTAATTGTAATACTAATGTATGTTCTTTCGTCTCTCATTAGTTCTTTTCAAAGATTAATATGGATTTGCGCTATATATACACTTTGGTCAGTGGATGTATGTTTTAGGCTGCCCACGCATTCAGGAGGTCTGAATTTAATCTGCCACCCTTTCTCGCTCCTTATTGCAGCTGCTGTATTTCTTTTTTTATGGAAATTTGATGGGTTTGACTTGCTGATAAGTTTCCATCTGAAGCTGTTTTTTTATTTGAAGCGAAGTATGCGCATGCGTCTTCCGTGTTTTGATCAGTATATCTGTGATCTACCTCGCGGTCTTTTGAAGAAAGCCGTGAACGAGCAGTTATCTGAAATAGTTTCATCTGGCTTGACTGGGCTGCTCCTTCTCATCCTGGATTGGCCTTCGTGAAACACATTAAGCCAGCGTCCTCAGAAGGGACTTGGTCAAGCCTGGCTTTAAGTTGGTTATCCTAGATGTCTTACTTCCACTTCGGTGAAATACTCCTCTGAGAAAAAAAAATTGAAACATATATTTATCTGATATGTTTTTAAAGAGGGTCAAAGTTAGTGGCTGTTAACAGGACTTAAGGACTGAAGGGTAGTCAATTTTTCCAGCGTGTATTTTGACCTTTTAAATTTTTTGAAAGCATAATATTTATAATAATATTTTAATAATAATATTTTCAAAATTTGTGTAGAATTAAGTTTCCTCACCAAAAATTAATTCACTCTCTCAAAAAGAGTGAAAGTAGTTGTTAAAATGATGGTAAATTCTACCCCAAGCGGCTGCAAACAGCCACACAGAGACACAAGGGTAATAATAATAACAATAAGAAGAAGAAGAATGAGAAGAAGAAGGAGGAGGAGGAGAAGAGAGAAAGATGAGAAGAAAAACAAGAGGCAGGAGGAGGAAAAGAAGAAAATTTACAAGATTACTAAGGGCTTTGTAATTGATGAGGAGGATCTTGAAGTGGATTGGGAGCCAGTGAAGGTGTTGCAGGATGATAAGATGCATTCCTTACACTCTGACTTCTAAAGAAGTCTCTTATGTAGGGTCTTCTTTTTTTCAACATCCTGGCTGCACCTAATTACCAAACACAGAGACATGCATATTCAAACGTCAATGTAGGCTAAATGAAACCTCTGATATATACTACGTGACCAAGACAGGGCAAATGTCGCCCTCTTTAAAAAAAACTTAAAGTGGCGAATGGCAATGTCCACGGATTCCAATCAGCTACCAAAACATCAGTTCAGCGGGTGATGGAGTGACTGACAGCAGGGATAACTGGGGGGGGCGGGAAACTGAGGGAAACAGCCTTCGACTTGAGCTGCCATTTGGTCCTAGTGCTAGAAGTGTATCGGTCAAATTACGTCCAAGCATATATATGTGTAACCTGGCACACCAGATGGACAGTTCAGTATATTTCACTAGTCATTAGGGAAAGAGCCCATGGAAAGTGTTTGGAGAGGGCAGAACCTTTCAGAGGTATATCCAGCAATTGATTGGATGATAGTTTCATCAATCACATTTATTCTAGGCCAATTGGATAATTTAGTAGGTGGGTGTTACTGCAATACAGAGTGTGAGCCACTTCGTGAAACTCTCATAAAAACATGTAAGACATGGAGCTAATATATCCTTTTTACAGTACTGTAATACATCTCAAGGTGCAACCTGGACACATCATCAGTGATGTTCCCGGGGTCATCGGGTGTTTCAGGTCTTACATCAGACACCCTCACCCAGGGGACCCAGCCAGGGGTGATCAGGCCACGACTTGTGTCCAGGTAGTGCACTAAGGCATGTGTCCCCCCCTCCTCAGCCAGAGCCACTGTGAAGCCTTCTCTGCAGCTTCCAGGATGTTCTTGATGGCTCTTCGCCTGTGCAGTCCACAAATGCCTAGGAGCCCCAGGACACGGTGCAAGGACTTGCCTGTGAAGCCCCTGCAGCCCACCTCAATAGGCCCACAGCGGGCCTCTCACCCATTCCTCCTGCACTCAGCTACAAGGTCCGCATACTTGGCCCTCTTCCTCTCCTGAGCTTCCTCCATTCGGTCCTCCTAGGGGACGGTTAGCTCAAGGAGCACCACCTGCTTGCTGGCCATAGACATCAAGACCATGTCTGGCCGAAGTGTTGTAGCTGCGATGGTGTCCAGGAACCTCAACTGTCTCCCTAGGTCAACCGCCAGTCCCTTGATGTTGTGAGCAGGCCCCCCTGGGCCTCCTTGGAGGTTTGAGGCTTGTCTCCTGCTCTGACAAAACAGAGATGTTTCTAGTGTGTATTGTTTTTCATTTAATAAAGAAATGTGATCCAGATTTGTTAAAACTGCTACTAAAGCTGTCAGCATCTATGCTAATCTCTGTGCAAGTAGTTTTTTCCTGCCTTCTTCACGCTTGAATCTCTCACCTCTTCCTGCTCTAAAGGGCTCTGATTGGACCATCCCGCTTTGGACTGCTCAGAATCGTTGTAGACTGAACCTTGGCAAGATGGGTCTGCCAGGTTACTGACATTAAATCATACAGGTTCAGCTGCTGTGCAAGGTTATAAAAAGCACCAGCAATGTGCTTGTAAGAAGGTCAACAAAACATTGCCTCTGTTTATGTTATGTGTGTAGAAGAAGATAATATGACGATAGTAGAAGATAACATAACATAACGCGGTAAAAGAACAAGTCACAACAAGCCCACAGGACCATTTAGAGCTGCTGAAGAGTTTATCTGATGACTGTAGGCAGAGGCAGGCTAACACTTCTCCCTGACTAGCAGTGTTTGAGCTAAGCTAATTAGCGGTGGGTGAGCTGTGACTGTCTCATTCTTGTTACTGCACGCACAGTCAAAAGAATGGTGTCTATCTCCCTGTCATGGACTTGGGATTGAGGTTAGACACAAAAACAACAAAAATGTTGTCCGATTCCCTGAAAGTGGCAAGGAGCTCCAACAGAAAATACAGCTGGATCAGGGGTATTCTTTGTATGAAAACTTGACTGATTTTGAACAGAGGTAATTGTAAAAATACTCTAACAATATACTCTAACAGTCATCAAAAATAAATATATAAACCTGATTTAGGGCAAATATGGGGTCTTTAGGTTCCCTTCCATTAAACTCATCATGTCTTGTCTTGTACTTTTATCTCCACTCTGTTACTTGTCTTGTCTCTCCTTCTACACTACTTGCTTCACATCCTTCCCCCCCGATTTCTGGTGTGTGTGATTACCTGATGTCTCCTTTGTCCGGTCATCTCCCATCTCCTGGCATATATAATGTCTCTGCTTCCTTCCACCTGTGCCTGTTTGTCTTGTCCTCGGTGGCAGCGATCTGTATTTTTTTTCCCTTCAAGTCTAAATGTGTTTTTTTGCCTGTATCCAACTTTTGCCTCCCTTAGACCCACCTGATGTTTTTTTCTATTAAGCGTTGAGGTCTTTGATATTGGTCGCCCTCTTCTGCTCATTTGTTTTAATCCAGCACTTAAAAAGGGTGTCACCGAGATGACAAAAGATTATGTGAGAAAATACATCACCGTGGACCTTCTGAAGGGCTGTGCTTTCGTCCTGCTTCTGGTCGTGTTTGTCTTTATACTAAGAAGCATGGATCTTGTAGAGATAGGAACTCTGTTTTCAAATTATGGTTGCCTTGAAAAAATTAACCTTTTAGTTTAATCAGCATAAGGATTAACACAAAAAAAACCCCAAAAAACTTCTTTCTAAGCAACAGCCTTCCCTCCAAATATTGCCCACCTAACTTTTCTTTCTGACAACCCAAATGGGGCAGGCTAAAACTGACCCTGTAGTCTATACTCTAGACCACTAGTCCTTAAAGTGTCCTGCCAGATAAACATTAAAGACCAGGCCTGGACTGGCCATCGGGCATACCGGGCAATGCCCGGTGGGCCGACACATGTTTTTGGGCCGGCCCGAGGCTATCATGATTTAACCAAAAAACTAGCTATAGAAATCATTTCTGTTGACCGCAACGGCCCATTGCTTGAGTTTCTTGAAGGACATTGGGCTAATCCAATGACATCTCTCAGCCCTTCTCGGCTTGAAAACATGAAGACGAGATCTTCATCCTTGTAATATCTAAAGTGATGCAGCCACCATCTGCTCTGTGAACTACAGGCCTGATATTCTTCATTTAAAGTGTGGCTGTTACTGCTGTTGTCTGTCAGGGATGTCTTTTTGCAGATCGGCCCATGTGCACGTGAATATTTCATCTAAATAACTCCTGAATAACTCCTCATTGTCTCTGTGCACTGGCTCGTCCATGCAGGTGATCGTAAATACGCATAAAGACGCGCAATGCAAGGGGCAGGGAATGACTTTATGTGATTTTTGGTATTTAAATGGTGTCTCGATGGCTACTGTGCGCAGTTTAAGTGAACACAAAGACTTAAAGAATTACGAGTCAGCCTTTTGATTAATCAAAATTCAACATTTTTAAGTGGTCCTGCTCTGACTCTTTGTTTTCACTCACTCACTGTTTTCTAAATGATAAATTCATCCTGCGGTAACCTGTGTCACTTATATTCCATGATATAAGAGTAATCTGTAAAGGACCAAGCTCCAAATGCAGTCTACTAGTGCAGCGGTTCTCAACCTGTGGGTTGAGGCCCAAAAGTTGGTCTCATAGCTGTTTTCAGTGGACAGATCAGGTAAAAATATGGCAAAAATGTCTTCAGTGTATGGAGGCCCTAAGCAGACAAACATGCATCTATTCTATTTTACTCTGTTGTCCTGTAACAAGTACATGTTAGTAGTTCTCTGGGGGTGTTGACATACCCTGTCATCTTAGGATAAAAAAATTGTGTTTTCCTATAATAAACATTTGACAAGAGATATCTTGAAAACAACCAACATTTAAATGTTATGACAGGAAACATAGTGAGTAAGATTTAAGGATGTGTTTTCCCAGCGCTTGTGTTATTATTCAATATTTATAACATTTTTGTCCCGTCCCTTTGCTCAAAAATACGTTTTCTTCCACCTGAGGTTCAAACTGCAACGTTTTTTTATTGAACAAATTAAAGTGGTTGATGTTTTTAGGATTTGGGTCATGATGACTGTTAAGATGGTGACTGGTTCTCAGGATAGAGCTGTAAGAGCCATCACTTATGTGTTTTATCTAAAATGAGCCAAATGTCAGTGTTTCCTTCCACTTTACAAATTAAATAATGTTAAAACCTTTTATACATTTCCAGCAAGAGGACAGAGTCACCCCCAGAATCCACCTTGTTTGACAAATCTGTCATCATACTTGATGACTGAGGAAACATCAGGTCCTCCACAGCTTCCTAACCGGCCCCCATTAGTTGAAGTTTGGAAAGTAACTACAGCTGTAAATGCAATCCCTGAAACTAATAGGATTTGAGTTACAGAAATCCACCTGTCAACCAATACTAGCCAACATTCATCCAGGAAAATGAGCATCTTTAAGTCAAACCCAGAGATGGACAACATGACAGACCAGACAGATGCAGCCAAGACATCAAATTTGTCCCTATCACCCTGATTATATGGCAGATAAGGACTGACTTTGCTTTGTAGGCTAAGAAATAAGTACAATAGTGAAAAATAATAAGTGTTTGACTACATATATATAAATTGGACCAAAAATGTTATACTGTTTTGGTTTTGTTTTTTTTTAATACGGCCCCTATGGCCTTTGTTAGGAGTACAAAAATTGGCCCTTGTAACAAATTTAGATGACCACCCCCGTGAAACTGTAAAGTTAGAGTGTACAATATTCTGAGTGTAATGCACTTCCTTTGTGTGGATGAGTTCAGTCAAACTGGTTTTCTATATCAATGAAAAGATATAAAAAGTATAAAAGAATATTGTATTGTTTAAAATGTTTAAATTTTAATGCTGAAGACTTTGAACTTGACTTTCCTGCTTTTGCTTGAAGACTTGACTCGACTTTCCAGTCTCCAGACTCGACTTGACTCGGGACTTGAGACCAAAGACTTATAACTTAATTAAGACATGCAAAACAGTGACTTGGTCCAACCTCTGGCATATTGGCTAAATAATAGTGGTGGGCTGCCACGGCCAAAAATGCCAGGGCCATTTTTTGCTCCCAGTCCAGCCCTGTGAAAGACAACTCTGCCATCATCCCTGAAACAGTGAACTGTGCCCTGCCTGCATCTCCTTCTGTGCCTCATGAGTTCTGCACCTTTATGCCACTGTCCCCTGCAGACACAGAAGAGGTGTCTCCTACCAAGTTTGACTGCTTGGCCTCAAACACCTACCCTGAAAAACACAACGATCCTGCCCATAGTATCTTCACCATTCTCCCAGGGAGGGGTGGAGGAGAGTGGCATGTGGGAGATCAGTTGGATGTTGTGATTAAAATATTTAACTGATTTTGCTTTTCTCTGGTCCCCACCCCCTGGCATATATAATGTCTCTGCTTCCTTCCACCTGTGCCTGTTTGCCTTGACCTCTGTGACAGCGATCTGCTTGTTTTACCCCTCAAGTCTCAATGCGTTTTTTTGCTTTTGTTTTCTGCCTGACATTTTCTGTATACCTCTGCTTATGCATTTCGATCCCTGTTTCCAAGTTTTTCTTCCTTTATTAAGCGTTGAGTTCTTTGTTATTGTTCACCCTCCTCTACTCATTTGTTTTAATCCAGCAATGAAAAAGGGTTTTACCCAGATGGCAAAAGATCATGTGAGAAAAAAAATCACCATGCACCTTCTGAAGGGCTGTGCTTTCATCCTGCTTCTGGCCGTGTTTGTCTTTATACTAAGAAGCATGGATCTTGTGAAGGTAGGAACTCTGTTTTCAAATTATGGTTGAAATTTGTCAGATGACATGATGCTGTTTTCACGTGTATTTCAGAGTTTCCCTAAAAGCTTTGATCGATGATGTATGGTACAATTCCTTTGCTATTTGGCAGCTCCTCAAAACAAACAAAAACACTGTCCTGGCTTTGTGCAGGGAGAATTCATTAATTATTTAGAGTGTTGAGGTGCAAGCTGTCTTTAATTGCCACCATAACACATTTCCTTTTATTAGTACTAGATTCTGTGATTCTAAAATATATCTTTATTTTTTAATTAAAGATAGAGTTTTACCCACAGTATCACTCAGTGTTGTTCAGGTTAGTGATGTTTGCAGCATGTTTGAGAGAAGTTCATTAGGCACTACTATGAAAGAAAAAATTATCACCTTAAAATTTGTCTGACCAATTTCTGTACCTATCTTCCTTCTTTGCCTCCTGCCAGATAAACATTAAAGACAACTCTGCCATCATCCCCAAGACAGTGAACTGTGCCCCGCCCACATCATCCTTCTCAGCTCCTTCTGTGCCTCATGGGTTCTGCACCTTTATGCCACTGTCCCCCGCAGACACTGAAGAGGAACGTCTCATATCAAGTTCGATTGCTTGGCCTCAAACGCCTCCTGTGACATCTCCTCTATTATTTAAAAGCACTAGTGATCCCGCCCACAGTATCTTCACCATTCTCCCAATGAGGGGTGAAGGAGAGTGGCATGTGGGAGATCAGCTGGATGTTGAGATAAAAATATTCGACTTCCAAGGATTGCCAAAGAGGTCTGGGGGGGATTTTATCGTTGCTCGGCTGCACAACAAGGAACTTGAGGCGGGCGTGGCCGGGCGAGTAGTGGACCACCTCAATGGCTCTTACTCTGCTGTGTTCCCTCTACCCTGGGAAGGAAGCGCACAGGTCGAGGTATAGCTCAAGGGTGACAGCTTACATGTCATTGTGTCATAGGTGATGCTGATAGCATCAGCTGCTGCAGTGTTACTGCTTTATACATCATTTGTACAATCGCCAAGACTGGTGAGCAACGCCCAAAACAAGGGACATTAGGCAATTGGCAACTGTCAGGATGTTGCCTTTCCACTTACATGGAGAGATTTCTCTGGATTTTCTGAATCGTTTGATGATATTATGGACTGTGGATGATGAAATTCCCGTATATCTTTTACAAATACTGTTCTTGAACTGTTTGGCTATTTGTTCACTCGGTTGTTCAAAAAGTGTTGAACCTCTCTCCATCCTTGCTTGTGAACAACTTAGCCTTTCTAGGATACTCCTTTTATACCAAATCATGATACTCACCTGTTGTCAATTAACCACAGGGCCCGGAGAGACTCTGTCGGGGTGCTTTAGGGTTGTCAAAATTTGGTTTACATATATTAGGCCCTAATTTCCTGGCGCAACTCAGGGTGGCGCAGCCTGGCGCACCCAGCTCAGTGGTAATTTTATCCGGCGCACCACCGTGCGCAGCCAATTTGGCAATTTGGTAGACTGGCTATGCCGAGACGGTTGTGATGGTGCACCAGGGGGAGGTGTCAACAGATTCAGCTTAGCGCAGTGACAATTTTGTGCCAAAAAACTGCACTGAAGGTGCGCTGAAAGCTCACCAGCTCCAACCTGGTCTATTCTCAGCGCAGGCAAAGCGCACCTGGGGCAGTGGTAATTTGGCTGACAAGCACACAGTGCACACACGTCACCAAAACCTCACAGGCAGGTATCCAAAGTTTCAGGCACATTTCAATGCAATAAACAATCACAGCAACCACTATTTAATGTAACCGTCTGAACCAGCACATACATTTGTATCTATATTCATTGTCCCGTCACATATGATGTCAGATCAGAGACGTTTGTCATAATGGAAACTCAATCTGACGGCAGCAGGAAGAGTGACACAAACTAATGAGTTCACATCTCTCAGCCAACCACAAATAGCCACATCATCCGTTCCGGAGTATCCGGCTTCTCTCATTTCATGAAATTCAAAAGAAAAGAAAAAAGACAGATGCTTGCTGAATAAATGTAAGTCACTCGGTGTCTTAAGGATTTACCTGTGATTGCCCGTATTTCTCTGTTTTAATCTGTATTCTTCACGTGATCTAAAAAGATGGAGTACATTATTGCAAGGAGGATGAGGAGGACATATCGAGAGAGAGTATTTCACCAAAGCTTCTGCTATTTGGCGATGACAGACCAGGAATGCAGGTGGATCACAAGCATGATGAATGGATTAGCCTGCTGCTGTGTTTAAATGTAATTATCACTTGAATTTGTACTCCTATTCATGACACAGGAAAAGATTACATCTGTCCCATGAGGTGGTAAACACGGTGACGTGAATCGAGGCCTCCGACGCACAGCCCGATGGCCCCTGCGCTCTCCCAGTTGCTGCAAAAGTGACAGTGGCTCTGACCTTCTTTACCACCGAGGTGAAATTGTCACTGTGCCTCGCCCGCAGCGCATTTAAAGGCGAGGAGAGGCCTTCATTTGATTGGTAAAGAATACACCCAGCTGTGTTAAACCCACTCACGCCTGCTCTCCTCCCTCTCTGCTACTTGCGCCGGTGGGAAGGACGGAGGCGTGGGTGCACCTCGGACTGCACCGTGCATGAAACTTGCAAAATGCCCTGGACACACCCCATTGGCGCGGCGCAGGCACAGTGCAGGGCAGGTGCGTAGCGCCTGCACCTGGTCTACGAAATTAGAGCCCATTATCTGAAACAAGGATGGGCAACTTTGGTTACCAAGAGGGCACAATCAATTTTGTCCTCATTTCCACTTGGCCAAATAGTTAAATCTAACCCTGACATTTCGAATTAAATTAAAGGCACAAATACAGGACTGTCAGAATTGCTACTATAACAACATTTTTTGCATTTAAACTTAAATGCAAAAAGTAATTTTTAATTTAATATGGCACACAGATTTTCAATCATTTCAGCTACTTATTAAGGTAAATTGCCGAGCAACTATGGTGGCTGAGAAACATGTCACAGTCTTATTTTTACTTTTACATTGCATTCAGCAATGAAAAAATAACTACTGAAGTCAGCTGTAGCTCTATTTTTTTTTTTAATATTGGCATTTTTGTGAGGAGTCCTCCTCCTCTGCCCTGCTCTCCCCCCTCCCGTCCTGTTTTCTCCTGCTGCTCGAGGAGTGGGAGTGGTTTCCCGCCCTCAATTCTCCATACCTGATTCTACTCACCTCGTCACGCTCCACTATTTAAGCTGGCTCTGGACACCTGTGGAGCGTCGGTGGATTTTCATTAGAACCGTGGTTTGTAACCAGAGATCTTTCTGCTCTCTACAGTGCTTATTTTTGGCTCTAAGCCTTATTTTCATGCTCCCCTCTGGGAGTTATTTTGCCTGGTGCGTGTTTTTGGTGACTGAAGGCTTTTTGTGACCTGTGAACTTACCTGCTCCTCTCTCCACAGTGTCATCCACGAGCCCTCACCACCGCTGCACAAATTACTCACTCACCTGTGTCACTGGAATCCCCCACAGACACAAAGATTCCCCTTTACCCCCTTTCACTGCTGTTGTTGGAGTTAAATAAAACCACTGTCAACTTTTACCTGCCTCCTTCCTTGAGCTTTTGGGTCCAACTATTAAGAGTATTGGGTCATATCCTAACAGTAATTCACCAACCTAAAGGAAACAGAACCAGCCAAAATGGAGGAGGCCTTAGCCAATCAGGGCATTCTGCTTGGACAACACGACAGTATGCTATGTGGAGTAGCTGGCTCTCTGGAGGAGCTCTCTCACCAGGTGGTCAGGATTAGCACTCAAATCAATGAGCTCACTCTCCCTGCTGCAGCCGCTTCTCCCATGAGTATTCCTCCAGCCTCAGCTCCTGACTCTCCCTCTCTCTCACCTGTTCTGCTTAAAGAACCTTTTGTCACCAGCCTTGAAGTTTATTCAGGGGATTTTGGCTCTTGTGGCTGATTCATTTTTAATTGTCAGTTAGTCAGCTACAGCCCTCCAGTTACACCTCTGATGAAGCTAAGGTTGCCTATATGGTTAATTTACTCAGGGATAGAGCGGCTAAATGGGCTACTGCATTGTGGGAGGGGGGCTCAGGACTATTATCCTCTTACGATCTGTTCATTTCTCATTTACGTCAGGTGTTCGATAATCCGGTCTGGGGGCAGGAAGCCGCTTAACAGCTTTTGTCTCTTACCCAGGGTTCTCAGTGTGTAGCCTCCTACTCAGTTGATTTTCAAATTTTAGCTCAGGAATGTGGTTGGGATGTACAGGCTCTCAAGGCAGTTTTTGTTAAGGGGTTATCAGACAGTTTAAAGGATGAGTTAGCTACTAGGGATGAGCCAGCCTCTCTTCAGGACCTCATAAATTCAAAATTGATAATTGATTGAGGGAGAGCCAGGGAGAGAGCGGGGAGGTCTCGTGGGACAGTTCCCCCTTCTGGTCATGAAAACCTGCCTGCTGCCTTCAATGCAGTTCCACCCCTTGCCATTGTTCCAGCTCCCCCTGCTCCTCAGGAGGAGCCCATGCAGCTTGGGAAGACCCGACTGGGCTTAAAGGAAAAACACCCCTCAACTCTACTGTGGTCCCGTAACTCAGTTAAGTCCAATGCTTTCTTAGACTCTGGAGCTGATGATAATTTCATTGATGAGAAGTTTGTTCAAGAGAACAAGATACCTTTGCAACCCCTTCTTCAGCCCAAGAGAGTGGAAGCCTTGGATGGACATCTGATCACCTCTGTCACTCACCAGACCCTTCCTTTAACCTCACTAGTTTCAGGCAATCACAGAGAGACTATCAGTTTTTTTGTTATTCCCTCTCCTCACTCCCTGTTAATCCTAGGTATCCCGTGGCTAAGACTCCATAATCCTCATGTTGATTAGGTTAAGTCTACCATAGTCAGTTGGAGCACAACTTGTCACTCTCTCTGCCTTCATTCGGCCACTTCTGCAGCTCAGTCCCCCTCATCCTGTCCCTCACTGCCTGATTTGTCCAACGTCCCCCCAGTCTACCACGATCTGGCACCTGTGTTCAGTAAGGATCAGACACGTATCCTTCCTCCTCATGGTCCCTATGATTGTGCAATCAATTTACTCCCTTGTGCACCTCTCCCCTCCAGTCGGCTTTACAATCTGTCTCGCCCTGAAAAAGTTGCCATGGAGAATTACATTAACAAGTCTCTGGCTGCAGGCATCATCCGTCCCTCCTCTTCCCCACTCGGTGCTGGTTTCTTCTTTGTTGAAAAGAAGGATTCAAGCCTCAGACCTTGCATCGATTTCCGTGGCCTTAATAAAACAACTATTAAGGACAAATCACCCATCCCTCTCATTGACCCGTCCTTTGAGCCACTCTGTCAGGCCCAGATTTTCTCCAAACTCGACCTCAGGAATGCATATCATCTCATCCGGGTCAGGGAAGGTGACAAGTCCCTTCGGACTTACCAATGCCCCCGCAGTTTTCCAGTCCCTTATGAATGATTTGTTTCGAGATATGTTTAACAAGTTTGTGTTCATCTACCTCGATGACATACTCATCTTCTCCAGGTCCCCTCCAGAACATGAACAACATGTCCGCCAGGTTCTTCAGCGCCTCTTAGAAAATCGGCTTTTCATAAAACCTGAAAAGTGTGAATTTCATTCCCCCTCTGTTAGCTTCCTCGGCTTCATTATTGAGGCCGGCCAACTCCACCCTGATCCAAGTAAGACCCAGGCAGTTGCTGAGTGGCCCACCCCCACAAATCGCAAGGAGCTTCAACGCTTCCTTGGGTTTGAGAATTTCTACCGCCGATTCATCCAGAACTATAGCAAAGTGGCCCTTCCCCTTACAAGTTTAACCTCCACTAAGGTCCCCTTCTCCTGGTCTCTGAGGCGGAGACCGCCTTTGGCAAGCTTAAGAACTTTTTCACCGAGGCTCCTGTCCTCCTTCATCCTAACCCCTCTCTCCAGTTTGTTGTTGAGGTTGATGCCTCGGACTCTGGCATAGGAGCCATACTCTCTCAACGAGACCCTAAGACCCAAAAGCTCCACCCCTGCGCCTTCTTCTCTTGATGGCTATCTTCAGCGAAGAAAAATTACGACGTGGGCAATAAGGAGCTACTAACGGTGGTGGGGGCTCTTCAAGAGTGGAGACACTGGCTTGAGGGTTCGGAGTTGCCCTTCATGATATGTACAGACCACAAGAACCTTTCCTACCTACGCTTGGCTAAACGACTCAATCCCCGTCAAGCTAGGTGGTCCCTTTTCCTTAGTCGCTTCCACTTTAACATCTCTTATCGCCCAGGATCGAAAAACATCAAACCAGACGCCCTCTCCAAAGTGTTTTCTCCCCCTTCTGAGTCCTCTGAGCCCACTTCCATCCTCCCTTCCTCCTGTATCCTCGGAGCAGTTAGGTGGGAGATTGAACAAACAGTTAAGAATGCTCAAAGAACCCAACCTGACCCAGGTACTGGACCTCCTCACCGGCTGTTTGTTCCTGACTCAGTTCGTTAAGAGGTATTACAATGGGGACACTCATCCAAATTCACTTGCCATCCCAGAGCTAATAGAACCCTGCAGTTCCTCCAGCAACTGTTTTGGTGGCCTAATATGGCTCGAGACACCCGCAACTTTGTCACAGCCTGCTCAGTCTGTGCTCGAGGTAAGGCCACTCATAAGGGCCCTGCTCGGCTGCTGTGCCCTCTCCCTATCCCTAGTCGTCCCTGGTCTCACATCGCCATGGATTTCATCACCTGACTCCCCCCCTCGCAAGGTTACTCAGTCATCCTTACTGTCATAGATCTTTTCTCAAAGATGGTTCATTACATTCCCCTTCCTAAGTTACCTCCTGCTCTGGAGACTGCCAACCTCCAAACAACTCATGTCTTCAAGCTCCATGGTATTCCCTCTGACATTGTCTCAGATCATGGCCTCCAATTGTCCTCTCGGGTTTGGAAGGAGTTCTGCAAGGCTTTGGGCGCAGCAGCCAGCCTTTCTTCAGGATTCCATCCCCAAACCAACGGCCAGACTGAGCAGGCCAATCAGAATCTGGAGAGCGCCCTCTGGTGTGTGGCCGTGCATCACCCGGCCTCCTGGGGTGAGCATCTTCCCTGGATTGAGTAAGCCCACAACTCCCTCTCCTGCTCGGCTACTGGTATGTCACCTTTCATGGCTTGTTTAGTTTTCCAACCCCCCCTTTTCCCGGAACAGGAAGCAGCAATCTCAGTCCCTTCAGTCGGTGAACACCTCCGTAGGATCAAGGAGATTTGGAGGAAAGTCAAGACTTCTCTCTCCAACACCGTGGAGCAGAATAAGCGGCTCGCTGATTGGCTCCGCTCTCCAGCCCCAGACTATCAACCTGGACAGATGGTCTGGCTTTCTTCCCGGGATCTTCCTCTCCAAGTTGAATCAAGTAAGCTTGCTCCCCGTTTCATTGGCCCTTTCCCTGTTGAAAAAGTTATTAATCCCTCTGTTGTGAGACTCAGGCTTCCTGCTTCCTTAAAGATCAACCCCACCTCCATGTTTCCCTGCTCAAACCGGTGTTGACCAGCGAGCTCAGTCCTCCGGCTGAGCCCCCTCCGCCCCCCCGATCGTTGACAACCACCCTGCCTTCACGGTCTCAAAAATCCTTGACGTCAGGCCCAGAGGGCGGGGCTTTCAGTACCTCATCGACTGGGAGGAACGCTCTTGGCTCTCACGGAAGCTCATCCTTGACGGGTCTCTCCTCTGTGACTTCTACGAGGCACATCCTGACAAGCCTGGAAGGACGTCGGGAGACGTCTGTTGAGAGGGGGGTACTGTGAGGAGTCCTCCTCCTCTGCCCTGCTCTCCCCCCTCCCTTTCTGTTTTCTCCTGCTGCTCGAGGAGTGGGAGCGGTTTCCCGCCCTCAATTCTCCACACCTGATTCTACTCACCTCGTCACGCTCCACTGTTTAAGCTGGCTCTGGAGCACCGGTGGATTTCCATGAGAGCCGTGGTTTGTAACCAGAGATCTTTCTGCTCTCTACAGTGCTTATTTTTGGCTCTAAGCCTTATTTTCATGCTCCCCTCTGGGAGTTATTTTGCCTGGTGCGTGTTTTTGGTAACTGAAGGCTTTTTGTGACCTGTGAACTTACCTGCTCTTCTGCTCCTCTCTCCACAGCGTCGTCCACGAGCCCTCACCACCGCTGCACAAATTACTCACTGCCCCCTTTCACTGCTGTTGTTGGAGTTAAATAAAACCACTGTCAACTCTTACCTGCCTCCTTCCTTGGGTTGTTGGGTCCAACTTTTAAGAGTATTGGGTCATATCCTAACAATTTTATTGTTATTTTGCATATGTTGTCATATTTTCTTGATGTTTGCATGTTTGTTGATATCTAAAATTGATTGACGGGCTACAGTTAGGGATTTGGAGGGCTGAATGTAGCCCTTTGGCTGCCATTTGCCCACCCTTGATCTAAAAATTATTACACCCTAAGGGCATTCTTTCTGTAAAGGTCTTTGCACAAGAATGTCTGTGTAAGCCCATGTCATCTGGATTTTGTCCAGCACGGCATTGTAACACACTTTTCAGTGGGTCCAGGGAAGGGGGCAGGGGTTCAACTCTTCTTAGGTACAACTAGAGGGGCTGCACGGATAAAATGGTCTGGAACCACTATATGCAGAGGTTCTAGTCCTTGTTGCAGCAGGCTGGGGTCTGAATCTTACCTTTGCCCTTTGCTTCATGTCAACCCCTAGTCTTTTAAGCTGCTCTGTCTAAGAAGAGCAAAAAAGACCAAACTGTGACAAAAGTCATCTTTGTATATAGATAAATATACAGCTTCAGGCAGATGGCACCATCCTTCTGGAACTGCAAATGTCAACCATCTAACTGTTCTATGAATGAATAGCTGCCGTATTGTGTGTGCTTCAACATTAAAACTCCTGTTCTTCGTTCAATCAGGTGACTCTTATTCACCCAAGTGAAGCTGTCACAGTTCTACGCAAGCTGAACACAGAGCATCCTGACAGGGTTATCTTCAGGAGCGTCTTCCGCTCAGGCTCGGTCTCTGAAACTACCTACTGCAATGTTTGTCTACGTCAGACCGACCAACCACAGTGCAACTACACTGACCTCCACACAGGTGACCCCTGGTTCTGCTACAAACCAAAGAGCCTGGGCTGTGATGCCAGGATTAACCACATGAAATCAGGGTATAAGAGTGTACTAAAGGCTGGAGAAAATCTGCTCTTCCAATGGTGAGGATACATGTTTTGTCTTTAATCTTCAGTAGTAAACTGTCCAGACAAAAAAAATAAAATGTCTTTTGGTGAGTTTCACTTTGATTATTTTAGTTTGAGTTTGAGTTGTTTTTTTTTTCAGTAAAATCAACCTGAAAGTCCTCATCCGGGCCTCTGGACCTGCAGGTATCACTGTGCTGCCCCAAAAGAAAGGTAAGCATGTTGTCCTTTCATCGATATAAATTAGGACCTGAAGGAGCTTGCGATATTGGCAGTAGAAGTGCCTTGACAAGAATTTGGAAACAGATCACCAAACATTTTAAGTTTTGGGCAATATCCTTTTCTCTCCCCACAGCAGCAAACCCTTCGCTGGCTCCCTCCAACTTAGATGGGGCTTTCTTGACATAGAGAGAAATAGGAATTTACAATGTGGGAGATTTAGAAGAGGTATTTGCATATTTCCAACAACTTAGGGACAAGTACTCTTTGTCTAATAAAGATTTCTTTAGATACCTGCAGGTGAGGAGCTATTTGAGATCACTAATTTTGAGCAAACAGGACCTGGAAAATTGCATAATTAGGTTAAGTCTTAGGTTATAGGGTCCAAGAATATGATCTCCTGCCTATACAGTGCATTTCAGGATATAGCCTTCAAAGATAGTGATACTTTTAAAGGAGATTGGGAGGCAGAGCTGGAGATACAACTGTCAAAGGATACTGGGAAAAATGTCTGGAAAACGTGCATTTGAGCTCAATCAATGCTCGTCACAATTTAAGACATTGCATAGAATACACTGTTCAGAATCTAAATTACACAGGATCTTGTGTCCCAGATAGCAAGATTTCGTGATAGGGATCTTCAGCTTCATTTCAAAATGCATGAGAGTCGAGATCAAACTAGATCCAGCACTGATCATTATTGAAATTTTCAGAAAGTCATACTTCAATTTTGGAAGATTCATTTTTAAAAACAAATTAGAGAATTTTAACAAGATCTGCTACCCATTTATCTCATCCAAACAAAAATGAAAGTACTGAATATTTAAATTTAATTATTAAATATTAATATTATATAAAAATATTTCCTGGTCTCAACTTGGGTTGTTGACTGTTCTATTTTCCCTAGTGGTGTTGTAAATAAGATTTTGTTTTTGTTTCTTTTTCCTTAAGGAATCTGGCTCATGCCTAAAGGCTTTCTGTTTCTATACAAGGCCTTTGAATTTAGTTGACTGTAAATAAGAAAAAAAAAGAAATATGTGCTCAAAGCCATGTGACCACCCCGTCCTTTAAAAAACATATTTGGACCAAAGTGGCTTGACAAGAAAAATTAAACAATGTTGATTGATACTCACTAGAGCAGACTTGTGTTCTACATGTTATCATGTGAATTAAAAGGAGTATAAAGAGACCACAGGTCTGATGTTGGACCTGATGGTATTCAGTAAATTTTGAAATAATCTCACCAAAATCATTATTAATTTTTAAACAGGACAACCCAGCGTCAATCAAGGCAATGAGAAGATTGAACTCTCTGGTTTTTACTACCATGGTTTGTGGCGATCGTTGCGTGGACCTCAAGTCCGCCAATTTGACAACTCATCGTCCATCAGTCAGTGTCTGAAAGGCAAGATTGTCCACATGTATGGAGACTCCACCACTAGGCAGTGGTTTGAGTACCTTCAAGCTTCACTTCCAGGTAGATGATCACAAACAGCTTCTGCCACATTTTGATGTATGTTTATTGCATCTTCATCTGTTCCTTCTTCCATACTTTCAGGTGCTAAGACGGTGAACCTTAACAGTCCAAAGCAAGCAGGACCTTACATGATATGGGATGATGCAAACAAAATCTTGGTGATGTACCGCATCCATGGTCTTCCTTTGCGCATTGTATCAATTCCAGCTAGTAAGGAAATTTATGTTGCCAATGAACTCGACACGCTTGTTGGTGGTCCCAACACGGTGGTAGTTTTAGGCATCTGGGCCCACTTCAGCACATTTCCAATTCAGCTCTACATCTGCCGGCTTCAGAGCATCCGCAGGGCGGTGGTCCACCTCTTGAACAGGGCTCCAGGCACGCTGGTGGTCATCAGGACTGGAAACCTCCAGTCTACGCAGCTTCATAATGTGGTAAGCAACGGTGACTGGTTTTCCATTCAGGTGGACAGAGTGCTCAGAGCTATGTTTAAAGGAATTGATGTTCAAGTGGTGGATGCTTGGGATATGGTTCTAGCCCACCATCTGCCACACAACCTCCACCCAAAACCTCCCATCATAAAAAATATGATCAATGTTCTATTATCTTATATATGCCCTCAGAAGAAGAGTTAACATTGCTCTTCAGGGCAAATATTGGAGAAATATACCAGCCCTGAAAAAAATACATGCCTTCGTGTTTTATTTGCATCTCTGAGAAAATGTATGCTCCTCAAAATAAAGTTTGTAAACAACATTTAAGAGGATTTTTTTCTTCTCTATACAATTCTAATTTGAATTCTATTTTATATTGTTGGAAAGCCTGATTAGTCACCTTTACAATAAGGCTCAACTTGCAAGGATCATGCATTCGTTGAAAGAGCAACAAGCTACACATGTAGGTAGTGCCCCAAAAGTGCCAAAGTCCCCTACAACCAGAAGCCAGTTTTCTGGTATGCTGAGTGGCAGAATTATTTAAAGTCAGTCTTGGTACCATTTTCAAACTTCGGACCAAGTTCTGTGAGACTGGTGAAGTTAAAGACAGCCAGCATAGGAGGTGACCCAGGAAGAAAACACCTCATGAGGACTGGTTCCTCATCCTTGCTTCAGTGAGCAACCATGGGCTTTCTTCCAGGGGAAGGGGGGATTTTGGCACTTTTTTTTGGGAGGGTACTACCCACACGCAAAAGGGAAGAAGCGGAAAATCTCTTCAGGGCCTGTCATGACAGTTTATGGTAATTGATTAATTTGAACAGATCAAATTTTAAAATGTGTCTCATTGTCCAAAAATAACTGTCATTTATCTTTAAAACAGTGTGTAATTTTGTTACTTATGAAAAACTGTCTTGTCTTGCGAACCCCCTGGTATCCAGGCCCCTTTCATATACTGACTTTTTTGGGGGGTGACCAAGGATGGTGGTGGCCAATGTGGATTTATGCCTTACCAGTATTTTGGCAAGCCCAGTCATGAACACCTTTTTAAAGGTCCAATGTTCTGGTGTGTTTGACTGTTAACATCATGTCTCTGGTGTCTATTAAGTAAGCATTTGATTTAAGTTGAATAAAAGCTGAAGATTTCGTCACAGCAGAGGATCAGATGCAGGTCTCCCTCCCTCCCATTTGGAAACACTCAGATCTCAGGGGGCTGGGAGGCTATGATAATGAGCTCTGAGCTGATTGGCTGCCCTTAGATGACTGATGGAAGGGGGAGGAGGAGTAAAGGACCTGTGATAAGTAAACTAATGTGAGTGGAAGCTGTATAGCTATAAATTCATAAACTCCAGGTGGTAGAAATCAGAGTGTTTAAAAGGCCATTTCCTTTAAGGAAGACTTTCTCTATAAACAGAGGTCAATTACAGCTGGCATGGTCTTCTGCCCCCAAATCCCCTTCTAACAGCATTAACAGCAAAGAAAATGGATTTTACAGGACATAGACCTCGAGGGACTCCAAATTTCCCATTGGTGTGAATGGAGATGTGATTGCTTGTCTGTGCACATCAGCCCTGTGATTGACCACTGACTAATTGAGGGTGTACCCCACCAAAAGTCAAAAAAAAAAAAAAAAAAAAAAAAAAAGGTCTTATGCCCTCATGTGTTATTTTTTTTTTGTTACACTGCTCCCCACCACCAAACAGGTGAGCCTTTATTGATCTTTTGCAGGAATTTGCTGGATGTGGCTTCAAGGAGGGTTTTTTGGCCTGAATCCCCACTTTTGACCAGAGCTAGTAAAGACCTGATAATCCTAAAGACTACTTTACCAGTTACCCTGTGGTGTGATGTGTTAAGATTGGCTTTATCTGCCAAGATCGTCTCAGAAGAGGATTGGGGCAAACCCCTGATCCTCCCATAAGATTTTTTTTTAAAGGTCCCATATTTAAACTTGTCTACATTTTAACATGGATCCTTGATGTCTGCATGAGCGTTAGTAACATACTTTGGTCCAAAAAGCCTATGAATAAAGCACAGCTGCATAATTTCCACGCTCACATAACCCCTCTGTTCAGAAGCCTGGTTTTGAGGGCGGTTGCCCTCATATGCTAATGAGCCAGAGCAGAGCTGCGTACGTATGAAGACTTCATGATAGAGCAGCGTAACTCGAGCGAAGTGGGCGCACCAGCCACGTGCTGCTTACAGTCCTGAACACACGCGAACCGCAAATTCATGGGGACAGCCGCAACTTAGCCTACCTTTCGGGCTAACGTTAGCAGAGACTGAGGGGTAATGGGGTGGGTAAATGCCTGATTATATTCAGCCAACTGTTAAACTTCTCTTCCTGAACACACAAGAAACAGAAATTCATGCCATTTAACAGATAACAGCAATCTTGTTTCCCACACAACATGATAACCTTGGCCTAGTCACCGCAGTGGAACTGATTATATTCAGCCAACTGTTTAACTTAGACTAATGTAAGAATGCTCATACTTAACAGACTTAAAACAAGTAATGTGAACATTGACAAACATGTTGTGCAGTTACCTCTAGTTCACTTCACCCTGCAATTAGCATTAGCTCATAGCAATAAGCAAAATACATACTACACAGCATTAAAATACTCACATTTCCATTATCAGTTTTGGTGATGACTTTTTGGTTCTGAGCCTGAATTCAGGAAAATTTTGTTGCCAGTCCTGTGTTGAACTGACTGAAGTTGAAGAAGCAGTCGTGCGTGAAGTGACTGGCACACACATACAGGTTTTAGCCGACTGTAGCTGCTCATTCCCTTCAAAAATAAAATTAATCGACTTGGCACTATGGTCCTCCGAGGCTGGTAGCCTATATGTGAAGATATATGTGGCTGTTTACAGCCAAAAACTGAGCAGTGACAGCTTCTGAGCTTAGACATGCTGAACACCGATCTCTCACAAAGAATGTAAACAACTAAGAATAAAAGCAACATGGCTGTGTTTCGCAGAGGAATCTCTCCAGCATGGGGGAGGGGGATACTCAGGTAGACCAATCAGATTAGATATGCAAATAAAAAAATGTACTGTTACTTAACAGTGTATCCACAGACTCAACAGCTTGCCAAATACCATGAGTTTACATTCATGCAGCCTGCTAAACACAGGTTTTGTTTTCTACTATCACATTTGTGGGCTGGGAGGAAGGCCAAATACCCAAAAATGTGTTCAACAGCCTTAAAAAAGTGGTTCTTGAGTGGTTCTAAAGTGGCATGATATGTCCACTTTAAGTTTTAACCAATTTTGAGACAGAGAGACACCCCAGACATGAAGACGACTAGAGACAGATTGAAGTTTTGTCCTGATGCTTTTTGGTGTGCCACAAGAAGAGCAATGTGAATATAGCGTTGGCCCTCTTGGCCGGCGCTATGCAGGGGCAAGAGGGGGCACTTCCCCCTCAAATAAATGTTTTGCCCCTTCAAATCAAAATTTTAGAAGTTGAGAAAGCACATTTCAATATACCTACAAAAGTAACATATTATAAGTTGACAGAAGCGACTGCAGTAGTGGAAAATCCGCCGAAAAACGGACAAGATACAGTATCTGCTTCCTCTCATTTCTCTGTCCCTCCATTGTATCTTCACAGGCTGCAAGCCCGCCCCAACCCACAGACACAAACGCACGCACATACGCACACACACTAACACACAGCCCTCAGTAACCATCCAATTAGCTGCCAGTATGCAAATGAGCTCACATGGAGCCTGATGGGGTGTCAGGTTTTAGCACGGAGCGGTAAGACTCCGAAGAAGCAGCTAAGCTCTGCCAAATTCATCCTAGTGACCGTCAGATAATTGATAAATAATAATTAACAACAACAATAACAAATAAAACAAAGTAACTTTAAATATAACATCTGTATTTGTTCAGTCCTTTCTCCCGTTCAGGGGCGTTTCTCAGTCACACAAGCACAGAGATGAGTGTCCACGTCCACTGCCTGTAACAGACTGAGGACAGATGACCTGTGTCTGACAGACCCCGACTGTACTAAAGCTGGGCTGTAAAGTACAAAAAAAAAAACAAAAAAAAAAAAAACAAGCCAAAAAAAGCCAGAAAAAGGTAAAGAAAAAAGTCATAAAATGTTCTGTCCTATATGTTGTTTTTTATAAATTAGTTTGAGAAGTGTTTTTTATTATTTACCTATAATAACAGTGTGTGAAGTCTTATTCTAGGTTCACACTTATTACCTCCTCCAAGGAGGTTATGTTTTTGCCAGCGTTGTTTAGTTTGTCTGTTTGTTTGTCTGTTTGTGTTCAAGATAACTTGAAAAGTTATGGAGGGATTTGGATGAAATTTTCAGGATCACCATCCGGATCCAGGGATCCAGGGATCCAGGAGTTTTTAAAGGATTCTTTAACATTGACGAGATAGGACCATTTTTGGCATTTGTGCACATAACGCCACAAAAAAATCTACCTTGGCGGAGGTTTGCGTTCTCCGAGTGCTTTCTCGTTGGAGAATAAGAACATCCAGTTCAGGTGAATGTTATGTTGTTGGTTGTAAAAATCTTGATATTTTAATTTGTTTTACATTTTTATTTTTCAGTCCCCCAGCCACCTTATTGTGGTCAGGGGGGGTTTGCGTGCTGCAGCGACCCTAAAAGCTAAAGCTATACCAGCAGAAGCTTTGTCTTCAGGCGGGACACCCAAGTCGGACAGGTCTGAAGGTAAAGGCCTGATAGTGCAATCCACTTCCAGGTTGGGGTTGGACACATAGCTAACAACCCAATTCCATGAAGAAAACACTGTTACTATAAGCACAGAAAAAAAGTGCTCAAGCATGATGTGTACGCACTATGCATGATGCCCCCTTCACATTTCTGACTGCCCCCTCATATATGCCTGCCTAGAACCGGCCCTGTGTGGAGGGAAATGCTTTTGAAAACTTTAACGTGAGAACAAAACATTTTTGAGACAGGAACCTCGCCTGAATATAATCAGTCCTTTACCCACCCCATTACCCCTCCGTTTCTGCTAACGCTAACCCAGAAGGTAGGCTAAGTCATGGCTGTGTCCCACTACAGTGACTAGGCCGCGGTTAGCATGTTGTGTGTTAGCCTGTGATGTTTGGGGAAACAAGCTGTGCTGTTATGTGCTAACCAGCATGAATTAACGGGTCATGTGTGTTCAGGAACAGGAGTTTAAAGCTTCGCTCACATCAAACGCGACTTTGCAACTGAAATTGCGTCGCCCACTGAAGTCGTACCGCGTGCCCCAAAATACCTCATTTTGGTCACTGTTGCCTGTTGCCTTCGCTAAGTGACATCATGCCCGCTCGGGTTTCACCAAAATCATATCATGTTATAAAATAGAATGTATTAGCTGACATTATTCCAGCTGTATCCATTTTACTCACCTACTAACCACAAAACACTGCAGCTGATGGCCCTGCAGCAGCATCTTCTGTGAGTTCTTTGTGGTCCGTCTAGGTGGATTGTCACTCTGTGAACTGGAATGGAAACTGTCTGTCACGGGTACTGTCACAGACCCACACAACGCTGATTGGTTGTTGCCGCACAGCCACATGCAACATCGCCTGAAGAGTTCAAACTTTTTAACTTTGGCAACTAAGTGACGAGGGACGTGGTCGCCCAGGCGCTGGTTTGGGCACTGGACTACTACTACTGCTACTGGCTTTAACTCAGGGCTCTCAATCCATAGCTGACTATTCAGTTGATTTCCAAATTTTAGCACGAGTGTGGGTGGGATGAACAGGCTTTCAAAACGATCTTTATTAAGGGACTCTCTGAGAAATTAAAGGATGAATTGGAGATTAGAGATAAACCCCAAAAACTTCACGACCTATTAATTCTGTGTATAAAGCTTGACAACCATCTGAGAGAGAGGAATAGGGAGAGAGCTGCGAGGTCTCGCCAGACGGCTCCCCCTAATGGGCAAGGAAGGCTCCAAGTGTTTCCGGTTCCTGCTTTGCCTCCTTCTCCCTCTCAGGCTCCTCCCTGCTGCCCTAGATGAACCCATGCAACTGGGTAAAAATCGACTAAACCCCAAGGAAAGAAGAAGGACTTTGCCTGTATTGTGGACAGACATCCTCTTCCCCCAGCTCTTCACAAAGAGTTTCAGTCCCCGCTACTCTATTTTGGCCTCATAATTCTGTTAAAATCCCTGTTTTCTTAGACTCTGGGGCCGATGACAACTTCATTGATGAAGAATTTGTTAAAATTCACGAGATTCCTTTGGAATCTTTACCTCAACCCAAAAGAATGGATGCACTAAGTGGCCATCTCATAACCTCCGTAACGCATTGTATAGCCCCACTCACTCTTTTGCTCTCTGGTAACCATAGGGAACAAATTAAGTTTTTTGTCATCCCCTCACCATTCTCACCACTCATCCTTGGCCTCCCTTGCTTTAGGTTACACAGCCCTCACATCGACTGGTCCAAGTCATCCATAGTTAGCTGGAGCACCAACTGCTATTCCCTCTGCCTTAAGTCTGCTTCACCAAGACTCTTCGGCACCCAGCATTATTCCCAAACCTCCTGATCTCTCTCTCGTGCCTCCAGCTTATCATGACCTTGCCCCCGTCTTTAGTAAGGATCTGGCATGCACTCTTCCTCCTCACCAACCTTACAATTGTGCCATAAACCTCCTTCCTGGTGCCCCACTCCCATCCAGTCGCCTATACAACCTTTCCCGTCCTGAAAAAGAGGCCATGGAGAGTTACATCACTGAGTCCCTTGCAGCTGGCCTTATTTGTCCCTCTTCCTCTCCTCTCGGTGCTGGATTTTTCTTCATGGAGAAAAAAGATTCTTCTCTCAGGCCCTGCATCGATTTCCGAGGGATTGAATGAAATAACTGTTAAGGACAAATCTCCCATCCCCTTTTTTGATCCTCCTTTTGAACCCCTTTGTCATGTTAAGATCTTTACCGAGCTAGATCTTCACAACGCATATCATCTCATCAGAGAAGGTGATGAGTGGAAAACTGCTTTCAATACCCCCATGGGCCATTTCGAATATCTCGTCATGCCGTTTGGACTCACTATAGGCTGGGAGCCAGGTCCACCCCTCAGGATGTTTTTTGCTACCTTTTTTTCACTATTATTTTCAGTTATCCCTTACCTTGGGTCATCACAAGTTGATAGGGACCAACCCCAACTTGGGGCCGTTTGGTCTCAGGGCCAAAAAAACCCTTTTTTGGGAAAAGCTTCTGGCGAAATTATGTCATTGTAAATATTGAGGTACTGCAACTGTATAAATGGTCAGAAAAGTCTCAAATTGTGCATGGAGTATCATGACCCTTTAGGGAAACTAGCAGAATAAGATTATAGGGCTTGCTGCCTTTTTATTTTCAAATATCACAAAACTGCCTGTCCGCCTGACAATTTATCATTAAAAGTGATTATTTTCAAGCATTTTATTACACATCTCACAAACTCAGATGTATATGAAAAACTTCCCAAGGTTATAAGCATCAATTTAAGCCCAAAATGAGCTTTCTATCTAGAAGATTACACATGCTATGACTAAAGTTCTCCACTGTATCTCAAATTGGAGAAAAAAAAAACTTTCAAGATTCATGGCATCTAAATAGTATCTCAAATAATATGCTAAACAACAGAGACCTGAGTTATATACTGCTTTACTCTCTGGAATGAAATACATGAAAAGTGAATACTATATCATGGTATACACCAGGCATCACCAAATGGCGGACCTCGGTCCACATCCGGACCGAGTGATGGTTCTGTCCGGACCCGTGACCAATCTGTGATAAATTCACAAGAATAGATTTTAATTGAGCATTTTTTCCGACAGTCGCGGATATACACCGGACGCTGCTACTCCAGTGAACATTAGAACTGCTACTGTGGTCTGATCACAAGGTGGTCATGCTACGAGTGTTCCTAAATATATGTCCTGTATGTTTTCTGAGGCTTTTACGTTTTTTTAATGAAACACTAAAGAGGGACGAGACATGATTCGTTTAGCGGAGGTGATTTTCCCACCGCTATCATGTTTACAGCACGAGCTGCAGCAGCCACAAGCAAACAGGAGGCAGAGACAAATAAACTGGGAATAAACTGCCTGTGCAAGAAAATAAGACCCTTGTCACCTGCAAGCTTTGCGACCAACCTGTGTGTGAGAAATACTGATGAGGGCTGAGAGCTTTTGCGCTGTGGTGGCGCTGCGCTGTCCACGGGGCTGATCCTGTTCTTTTTCTAATTGTTTACTAATCGAGTTGATCATTTGTTTGTGTTATTTTCATTGTTGCAGTTCTACAGTTTTTAGCACTAGTTTGTTTTTGAATGTTTCACATTTTGCAAGTTCTATCAACACTGTTCTGTTTATTTATTTATTAGCCTATGCGACTGTGGGTTCATGCAATGCGTGTAGCACTGTTTGTGTGAGAGAAAGACAGAGAAAGAGAGGGAAAGACTGAAAGACAGAGAGAGACAGTTAAGGACAGAGAGCCAAAGAGAGAAAGAGCAAAATCTGAAACATGCGCAAATAAAATATTTATCTTCCTATCACTTTCTTATTACATTATTTTGCAACAACACAGAAGAAAAGCAGTTACAGATGACAAATTATTGCACTTTTAAGAGTTAATTTCTTGTTTTCTGAAGATGTTGACTTTTTTTTACTGGAAGTGTAGGTCTTCATTTTTTTAGGCTGTGACCTCTCCTATTTAAGAAAAAAGAAGAGAAAAAATATTTAGTCAGCGCTCTGTATGCACTTGTTTTTTTTCTTAAAAAGAGCCACCTTTTATTTATTGTTTTCTGAAGATGTTGACTGTTTTACTTGATATGTAGGCCTTCAATTCTTAGCTGGGACCTCTTTTATTTAAGAGAAAAAATGTTTTTTTGGCTCTGTTTGCACTGTTTTATTTATTTTATTTTAGGTTTTTCTTTTTTAATCTGAAATAAAGGCCTTAAATTAATTTGCCAGGACTATTTTTATTAATGGTAAAGGAGCTAGCTGTGCACTCAATAAAACATATCATGCATTAAAAATTGACAATAAATATTGCTGAAACCATAAAAATGTGGACATAGGGGAAGGCTATAAGACACAAAACTGGACTTCAGACCTTTTATTGGTGGAAATTTTACTAACTGGACCTCGGTGACTTTTAATTGAATACCCCTGGTATACACCCACCAGGGAGACTGGGGTATCAGGATGCAACATAAAAGAACACAGTGACCAGGTTACACACATCAACACACTAAGCAACCAGTACACTAACCCTGCTGCATGTCACACCCCACCTGAACTTATTCAGCAATAACATCTTGGTGGTAAGTTCATCTTATTTTCTGGTTATAGAAAGAGATTGAGAACATTACTGATGTCAATGGGCCTACCAATAAGAATTTTTAACTGAAAGGTTAGCTAGCTAGCTTCTTTTTCTATTTACTAGGCAATGGATTGTTGTTTCCTTTTGTTGTCCTTATTCATTCAGAATGGTAAAACATAAAACAGATGAGACAGAGACTAGGGTGCATATGAGTATAAGGCAGGAAAGAGCTAGCTAGACAAAGTTAGTAATACTGATATTTGGCTATTGTAATAATGTATGTGTTGTTGTTTTAGCTAGCTAGTTAATTTAACTTTGAGTAATTTGATTAATGTAGGTTGAGTTTGATAAACTTTGCAAAATATTTATAATATATTCTAGGGTTTAGTCACCCAAACCAGCAGTTGAGAGGGAGACAGCCTATCGTCAACAACAGTACGTTAATGTCTGAAAAAGTCACCCTATTTTTCACAACTCGATGTTGTATGTATGGTGTGTGTGTGTGAGTGTATACAATATTTCACTGTTGTAATGAATGTAATGACTTTCTGATAGTTGCAAAATGCCAAGAAACAACAAGATGACGAAGAATGGACAGCAGGCCAGAGTCCAAAGAAGAAGAAAAATCAGCCCCCACCTCAGCCATCTCTGGAAAAGTGCATCCTACATGGTTGTAAGGGGACAGTAAATGACAAGTTCATACCTTTGTCTTCTCAGGCTGATCCACTGAGTGCATTTACAGTCCCTGATAAAAGTCTTGTCACATAAGGGCATAGTAAATTAAAACGGCATATAACTTTATTTCGAATCAATCAATTGTTACAACTAGAAAAGTTCTCAGAGAGCGCAGACCTCCGCCAAGGTGATCCGGATCAGTCCCAAAATTTAATCAGTTCTTCCATATCCCATTTCCAACGATTCCTGAAAATTTCATCCAAATCTGTTCAGAACTTTTCAAGTTATTTTGAACACAGACAAACAGACAAACTGACAGACAGATAAAAGCCAGCAAAACATAACCTCCTTGGCGGAGGTAATAAAGAGTTCATTTAATGTCAAGGCTTTCACAGTGATAACTGGTTGCAAAATGAAACCATCAAAAGTGCCCTAATGTTCACAGCTTGGTAAAACCCATAACATTTATTTTTGCAAGGACAAAAGTCTTGTCCTGTAGTGTGTTGATGTGTGTAACCTGTTGATCCATGATGTTCATCCCCCTTCAGTGGGTGAACATCATGGATCAAGGAGGTTTGGAAAAATGCCAGGACAGCTCTCACTAGCTCGGCGGAGAAGAACAAGCGGGCAGCGGACCATCATTGCTCTCCAGCTCCTGCTTATCATCCTGGTCAGATGGTCTGGCTCTCCTCTCTGGACCTCCGTCTGCAGGTCAAATCCAGTAAGCTTGCTCCTCATTTCATCGGTCTATTCCCTATTGAGAAAATTATTAATGACTGTGCTGTGAGACTCAGGTTACCAGCCTCCCTCAAGATACATCCCACCTTCCATGTGTCCCTGCTCAAGTCTGTCGTCACCAGCGAGCTCAGCCCGCCGGCTGAGCCCCCTCCAACCCCCCGACTCATCGACGATCATCCAGCGTTCTCACCAAGATCCTTGACGTAAGACCCAGGGGGCAGGGTTTCCAGTACTTGGTTGACTGGGAGGGATATGGACCGGAGGAGCGCTCTTGGATTTCAAGAAAACTCATCCTGGACGATTCCCTGCTTAGGGACTTCTACGCTGAACATCCTGACAAGCCAGGGAAGATGCCAGGAGAGGTCCGTGAAGGGGGGGTACTGTGAGGATTCTTCCCTCTCAATCCTCCTCTCCCCCCTCCCTCGCTGTTTTCCTGCTCTCGGCTGCTCGGGGAGTGGGCGTGGTTTCCCGAAGCCTGCTCAGCAGCTAGCTCCACACCTGTTTCCTGTTCCTGCAATCCATGCTCTCTATTTAACCGGCTCATGGTCTCATCTGCTTCGCCGGTGGATTCCACTCTCAATGTGGTCTGTTCAGGCCATTTACTCCTTCTCTGAGTTTTCTCCTTGTTGCCTCGTGCTAGCCTTAAGCCTTTGTGTCTCCTTCTGGAGCTTAGTCCGTCTGTTTGTTCGTGTTTTTGATGCTTCATCATCTTCTGGAGTACTTACCTGTTTTTTTTGCTCTCTCTTTTCGCAGTGTTCTCCATGAGCCCTCACCACCGCCGTCACTTGTAAATACTCACCATCAAAACTGGATCACTGTATGTTTTCACCTTGCCTTGGAATTGTACAGCACAATAAATCACTGTCAGCTTTTACCTGCCTCCTCCTTGAAGCTTTTGGGTCCAACATTAAAAACTAAGGGTCATTTTCTAACATCATGTGTGTTCAGGACTGTAAGCGGCCAGTGGCTGGAACACCCGCTCTGCTCGTATGAACACTTCTCTGCTCTGGCTCATTAGCATATTAAGGCGGCCGCCCTCAAAACCAGCCGTTCTGAACAGAGGGGTTATGTGAGAGTGGAAAGAATGCAGCTGTGCTTTTTCATAGGCTTTTAGGACCAAAGCATGTTACTAACGTTTCATGAAGACATCAAGGATCCATGTTCAACTGCAGAAAAGTCGCAAAATATGTCTCCTTTAATGTGTGAACAGAACGTTTTTGGGACAGGAACGTCGCCTACATGTGGACATAGTCTGTTGCTTAGTGTTGTCAATCATTTTATAGCTTCTCAGACCCAGGTCTGAAGAGTACATTAACATGCCAATGCCTTTAGAGAGAGCAAAATACAGGTCAAAATTCAGACAGGTCTACAAATGCCTTGAAATAGCAAAAGAATGATAACAAAAGACAATTTGATACTAATTTTCACATACTAATGGATATGTTTCCTTTAGAACTGATTTTAAAGTTCTTTTATTCGTTTATAAAGCTTTAAATAACCTTGATCCTCCATACATACAAGATTCTCTGTCATTTTATGTACCCGCTAGACCACTTAGACTTTGTAACTCCTACAGTAGAAAGTGGTTTATCTAAAGTTTCTGTTACTTTTTTTAGTGTCTCATTATGCGCGACAAAAGTACAGCTGAAGCTGCCTTCTTGTTTTTACGTCTCAATAGTGGAACACATTACCTTTTGATATTAGAATAGTAAACTCTCTGTATTTTTTAAAGAGAAATTGAACACCTATCTATTTAATCTGTCTTTCAATTTAAAATAATGTTATAACCCAGGATGACAAACACTGTTGTTTTAATTTTTTTCATTTATTTATTGCTATTTTATTGTTTTATCCTGTTTTGTGAAGCACTTTTGTTTTTTGTAAAAGTTGAGTTGAGTTGAGATACGTTGCCAGCAGATGAAGGGGAGATGTGGTTGTGTATTCATTAGAGTTTGTGATTCCTATTGAAGAAAGTGGTTTATCTAAAGTTTAATTTTTTTTTTTTTCTGTTTTAAATGTTACATTCTACGTATTATCTAAATGTGTTGTTAGAGTAAAACTATACAATCCTGATCTGATCTTTATTGGCAGGATGCATTTCCTTACAACATAATGTCCTTAAAAAAAATTTCCTTTCTCCAACTTTAAAGTAAATTAGACTTTGTGATTTCTGTAATAGAAAGTGTTTTTTTCTAATGTTACATTATACATATTATCTAAATGTGTTGTTAGGGTAAAACTATACAATTCTTGTACAAAACATGTGATATGTATTGGTAGGATACTTGGTACTTAGCACTTTATAATATGGCCCGTGTCTTACAGTGTAGTTTCCCGTCTCTTACAGTGTAGTTTCCTCAACTTTTAGGGTAACTGTCCGAAATGTACATGTCATTTCGCAGAACCTGTGGAGTAGTTACACTTGTGTCTTTAAGTGTAAGTGCTGTTGTCTTACAGTGTAGTTTTCCGTGTCTTAATGTGTAGTTTCCTCAACTGTTGGGGTAACTCTCACACATGTACCATGACATTTTACGGAATCTATGGGGTAGTTAAACTCGTGTCTTACAGTCTAAGTCCCGGAGTCTTATGTTGTAGTTTCCCGTGTCTTACCATGTACTTATCAAAACAGTGTAATTTTCCTGAACATATGCTTTTACTGTGAAAACCTTGACGTGCCACTTCCTCTTAAGAATCAGCATGGATACAGATTGTGTCGACCAATGATAAACTGCAAAGCTGTAATGTATTGATGAGTATGTGTTTCACATAATAATGATGAGAAATGCAGACGTTTAAATATCTTTATTTTTTAAACACACAGAGACCCCACTTAGTAATTCACCTTTTAAGTTACCCAGCCCTTAAGATCACACTTGTCTTTCCTTACTGTCTAACTATCCAGTACTTCCACTGCAACAACCCAGCACTTTACCTGTAACTACTGGTCAACATCTGGAACCGGGCTGGATTATAAAGTGAACACTTGTTGGCTTTACTTACTGTCTAACTACCCACTACTTTACCTGTAGCTACTGGTCAACATCTGGAACCGGGCTGTATTATAAAGTGCACACTGTCCTCCCACATGTACATTTCGGACAGTTACCCTAAAAGTTGAGGAAACTACACTGTAAGAGATGGGAAACTACACTGTAAGACACGGGCCATATTATAAAGTGCTACCAGATACTTTTCCTTAAAACATAATGTCCCTTAACATAATTTCCTTAAACATCTCCAACTTTAAAATAAATTAGACTTTGTGACTCCTACAGTAGAAAGTGGTTTAACTAATGTTACATTCTACGTATTATCTAATTGTGTTGTTAGAGTAAAACTACAATCCTTTTACAAAACATGTGATGTGTATTGGCAGCAGGGCCTATTCTAGGCAGGCACATATGAGGGGGCAGTTAGAAATGTGAAGGGGGCATCATGCATAGTGCGTACACATCATGCTTTAGCACTTTTTTTCTGTGCTTATAGTAACAGAGTAGCTATGGGTCCAACCCCAACCTGAAAGTGGATTGCACTGTCAGGCTTCGACCTTCAGACCTGTCCAACTTGGGTGTCCCGCCTGAAGACTTAGCTTCTGCTGGTATAGCTTTAGCTTTTAAGGTCACTGCAGCAACCCCCCCTCCTGACCACAATAAGGTGGCTGGGGGACTGAAAAATAAAAATGTAAAACAAAATAAAATATCAGGATTTTTACAACCAACAACATAACATTCACCTGAACTGGATGTTCTTATTCTCCAACTAGAAAGCACTCGGAGAGCGCAAACCTCCGCCAAGGTAGATTTTTTTGTGGAGTTATATGCACAAATACTGAAAATGGTCCATCTCGCAATGTTAAAGAATTAAAAAAATTCCTGGATCCGGATGGTGATCCAGATCAGCCCCAAAATCTAATCATCTGTTCCTTATCCCATTCCACACATTTCCTGAAAATTTTATCCAAATCCCTCCATAACTTTTCAAGTTATCTTGAACACAAACAGACAGACAAACAGACTAACCAATGCCGGCAAAAACATAACATCCTAATAAATGGTAATAAATGTGAACCTAGAATAAGACTTCACACACAATAGTAAGTATTTACAAAACTGAAGGTAAATAATAAAAAACACTTCTCAAACTAATTTTATAAACGACATATAGGGCAGAAAATTTTATGACTTTTTTCTTTACTTTTTTTCTGTTTTTTTGGCTTTATTTTTATTTATTTTTAATTTACAGCCCAGCTTTCGTACAGTCGGGGTCTGTCAGACACAGGTCATCTGTCCTCAGTCTGTTGCAGGCAGTGGACGTGGACACTTATCTCTGTGCCTGTGTGACTGAAAAACGACTCCTTAACAAGAGAAAGGACTGAACAAATACAGATGTTATATTCAACATTAATTTTTACCTCCACCAAGGAGGTTATGTTTTTGCCGGTGTTTATCTGCCTGTTTGTCTGTTTGTTTGTCTGTTTGTTTGTCTGTGTTCAAAATAACATGAAAAGTTCTGAATGGATTTGGATGAAACTTTCAGGAATTGTCGGAAATGGGATATGGAAGAACTGATTAAATTTTGGGACTGATCCGGATCACCTTGGCGGGGGTTTGCGCTCTCTGAGTGCTTTTCTAGTGTTTTATTTGTTATTCTTGTTGTTAATTATTATTCATCAACTATCTGATGGTCACTAAGAGGAATTTGGCAGAGCTTCGCTGCTTCTTCAAAGTCTTCCGCTCCGTGCTGAAGCCTGACACCCCATCAGGCTCCGTGTGAGCTCATTTGCATACAGACAGCTGATTGGATGGTTACTGAGGGCTGTGTGTGTGTGTACGTGCGTGTGCGTGTGTGTGTGTGTGTGTGTGTGTGTTTTTGGGTGAGCCTGCAGCCTGTGAAGATACCTCTACTGCAATTACTTTTGTCAACTTATAATATATTACTCTTGTAGGTATATTGAAATTTGCTTTCTCAACTTCTAAATTTTCATTTGAGGGGGCAAAACATGTATTTGAGGGGGCAGTGCCCCCTCTTGCCCCTGCATAGCGCCGGCCTCTTTAAAGATGACTGATAGTTAGTTCTTTAGTACATGGATTTGACTTCATACAGTAATGTTCTATTGAAAAATAAAAATAAATGAGGTTTGTTTTTTCTTTGGTCTCTGCCTGTCATGCTTCCCTAAAACCACACATCACTACACACACACCCAAACACCCCCCCGTACAGCCATCTTCAAGGAGGATATAAAAATTGAATTGACTTTGAATCTTCTTGTGCCGTGTTCGGAGTAATCCTTCACTCCTCCACTCATGTTCTTGTATCAGGAAATTTCATTTGCTCCTTGGATAAACTCTCTGAGGCAAACTTTTATTGTTCAACTTTTATTGGTTTATTAATTTCGGAATATCTCGACACCATTTTAAGATTCTATTAATGTTTCATCTTCAAGATAAACTTTGTTGAGGTAAGTCACATATCTATTTGCATGAATTTTAAACAGATGAATATTTATTAGGGGTGGGCAGAAATATCAATTCAGCAATGCATTGCAATTATTCCCCTCCTAATTCAATATTGATTCAGCAAATCCTCTGAATCGATTCACCTCCTGACCAGTGGGGGGCGCTGTGCACTTTTCCAGTGTTTATCCAGCTGTTGCCCGTTGCAGAAGAACACATGCTTGCAGAGTGATAGGATTGAGAGCCTAGTATGAGAGTGATTGAACAGCAGTTTATCAGTATTATCTGTGTAATAATAATGTAAAATATTAAACACAATAGCATTAGTATTATTTTTGTGTTTTCTTTCTTTTTTTTGCCATATTTTCTCTGTGTTTTGCCATATTTTCCACGTATTTTCCACGTGTTTTATTGGCTTTTTTGATCATTCTTCGTTTTTTATGGATTCCATAAATAGTAATTTTAGAAATATTCGAGGAAGAAATGTCGAGATCTCTGTCTTCAGCTTGACAGGAACTGCTTCAGGGTCTACCATCAGTAAAAAAAACGCCTGGACATGGTCTAATATAACAGGCTGTAACATGGACACTAAATGCTGTAGGCAAACAAAAATGTTTGAGTTGATGTAAAATAGGTGAAGTTTATTTTTGGTCATCTCAGAAAATTTCTACATGTTCATTTACAAATGGAGCGACGCCTGCGAGCTAGTTCAGGCAGACAACTCGAGCTGCTCAGCCATGCATATGTCACATGTCTCACTCCTCTCAAACATCCTCATTATGTCACATGTCACTCCTCTCAAACATCCTCATATGTCACATGTCTCACTCCTCTCAACCATCCTCCAATCACACTCTTCACCTCTCAATTTGGCGGTATATTTAAACTGGGAGTTTTCCCATCTCTCCCTCTGCCCTGCAAGGACTCTGCTGCCCTACACTGACTTGCTGCGTGTTCTTTCACCAGCTTTCACATGCGACTGTCATCTTACCTTTGGCTCTGGTGGCTGCTATGTCTCTCGTCGTCTCGGATTCATAGAGTGAGTCCCAGCTGTCAGGAGAGGATGCGGGGCTTATTCCCGAAATCCAGAGTCAGTCCGCTCCAGGAATGAATCGGACCCGCTTCGTCCTCGCCAGAGCTCTCGTATCACTCACAAACGACTTGCTGGATGGCCTGTGTACCACATCATGGAAGAGCTTTACGCACGTAACATCACCGCGCCGGGCGGCCTCAGCCATGAAGAGCTTTTCGATTATCTGATGATTCAGCAGAACTCCACCGATGCCCCGGGGTCGGGTGCCAGAGGCACAGCGTCCAGTGGTCCTCCGGGGGGAAAGGTAAAGCGCCAGCTAAAAAGCGCACTGCCATTCTTCCTGCTTCTCCCAAACCGGAGCTCGGCGCTCCCTCCAAGAAGCTGAAGCAGCCTGATTTCGGCATCTCCACGGACGAGTCCATCCTGTCTTCACTTCTCGAAGTGAAATCGGCGCTGGACATGATGCACGCCAGGCTGAACACCTTGGAAAGCAACGCGTAATCCTCTGCTTGCCATGTCAACAACCCGGGTCCTTCGTCCGTGTCCCTAGCTACGCCGGCTCCACCAATCGCTGTCTTCCCGGTCGACGTAGAGATCCCTGGGATCTGCAGTCCCAGTTCCTGCCATGGGTTCTCAGTTTCTGCCTCCTGCTGTTGCCATTCCTGATTCTCTAAGGAACCAAAATTTTATCAGGTAATCCTATTTCCATAATCTTTAACAGCTGACAAAATGATTAAATTATAAGTCTGCCTCTGGGCCTGTCATCTATCTGCTCGTGTCATTACTTATTTATCTATTTTAATTATATTTTATTTATGTATTTTATTCATTCTTCTAGGAGGTTATGAGGATCAGCATAGACTCAGTTGCACAATTATTCAAACTAATTATTAAACCTTGCTCTTATTTCGACAGGCCATGACATTAATCTGGTGACGATTCTGTTGTTGTGGTTCTGAATCTGCAGACAGATATGAGGATTGGGGGGACTTTTCAGTAGTTTTAAGGATCGTGATCCAAGACTGTCGAAGTCCCCTACTCCGGCAGAATTTAACGTGGCCTTCAGTGTTTTAGAGACACCATTTGCGATGTACATCTGCAATGCAGAGAGGAGTTTAACACCTATTTGGCCATGATTTCAGATCTTGCACTTTCTTCGGTGGGTGATGGATCCTTTCTCAAAATCCGTCCTCCTCTTCTCCATTTTTCAGAGTGAGCCCCATAAGGGTCGCAATAAGGTAATATTCATTCAAACATCTCATTATAGCTCTCTCAGCTCATCATGACTCCTCAATCCCAAGTATAAACAGCTTAATTCCCCTTGAACCATTCTCTTTATACTACGCTTCCATAGACAACGCAAATGCAAATGATTTAATCAGCTGGGGCTCTAATGGCATCTTTCGGCGTTAAGTGGCGTTCAAAGTTTTATTTCTCTGTTAAGTTGACCTTTGGTTGTTATAGTAGCCTTGCATTTTGACATCCTGTCAGAGGCTCTATGCTGGATTCTCTACAACACGTGCAAAGTCCCCTGTGCCTTGCATCTCTGAATGATTTTCTGGTAGTTGACCTCCCCTCTATTCCACCAGCCCACTGCAATTCCACAGTCAAAAACCTCTTTCAAGAGTTGGGTGTGCCATTTTCAGAAGACAAAATGGTGGAACCAACCTCGCGCTCTGAGTTTCTCGGCATAACTCTGTGTGCTCATGCAAGCCTCGCTTCCTCAGGATAACTTGAGCCGCATTAGAGAAGCTTTTAGAGCTTTGTCTCCCTCTGTTCTCTCTAAACGGGATCTTTCGTCTTTGTTAGGTCACCTAAACTTTGCCATCCTCATTATCCCTCACGGATGCTCATTCGTTCTCGCTTGCTGACACTGGCTAATTCAATTAAAAAATCTAAAGACACAGTGGTTTTAGATGAAGGCTGTTCGGATCTGCAATTCTGGTCTTTGCTCTGCGATGAATGGAACAGCATTTCTTTCTTTTACAATGACTTTGTAGAGTCTTCAGCTTTCTATACTGATGCTGCTCCATCTGTTGGTTTGGGGGATTCTATAATAACAAGTGGTTTGCAGATGTATGGCCAACGGAAATACAGACCCTCGAGGATCCCTCTATGAGCTTTACCCAATAGTTGTGCTTGCTCTCTGTGGGGTAGCAACTGGAAAGAAGCAAATCGCGGTGTTTTGTGACAATGCAGCTACAGTTGAAATTATCAACAAAGACCGCTCTAAATCACCAGCTATCAACAATCTCTTACGATGTTTAACTTGGATATGCGAGCTTAATAATTTCATCCTGAAAGCTTACTCATTCCCAGAAATGCTAATCGTATTGCGATACTCTTTCTTGCTTTTAATATCAGGAGTTCAAAACTATATGTCCCCAAGCCAGTCCTCCAGCTTGCCTTGTCCTCCTTTCAAACAGATGATTCTAGGGTAAGTATGTCTCCTGTCTTCTGCCTCTAACTACATGAGACTGGGTTCAGCAAAGCATCATTAAAGCCTACGATTCAGCTTGGTTTTCTTTTCATCCTTTAGTGCCAGTCTTCTCCTTAGCCCTTTACCTGTAAACATTTAAGTCGTTTGTGCATTCATTGTAATTTCTTTTGAATCCCGCAATCTCCAAATGCTAAGTATCAAACCTATGCTAGATTCAGTTTTACATTCGACGCTAAGACCCAGCCTTCTCGGAGTCCTTCCATGCAGTTGCTCCTCAGTGGTCTTAAAAAGGCACGTCCTTCAAGTAACGATAAAAGAATGCCTCTCGCTATATCACTGGTGCACAAGTTGGTGACAAGATTGAGACAGGATGTTTCACCTATATTCATTCTCGATTAGAAGCAGTACTCTTAAGGGCTTTCTATGTTTTTTTTAGGTGTGGCGAATTTACAACCAGGTCTTTCTCCTTTAATCCACAGCATGACCTCACCTTCTCTGATTTGAATATAGAAAAGCACATGTATTCCTTATTCTTGAAACACTCAAAACTGACAGATCTTGCCAAGGTACTCATATCATTATTGCTAAAACTAAAACTTCTTTTGTCCTTTCTCTTCCATGATGAAATATCTGCATCATCGTCCCCCTACTCAACAATCATCCCCTTGTTCATCATCAATGGTCACAAACCTATGACGAGATCCTGGTTCTCTTCGAAGCTGCGTGTTCTCTGCCCAAGCTGTGGCCTGCCACCTGGACTCTATTCCCCTCACTCCTGGAGGATTGGCGCTGCCACGACGGCAGCACTTCATCTGCCTACTTCAACACATAAGTCCTTGGGCCGCTGGTCCGCATATCAACGCTATGTGGTGCTTCACAAAGAAGAAATCCTGTCTGCTCAAAAGTTCACGAGTTCCTGCATTTAATGTTTAATTACCTCCGCCAAGGAGGTTATGCTTTGCCAGCGTTTATCTGCCTGCCTGTTTGTTTGTGTTCAAAATAACTTGAAAAGTCCTGAACGGATCTTGATGAAATTTTCAGGAATTGTTGGAAATGGGATATGGAAGAACTGATTAAATGTTGGGACTGATCCGGATCACCTTGGCGGAGGTCTGCGCTCTCTGAGTGCTTTTCTAGATAAAACTGCATCAATTTGCTGCATAACTCTGTATTGCATATCAGGTGGTGTGCTGGGGTTCAGTTTGTATCAATTCAGCATGCTTAGATCTGCATTCTCTAGTATATTCCTCTAACAGCCAATGTGCTTGGGGGAATGGCCACACGGCGGCTGGTGCCAGGCCTACACATAGTAGTTTCACTAGATAGTATATTCCTCTAACAGCAGGCGCTGGGGGGAATGGCCACACATAGTAGTTCACTAGATAGTATATTCCTCCAACAGCAGGCGCTGGGGGGAATGGCTACACATAGTAGTTCACTAGATAGTATATTCCTCTAACAGCAGGCGCTGGGGGGAATGGCCACACATAGTAGTTCACTAGATAGTATATTCCTCTAACAGCGGGCGCTGGGGGAGAATGGCCACACGGGGGCTGGTGCCAGGCCTACACATTGAATTTTCACCAGATAGTATATTCCTCTAACAGCGGGTGCTGGGGGAAATGGCTACACATAGTAGTTTCACTAGATAGTATATTCCTCTAACAGCGGGCGCTGGGGGGGAATGGCCACACGGCGGCTGGTGCCAGGCCTACACATAGTAGTTTCACTAGATAGTATATTCCTCTGACAGCGGGCGCTGGGGGGAATGGCCACACGGCGGCTGGTGCCAGGCCTACACATAGTAGTTCACTCGATAGTATATTCCTCTAACAGCGGGCGCTGGGGGAATGGCCACACATAGTAGTTCACTAGATAGTATATTCCTCTAAACAGCAGGCGCTGGGGGGAATGGCCACACATAGTAGTTCACTAGATAGTATATTCCTCCAACAGCAGGCGCTGGGGGGAATGGCCACACATAGTAGATCTCATCAGCAGCTCCAGGCCCCAATGGTTTAAGTTTTGGGGGTGTTCAGTATGTTTTGCTCATCACTCCTCCATGCCCTCATGTAAACCTTTCTGCAGGGAGTGATGAAACCGGAGCCTGGGCGCCAAACCTATAACATGTATTTGTAGCCACAATAAACAAATTTAAACGTGAGTTGACTGACTGAACTGTTCATGAAGAGAATCCTGTTGAAAATTAAAATCTGTTTTTATTCTTTTCCTGTAATTACACACTGTTTTAAGCATTTATGACATAATTATGACAAATACTTGCAAGAATTGTTTACTTTATTTCTCGTGCAAAAAAGGTGAAAATGTATTCAAAGGACAATTCCTGACACATTTATTGACAAAAAAGACCAAGTGGACATTACTACTTTTAATGTGTCATGTTTTTACTTTTGTATTCCATATGCACAAACAAGTTATTACTGTGCAAATTTTATTTTCAGGTGTTTGCTCAAAAATATCAGGTGACATATCACATGTTCACATTGGCATCAAAATAAAACAAGTCAAAAATTGTCAACAGGTACTCTAATTATTAGTGTATTTCTCCTTCTTACTGAATTGATACTGAATCAAATCGCCACCCAAAGAATCGAAATCGAATCGAATCGTGAGGTTCTTAACAATGCCCAGCCCTAATATTTATACTGACAAAACACATTAACTATTCTAAATACATTTTCACTCATGCACTGCTGAAACTCTACACAACATTCAAGGCAGACTTGGCTGAAAAAAATGTGTTTGAGATTATACAAAAAATCTGAAAAGTACAATCCATCAGTCTCCAGTGAAGTCTGGACATTGTGTAAAATGTAAAAGCGGAATGGGATGCTCTGCCGATCCTTTTCAAATAATACTCAATTAAATACACTACAAGGATGAAATATTTAATGATTAAACTAATCAACTTAATTGTTTTCTGGCAAATATTCACTCATTTCGAATTTGACACCCGCAACACTGTACAAAAAAAGCTGCGATACGGGCAACAAAAGACCCGGAAAGTTGAGGAATGTTCAAAAAACCTCTGTTTGGATCATTCCACAGGTGAATAGGTTAATGTCAAAAAGGTGAGTGTCATGACTGGATATGACAGGACAATCCCAAAAAGACACAGTTGTTCACAAACAAGGATGGGCAAAGTTCACCACTTCGTGACCAACCGCATAGGTAAATAGTCAGTTTAAGAACCTACAATACAAGAAATTCAGGGATTTCATCATTTACAGTCCATAATATCAGCAACAGATTCAGAGAATCCTGAGATATCTTTGCATTACAAGGCCTAAAACCAACGCTGAATAGCCGTGATCTTTGATCCCTCAGGCAGCACTTCATCATTCTGTAAAGGATATCACCACATGGGCTCAGGAACACTTTAGATAACCATTGTCAGTTAACACAGTTCATCTCTACATCTACAAGGTCAAAGTCAAACTCTGCCATGCAAAGACAAAGACAAATATCATTCATCAAGGACAGCACTGTGTCTACTGTGGACACATTCAGGTTTCTTGGATCCACAATCTCACAGGACCTGAAGTGGACCCCCCACATAGACACCATCTGTAAAAAGGCGCAGCAGAGGCTGTACTTCCTGCGACAGCTCAGGAAGTTCGGCCTGCCCCAGGAGCTGCTGGTCACATTCTACACGGCCATCATCCAGTCTGTCCTCTGCACGTCCATCACGGTCTGGTTTGGGTCTGCAACCAGGCAGGACAGACACAGACTGCAGAGGACAATCAGGTCTGCAGAGAAAATCTTCGGGACCAAACTGCCCTCCATCCAGGACTTGTTCCGGTCCAGAATCAGGAGACGGGCAGGTAACATCTCTGCAGAACCCTCACATCCTGTACACAATCTGTTTAGACTCCTCACCTCAGGCAAGCAATACAGAGCACTATACGCTAAAACCACCAGGCATAAGAACAGTTTCTTCCCCCAGGCTGTTGCCATACTGAACTCATACCTGCAAATTGCCTGTCTATTGTCCCTATATATGACCATTCATTGCACATATCATCATCCCATTTATATGCATCTGTGCACCTTGTTTCTTGTTGTTTTTTGTATTATTATTTTTATCTTGCACATTGTACATATTGTACATACTCTATTCTATTCTTTTATTCTCACCTTAACTTAATTTTTTAAACTTCTCATTTAAAATGTTAATTCCTGCCTTGTTATTCTGCCTATGTCTTGTTTATAACTTAGGATGTACACTGTGTTGTAGGTATTTTTGTACTTGGAGAGTGAAGTGAACCGGTGACAAATTCCTTGTATGTCTAACATATGTGGCCAATAAAGCTGATTCTGATTCTGATTCCAATTCTGAAATATCCACACCCTCAGAAAGATCACTGGCTTCTCTGGGCTTGAGCCCAGACTGTTATCAGAGCAAAGTTTAAAAGCCAGCATCTGTGAAGCAAGGTTATAATAGTCTGGGATTTTTTTTTTTTAGTGTTATTTTTAGTTTTTTTTTTTGTAAATTAGGGTATTTGTCAGGTTTGAGATTCAAAATTGTCAGAATAAGTATTGTATACGAAAAACTCAACAAAAGATACAATTTTAAAAAATGTATTCAGAGGACACAAGAACAGCCATCCACAAATAAAACACAACAGCCCACAAGATAGCAGCCCTAAGTATGAAATGTGTGCAATACTGCTTCTGAGGTTAGATGTACGTAGTGTGCTGGGTAAAAATCAACATAGCCAACAGGCTAAAGACACACATGAACATAACAACATGAACCCATTCATGCTTGGCAGCCAGGAGTCTCAGGGAGCTTAATCTAGGAAATCATGAACAAACTCAAATACCCAACAAACTCCAGACTAGAGGTTTGATTAAATTAGATGAAACGACTCAAAACTACATAAAGAATTGCACTAGAGGTGCAGCAGCTTTAATGCAAATCACTGCAGTTGATTAACAATACAGTACCTCCCATGTTATATTTCGCATCATAAAGTGAATACAGTGAATGTTTTAGACACTGAAAGTGCACATGTATCTCACAGAACACAGAGCCAGACAACTGGTCAAGATACTGCTCTATCTCAGCTGGATGCTGATGTGCTTTTCTTTTCTATGTTAAACTTACATAGCCTTCTGTCCAACTCTGTAAACAAAACACATTTAAGTCCTTGCATTATGAATGAATGAACTATCTCAAATTCAGCTTTTAGAGATTTGGTGTGTGACTGTGTGTGTGTGTGTGTGTTTGACTGACGGTGTGTCTGTGACTGTGTGAATAAATGAGTGTGTGTGTGTGTGCGTGTGTGTGTGAAAAAGAGAGAGATGGGTGTACTTCAGTCAACCAACAATTTCTTGTTGATCTTCAGGAAAACTCACACTTGCCACAGGGGCAAGTTTTGGATAGACCGCCTCTCTTGATCTCCAGAACTGCAGTGGTGTCTCATTAAACACACCCTGTTTGACATCGTCAACATACGTCTTCATTTCAGTCAACAGACTATTGGTCACATCAGGCTGATTTGTCAATGACACATTGACCTCCATACGGGATGCAAGGAAGCGGTATTTCTGAAGGACAGTAGGAGGGGAGTTTGTTGGAGTTTGAATGGCCCTTGCAGTGGCAACATCACCCTGAGAAGCAGTAGCTGGGTTTTACTGAGCAGCCAGGTTTTGCACAAAAGACTGAGCTGCCCTCCTCAGTGGCACTGTGTCTGGTGTGTGAAGAACCAGTGAAACACTTGGATCCATTAGGCAGGCTGCTGCTGGTGTAGCATCAAACTGTGGGGAATCAGGGCTAAGAATGGCAGCAAAACGTTCTCGCAAGGACTTCAGCAGCACTTGAGCTAATTGCTTTCCAGCAGTAGTCGTCAGCAGGTGTGCCTCAAGGTTGAGCAGGCATGGCACTACTTGTGAGAGTGACTGGCTGTCACTCTGAAGCTGGTCTGTGTGAACCGCAAAGGGCTCAAGCAGCTTCACCAGGTTCTCAAGCTTAGCCCAATCGCTTGTGAGAAGCATGTCCATGCCCAGCTCCTCAAGTACTTGGTTTAGTTCAGTTCTGATCTCCAGCATTCTTCTCAGCATATCAAATGTGCTGTTCCAGCGTGTGCAACAATCCCGGACCAAAGTTTTGCCACACTTTTTGATCATTGCTTCATTTGCCACTGATGATTTCCTCACAGCATGTACCAGGTGCTTCATGGCATCTTTCAATGTGAGCTGAAGGGTGTGGGCAAGGCATGGCATTCTCTCGAACTTGTTGTTCTCCCCATCATCTGGCAGGTCAAGTTCTTTGCCAAGCAAAATGAGAAAACACACAAACAATTAGATAAAGTAAGATTGAAATGTAAAACGCACAAAGTACAGTTTTACAGTGTAAAAAAAAATATGACTCATGAATTAGGACTTACTGTGCTAACCCTTGGGTTTAGAGCACGGAACATATAACCTTTCTTGTTCTATTATATTTCATTTATTACACTATGAGCGCCATAAACTTGTTTCCACAATATGTCACATTGTTTTATATTGTGTCTCCATAATTAATTGGAATCCTGAATATCAAATCGTACGAAATGACAATAACAACAATGTCAAAGTGCAGACTGCATTTGTGTCAACTTCAGACTTTTTAACCTGGGCTACAATAGGCTACTTGCCTTTTTAACAGGTTGGAATTGGGTTGGAATTTTTTTAAAATTTTGAATAGACTTATGTCAGTAGCCAAAAGTGTACTGACAGAGGCAAATCGACTAAAAAAAGCATTGGTAATACTTTGTCATGTCAATAATGGCTAGTCTAAATATTATTGGTCATTTTAGATTGAAGAGAAAAAAATAAAGGGACCACATTTTCATAACAGACATCTCCAAGGTTAAGGAAGGTTACTACATACACAGAATTAAAGGTTATCTGCAGTATGTATGACTCCTCCGACTCTGACTGGAGCCACAATTCATCCTGGTCGTCTCCAGCACCTCTTGGTTGAGCCTGTGAACCATCAGCTGTGTTACAGTCCGGCTCGATGGGGAAAAGGGAAGTAACATAAATAAACCAGATTTTAAATGGCTTAAATGAAAGTCATTTATTATTAAAGAAAAATGAAGCAAGTTTAACAAAATGAGGTCGAAAAGGGCAAACTTAGAAACACTAGTAAAAATAAAATACCCATGAACTGAAATTCAATTACTGGGACTACAATAGACCTAAAAATCCACAAAGATAAATTATCCAAAAGGGTAAACAGGATTACAAACAACAGAAATGAATAATTAAACTAACGCCCTCTCCTCACAGGACCTCTGAAAAATGCAAACACAGGTAGCACAAAGATCTTCTCTAACTTAGCAAAGGACCAACAAAAAACTTGGTCCTCTTATAAGAGTGAATGAGGTCAGCTCACAGGGCAAATGGCTGACAGAGACCTCATGCAGCTGCTCTGAATCCGCCTGACGATCTCGGCTCCTGCTCACTCACTCACACTCACACACAGCACTCCACAAACAGGTTAGTGAGAGAGGAGGGGGTGTGGTGGCGGCCGTAACACCCCTCCCCTTGAATAACAAACCTTATTTGCCAATCTCGAACATTCACAGAGGCCTTGAAAACTGCGGTAATAAAGCCTCTCCTAAAGAAGAGCAGTCTTGATGCCACAGTACTGAACAACTACCGGCCCATCTCAAATCTGCCGTTTTAAGGCAGAGTCCTAGAAGAAGTTGTTTACCAACAGCTTACTGACTATCTCCTAATGAACAACTCCTGTGATGTTTTCCAGTCAGGTTTTAGACCCCATCACAGCACTGAGACCGCTCTTATCAAGGTGACAAATGACATCCGGCTGAACACTGATGCAGGCAAAGTCTCAGTTTTAGTCCTGCTAGATCTGAGTTTTGCTTTTGACACTGTCCATCATGAGATCCTGTTACAGAGACTAGAGGACTGGATGGGCATCTCTGGCACTGCCCTAAATTGGTTGAAGTCCTATCTAGAAGACAGGAAGTACTTTGTTGAAATTGGTAACTGTGTCTCAGACCACATGACCTTGACCTGTGGGGTGCCCCAAGGGTCAATCCTGGGACCCCTTCTGTTCAATCTCTACATGCTGCCTCTAGGCCAGTTAATACAAAGAAATAATGTGTCCTACAACAATTATGCAGACGACACTCAGATCTATGTCTCACTGACAGCAGGTGAATATGGACCAGTGGATTCACTCTGTCACTGCGTCCAACAGGTCAGTGTGCGGATGCAAAACAACTGAAGTCATCGTCTTTGGTCCACAGAAACAAAGAGAAAGTGTCAGCAGTCACCTCCAGTCTCTCTCTCTAAAACAGGGGTCTCAAACTCAAATTACCGGGGGGCCACTGGAGCTAGAGTCTGGGCCGCATAAAGTATTCCGCAAAAAAGGGTCCCAAGGAAAAAAAAAAAAAAAAAACTGAAAAAATGATTCAGTCCTCCCAATCGTTATTATTAACTCTTTCCTTGCCAGCATTTTTCAAAAAAGTTGCCAGACAGCACCAACCTTTATGCTGAAATTTTATGGATTTTAACTGCCTACATTTTTTTCTGTTTTATTTACAACCCACCCCACCCCTATCAGCCAGTGTTTAGCGAGCTTTTTAAGCAAAGTTGCTGAAATTAGAAAGAGGGAAATGCATCACATTTGCCTGAGAGAGAACAGTTTCAGTTACAATAAGTCTCAGAACTAAACAAAATGTAGTTCAATTCTTGTTTAACATTATTTTCTCTGTAAAGTTCACACGCAATAGTCTCCAGGCCTGACAACTCCTGTGTGTGATCAGGGAGGGAAAAATGAAACATCATGTGACTCCTATCTTACACCTGATTGGAGAAAACTGTGGTGTTAAAACTCTTCTAGTGTTACAACCATCCCCGGTCTCCCCTAAATCAATATAAATAAATCAGTAGTGGGCCTATAGTAATTTGAATTACTAGTGTTTGATTCTTTTCTTCCATAAAAAATTGAGGGAAACACTTTTTATCTTGTTAGTTATGGACAGAGTCAGACCTGTCCACAAAGACCTGAAGGTGTGTGCGCGTCAGGACGCACCGCTGTGCCGTTATGGAGCGCACCGCGGTGTCTGCTGGTTCGTTTATGAATCATACTGAACTCCGTTAGCTCTCCCGTCCGTCTCTGTCTGTTTTATCACAGCCCTGTTTAACTTTTCTCATGTTTTGGGAGCTCAGAGGGGCGTAATATGTGCGCTTACTCCGCCGCTGGATGTGTGCCTGTCGTCCTGATTAGACGGGAGGGACTAACGAGCGGTTTACGTCATGTTATCAATACATGTGTAAATATATAGTGTAGCTGTCCATTTCATAAACTTGTATTGACACATTTAATTTAATCCACATAGAAGTTGAGACCTTACCGCTGGGCTTCTCCTCGCAGGTTGTCATCTCCCAGATGGACACAGAAAGGCTGTTACAGTAAATCCACAGCTATTTAGATAATATTATGATAAATCATCCTCCCAGTGAGCAAACAAGGGACCAAACCGTGACAAATTAGTTCTTTAAATGAGCTGGATCGTCCGTTTAGGTTTGATTTTTGCGCAGCGTCAGCGCTTTTTTCTGTCTTTCATCTCAAGGTGCACCTCGGCTCTGTGGTTCCCTCAGTGAGATGTCTGTTTGTTTATGGTCACAGAAGAACAGAACTTCTCCACGTAAGACTGACAACTGCCAGAGTTCAATACAAACTCGGAATGACAGAAAAAGTAGTCAGTGGCGAGGAAGCTTTCTGTCCGATAAGACGAAATTACTCCTGCAGGAATGGGTTCTTCAGAACATGAATGGCAAATGCCTTTTTTGATTGAAAAGGTGCAGGCCCCTGCCATAAGTGATGAAAAGGATATAGAAGTCCACAGCAAGCATGGCATTCACAACGACTCAGCAAAAATGTGCGTTTGAGAAACATGCAGTGGCCGCGCTAACACAAAAGTTTGATGTCAAGTAGGGGGCCGCAAACGACCCCTGGTCTAAAACCTATGAATCAGGTTAGAAATCTCGGGGTAATAATGGACTCAGACTTGAACTTTAACAGCCACATCAAATCAGTAACATCAGCAGCCTTTTAACATCTAAAAAACATTGCCAAAATTAAACACTGTTAGACCGAGCTGTAAAATAAACAGTATCCTACCACATAATCAGCCAGTACAATACTGTAAATGCCCTTTTTAGTAAAGTACTGTAATTTGCACTGCATCATGGGAAGTTTTTGCATGATTTACAGTACAATGCTAAACTATTTTGAAATGATGTATGATACTGTATTTTATGATACTGTATGATACTGTATTTTATCTATGATGGCTTAGTGTCCTACACATTATGTGAAAAATAATTGCATTCATAGCTTTTTCTATCTTTTTCAAGTCAACCAAAGAAAGCGTTTTACTAAACTTAGTAGCCTATCAAAGCCTACCTAAGGTTACTTTATTATAACCTTAGGCCTGCCCTTTACAAAAATTCTCTTCTCATTCAGAGCATCAGTCAGGTCTGTTACAATCACACACATGCACACACAAATGCATTGTAATGGTTTGTATGTCTTTTTTGTTTGATTCAGTGTACTTATATATTTATTCACTGGCATAAAAAACATTATTGTGATACAGTAGAATTTCTACTGTGTCACAAGCTTTGGCAATACAAATACATAACTTGTCATTCTAATACAGTGAATTGAAATTGAATTGGATGTGAGACTGACAGTGTTATTTTAATAAAGAATTTTATATTTTTATGAATTATTTCATTGATTTGAATCATATTTGTCAGTTTTTATAATGTTGGCGGTATTTTTTAAAAATACAGTAGACTACTGCACTATAACGTTACAGTACTGCATTTTAAAAAAAAAAATTAAGTATGATACTGTTTTTGTAACTAACGGTCGACCTTTATCCTGAAAGGGCTTATGGTGCGTTCCAGTCGCGCTCAGAAGTCAGAATTTTGAGTTCCGAGTAGGAAACTACAACAGGATCGCACCCCGAGGTCGGAATTTCCTACTGGGAACTCGGTGAAACCTCGCCGCCCCCGAGTTGACAATGGAAGATAGATGCCCCCAGTGTGAACAATTATTAAGCCCTTGTAATAATGAAATTATTTGCACTTTTGTCCAGTGTGTGTCACTCTAAATCAGTTGTATATACAGTATTGTTTTACTTATATTTACAAAAATGCTGCAAAAGTGATAATCACATTCTTCATGTGATATTTGTGAACAACAACGCAGGGCGTGCTAACAACAGCTAACAATAGCCTGGTCGAACGGCATGTTTTTTTCTGACTTCAGCTGGAACGAGATTATGTCACTCCCATTTCCCAGTTCCCAGAACGCAGCATGAGCCAGGCATGCTGACGAGCGCGTAACTCCTGTCTGAGGAACCAACATCAGGCTGCCAACTTGTCTTTGGTCGGTCAAAGGTCTCCTGCAGCTTCAGCCTCTACTTTGTGAGCACTACAACGTTAGTTAGCAAAACAAGTGTCGATAGCTAGCGTTAGTTCATCGTAAAACGAGGAACGGGACGTATAGCGGGATTACAGCGCGTGTCCGTCACGAACGTCAGCGGTAGCCAGCCGGCGAAGTGCGAGCTAACGTGCAAGCCATCATCACGGGCAGACTGCCGGGGCAAGACCAGGAGGCACTCGGATTGGGCCAGGGCTAACGTCGCTTCAGTGTCAAGACCTCCACAGAAGAATAAGGTAACTAGCAAACGCTAGATTTCCAGAATGATGATGTTTAAGTATCTGTAAGAAGTGTTGAGATGAGAGACTGCTAACTTTGCAAGCACTACTACCAGCACTATCTAGGATAGCGAATTTAGCACTGGCTAACGTGACAAAATTGGCATTACTGTGATAATATTGGCCAGCAGTATCCAATTATTATTTTTGGCTGACCAAGCAAAGAAAGTGGGGTTTAAGAAAAATCCCGCCTGGATGCTGCTGGCTTTTCCCGACGCTGCATGGCGCTATCACATGCTTTAAGTGAGTGGGGTTATTTCTGTGTCTAATAAATGAGCTGAAAATCAAATACCATAGGTCCAAATTCCTTGAAAATAACAGACCTCACACAGAAAAACAAGTGAGCAATATTTTTCACATAGTTAGATTGTGGTTAGACTGATCATTCGGTAATTAAGTTATAGTGTACTCTGTCCAGCAGAGGCAGTAAGGCAATTCATTCCTTTAGATTTGATAGTGCTGTGTTAACAATATGTATGTCTGTAAGGCCTATAACCACTGCACTGCCAATTTTAAAAAGTTTTGTGATCATGCAAATAGTCACAGAAACTTGGCCAACTACAGATTCTCGTGTGGCATTGAAGAGTGCTCTGGAAATTTCAGGACTTTTTCTGCATTAAAGTCTCACATGCAGTGGAATCACATGGGCCTCCGTGCCATATCACAGAGACAAAACAGGTGTCAGCATGGCAGTGACCTTAAATGCAGCATCCAAGGATGTGATTTTAAAGCTGACAGTTTTCCCTTGCTTTGTGGTCATTTAAGATTGCATATACGGAATGGCAAAAAAGTAAATTGTCCTTTTGATGGATGCTCAAAATATTTTAGAGTGAGAACATCATTTGCCACACACATATCAAGAAAACACAGAGAGTCATATGTAGCACAGCTACAAGATAGTCAGATCCAAAACAAAGAATATGTCCAACACCATGATGATCATGAGATCATTGATCCAGGCCTTGATGACAGTGATGGAATGATCCTAGATTTGAGTCCTGACACATATCTCAAAAATCTTGCATTATTTTATTTAAAACTACAGGCCAAGCTGCTTTTGCCAGCCACTACAGTACAGTGCATTGTTGAGGGATTTCAGGAGGTCCACAGCAGTGGAATGCAATATGTTCTGAAAAAGGTGGAAGAGAAACTGACAGGTTTACACATTACTAATGAGGAAATCCAGAAAATAGTTATGGAACTGAAAGAAGAAGATTTGTTAACTATTTACAACGAAGGTGTTTTGAGATCAGACAAAAACAGGAAATCATATTTCAAGCAAAATTTTGATTATGTTGCACCTGCTCAGGTGTTCCTAGGAACTGACAATTCTGGTAAAGAACGCTTTTTGTAAAGGATACTCTTGCTGCCTTATTTAAACTGTCTGACATGAGAGACCAGTACACACAGTCTAAAGTAATTGTGCACACTGACATGATTTTAAATGATGTTAATGATGGTAAATACATCAAACAAAATCCCATCTTACAAGGATCCTCTTTGTCACTTATTCTGTACCTGGATGCATTTGAGGTGGCAAACCCCCTAGGCTCTGGCAAAAGGATACACAAAATCATGGCCATGTACATGACGCTCGGGGAAATATTGCCACATAATCGATCCTCAGTTGACCCAGCACAGCTTGTTTTGCTTTGCACAGAGGAGGATTTTAAGTCTTTTTGCCAGGAAAAAGTATTTTCACGCCTTATTGCTGACCTGAAAGACTTGGAGGATTCAGGTTTTCAGTTGGAGGATGGGAGCAACCTTAAGGCATCACTGATTGCCATTTGTGGTGATAACCTTGGTTCCCATGGTGTTGGTGGTTTCACAGAAAATTTTAGCTCTAGCCAACACTTTTGCAGGTACTGTGTGATTGACAGGGAGACATTTTGCAGGTCACCACTGGTATTTGGCCCTCAACAAACCTCTGAAAACTATAATGACTGTGTTCATCGACTGACCCCTGATGAGAGTATGATAGATGGAATTAAATTTGATTCATGTTTCAACTCTCTTACTTCTTTTCATGTCTGTTCTGGCCTTCCTCCATGTCTCGGGCATGATCTTTTTGAGGGAGTAGTGGCAAATGATTTGGCCCTGTATACTGAGCATTTGGTAAAAGCTGAAAAAAATTTCACCTATGGCCAGTTAAATCGGGCTATCTCACAGACAAAACTCCTCGGGAGTGACTCTCACAACAAGCCATGTGAAATTAAAGAAAAGGCCAAAAAGCTCAGTGGTTCAGCCACACAAAATTGGTGCCTTTTACGACTCTTACCACTTTATGTCGGCCAGTGGATCGAAAACCCTATGAAAAGTGAGGTCTGGCAGTTGTGCCTTAAACTGAGAGAAATTGCTGAGCTAATCTGTGCTCCAAAAATTCATCAGAATGAGGTGGCATATCTAAAAGTTTTGCTTGAGGAATATATTGATTTACGAGTAAAGATGTTCCCTAACTGCCCCCTCAAACCAAAGCATCACTACATGTTACATTATCCTGACCTTATCCTTAAATTTGGGCCACTAATATGCTTGTGGACCCTGAGGTTTGAGAGCAAACACTGCTACTTCAAGGACTGTGCCAGAAAACTTCACAATTTTATACACTTAACTAAAACACTGACTGAAAGACACCAGCTGCTTCAGTCATACCTAGGACAAGGACAGTTGTTTCCAGCTCCCATTCAGATTGCAGGTGTAGCAAATGAAATAGATGTGCAGGCATACAACAGGGATATACAGATGGTGTTACACACAGCTGATATTGGTAAACATAAAACCTCAGATGTTTCAGCCATGACTTATAAAGGTACCAAGTACTCAAAAGGCCTTGTCGTTGTTCTAGAGCACACTGGGGAAACACTGGTTTTTGGAAAAATATTTCTGATACTTAGTGATGAGAAAAGTGTGTACTTTGTGGTTTTGGTGCATCGCCCAGTTTTATTAGTTGATCTTGGAGTCTACTACCTGGTATCAGATGATAAATACGCATTTATTAATGCAGATAGTCTACAGGACTATTATCCACTGCCCGTGTACAAAATCAAGGATCTCCCCACTGTTTGCTTGCATCACTCAGTGTGTTCTTCATTCTAGGGATGGAGGAGGAATGTATTCAGGAACTTCAGAGAGTGCTACCTGAATTGGACAATTTGGAGTTTACAGCCCTTGTGCAACACTTGACAGCAGAGCTCGGACTAACAAAAAAAGAGGACCTTTCCTTGGTTGAGGCTGATGATTTACAGGAGCACCTGAAGCCAATACTGTGTCGCAGATTCATCCATGCCTTCAAGCCAAAAGGTGAGAAAAAAATTCATAGCCCAAATTGACATCGATCAACTCCTCAAAACACGACAGTCATAAAATAACTGCTGATTCAGATGTTGCATTGTTTAAAAGGCAGAGATGAGAATCACTAAAAAGGCAGTTTGTAGTTCTGTTATCCTTAAACTGTAAATAATGTAAATAATTAAACTTATGTGAATGTATTCCTTATCTTTAAAGCACTGGATGCTATCGATCAGTTCATCGCTCTCAGCACTTTACCGAATGAAGAGACAGCATCTGCCCCAAACATGGACACACAACTTACAGATGGACAGGCCAACATCACACTTCCTTGTGCACAACCCCACTCCTCTAGACTCTCCTCAACACCACAGAACTCATGGATCAGCCACTTTCAGATTCCTTGGGGCAAGATGCCTGAAAAACTCTTGGAGGCAACACTTGGAAAGAAGAGGGCAAGGCCTGAAGACAGGAGAGCATGGAAGAGAATTGTGGTGGATGCCATGCTGGCACACTGTCCAAATCCAAATAAGGAAGCCTGTGAGGAAATAGCCAAAGTGATTGTGTCAAAATATCCTTCAACCTTTGCAGACACAAACGAAGAAGGGGAGCAGATGGGAATAGGTTACTATTCACTTGCAAGGCAAATGAAGCAAAGAGTTGAACATGTGAATCGAAACAATGTAAGTGAAAAAGTGCGGAGACCAAGATCATCGACAGAAACTACTGATGATGATGGCGCAACCATCAAAATGGGACGGTCCAAAGTAGACAGCTACGGATGCATTAACTGGTAGCCCAAAGTTCTCCCAGAAGGAGAGAATGCTGAATCTTTAGAAAATAGAAGAAAATACATGGCAGACCTATTCAAGTCTCTCGGCCCCACCGCTGTGGACAGGCCAGATGTTGATGAGTCGATGAGGCTGACATACATGTATCAGCGTCACATGCTGAACTCCTGCCCTCCTCCCAGTATTGATGTGATTGAAGAGCACTGGCCCTTCCTTTTTACCAAAAGGGGGCTTAGCAACCATTTCAAAATTCTCACAGGCATTGATGTCTGTGATCAAGCAGCAGGCGCCCTTCAATCCAAGGGGAAGAGGATCATAAACTTCTTCCAAAGACAGAATCCAAACAGAGACATCCAGTGTCTTCTTCAAGAGCTTGCTGAAAGCAACACCATGCTGCAGAGCCGGACCGGCATAGCAGCAGTGCTTCTTCTGATGAAGCGCTTTCGGGAGCAAGAGGACTCCATCTTTCTCTTGGCAGATGTAAGTAAGCGGCACATATAGGCATTGGGGAAACACTGGAGAGTCATAAATGATATGACCAGGGTTCCCACTCGTCCTGGAAAACCTGGAAAACCTGGAAAATGATTGCCCAATATTCCAGTCATGGAAAACAAATGGAAAATGAGGAAAAAAGTGAAATGTCCTGGAAAAGCTTAAATTGTCCTGGAAAATTATTTGTCTTCCTTCTAGCTTGAAACATAGGAAATGAAGAAAAAATGTACTTGGTAACTATTGTGCACATAGCCAGAAACTGTGAGTAGGTAAAATAATGCAAGTTAAGGCATAAAATATAAAGACTCAAAACAATGGGGACAAGAAGAAATCATAAAAAAATGACAAAATAAAATTTAAGCTAAATTAACAAAATCTATTCATAAAAAAGCAGAGTAAATAAATATTTAAAAATGTGTATACGTATCATGCTGGAGAGTTTAAAACAAAGAAATTCTAAGATCAATATGATCAATAGCTAGAGATATTGTTCATCAACCTCTAGAGGCTAGAGGTTGGCTAACTAGAATTGAAAACTGCCCACAGCAACAATGTGACTTCAGTTGGTTATATGACACTGGAGAAAGTCCTGGAAAATGTCCTGGAAACGTCCTGGAAAATGATTTCTGGAAAAGAGTGGGAACCCTGATGACTTATAACAGAGTAATTAAAGCTGAAAAGCAATTAAATGACAGCAAAAAATGTGAGTAAAATTCTATACCATCAGTGTTTGAGTGATTCAGTTACTGTCCAGCAGAGTAAGACATTCATAGAAGGTACTCTGTTCAGCATAGGCAATTCATAGATTGTTAGCACTCTGTCCAGCAGAGTGTGTTAAAGTTCCAAGTTTAAATTTTTTTTTATTATTAATCTTTATTCAAACAGTCATGACTGATGTCGTTATTATAGACTTTTCATGAATTCACATGTATTTTCATGCAGAAATAAATCCCATATAAATGAGCATGCCATTGATGTTCTGGTTCAAAGTAGTGGCAGCCTTTGTTTATCAAATTCAAGTGTTCAGTTTGACCTTTAACACTTTGTCCGGGACACGGCCTGTAATGTCCAGAGCCTCAATTTGCTAAATGCTAAATTTTGCTGCACTTCATAGCTATAGATGTTGACAACTACACAATTTGACTATCTGAGTGTTATGTACTATATTTCCGTGTGTTTATATTCATCTATGAATTTAAAAGTTGATGAGTTTTAGCGGGCACTCTGTCCAGCAGAGGCAGTTCATTGATTGTAGGCACTTTAATGTTTGATATTGCCTTTTTATGTTGACAGTTTTCAAAATTTTCAATTTCATGTGAATTGAATGTTATTTTAATAAAAAAGGTTGATATATCTGAATAATTGCCCATTTTCATTTTATTTCCCAGTACATTTTTTTAAAAAAATAAAAAATTTGGGTTACGGTAGTGTACTGTTAAATTTGGATAAATACAGTAAACAACTGCATTCACACAATTACAGTAACAGGAAAAGTACTGTAAAAGGGGAATACAGTAACACTTAAGTTACTGTAAAACGGACTACAGTATCAGTACTGTGAATGTAGAATTACAGTATCTTACTGGTCACAGTGTTGCCAGTAGTATACTGTAAAAAAAAACCCATGTAAAGGCTAACAGCGAAGGTAGTGTCTAAACCTGACTTGGAGAGACTTATCCAGGCATTTGTCTCCAGTAGGTTAGACTACTGTAATGGCCTGCTCACTGGCCTCTCCAAACGAGCTGTAAGACAGCTGCAGTACATCCAGAATGCTACTGCTCAGGTCCTGACCAGAACCAGGAAGTACGAGCACATTAGTCCTGTGCTCAGGTCCCTACACTGGCTTCCTGTGGCTCAGAGAATAGACTTTAAAGCAGCTCTGTTTGTGTACAAGTCTCTCCACGGCCTAGCACCAAAGTACATCTCTGACATGTTAGTGCCATATGAACCATCTTGGACTCTGAGGACCTCAGGGACTGGCCTCCTGCTGGTGCCCAGAGTCAGGACTAAACATGGGGAATCAGGGTTCCAGTTTTATGCAGCTAAAATCTGGAACAGTCTTTCTGAAGATGTGAGACAGGCCTCTACACTGACAATGTTCAAATCTAGGCTCAAAACAGCTCTATTTAACTGTGCATATGACTGAAAGGACCTTATTTTCACTCTTCTCTTTTAAAGTTCATTTTATAATGATTTATTTTGTTTGTATTTTGTATTGTGATTTAATGCATTTTTCTTGTTCTGTAAAGCACTTTGAATTACCTTGTATACGAATTGTGCTCTACAAATAAACTTGCCTTGCCTATAATCTAAGACCTTCATTCTCTAAGTGTGGTGGTACGTGAGGTCCCTCTAGTGGTACGTGGAGGAGGGTCATGAATATTTTTTGAAAATAAAATTAATTAGAAAATGTATAATATTATTAAAATAGTACAAAACTTAGAATTAAAATACATAAAACATTAAATTCATATTTAAAATAAGCATTGTATTTCCTTTCTTTGTCTCAATATTGGCCTGCTACGTGAGCCGGTTCATGCACTTAGCCCGTGCATACTGGAAACAGAACTAGTTATGAGTTGAACAGTGTGTGTGATGAGATTGGGTCAAATTAGAGAGAAGATCAGTGATTCAGGAACACTGCAATTGTGGCTTCAATCTGGAATGATTACGAAGAGGACTGCAGCTCAGGAGAATATTCCAGGCAGCCGAATTGAAAATGAAGAGGACAACAGTGAAGGTGCAAATGTAGAAGAAGGTGCAAGTGCTGGCGGCTACTCGACAGGTGTCAGTGAAGAAGCTAGCTCGGTGTTAGCACCCACTAGCACCGAGCGGCGCAAAGTGGTCAGGAAATATGACACCAGTTACCTAAAATTTGGATTTAGCTTGTGCAGGACCGATGAAGAGCTGAGACCCCAGTGTGTGGTATGTGGTGAAGTCCTCAGCAATGAATCTATGAAACCAGCGCACCTCAAACGGCACCTTTTAACTAAACACACAGCGCTGAAAGATCAACCATTGGATTTTTTTCTAGGAAAGCAGGACGAGCTGAAGCAGACCAAGTCAACAATGCTGTCCTGTGTTACACCCACGGTTAAAGCACAACTGGCCTCATACCATGCCAGCCTCTGTATAGCTAAAGCCGGAAAACCACTTACGATTGGTGAACAACTATGTCTGCAATTAGCCAAAGAAATAACACACATCATGTGTGGGGAGAATGCTGCTAAACAGTTAAACTTGGTGCCACTTTCAAATGACACAGTGTCACAGAAAAAGTTGGTATTAGTCCCTCCAACTGGATTAGACGACTGATGTTGCAGATTTGACTAATTTGCTTGTGTACGTGAGACATGAGTGTGATGGTGCAGCTCAGGAGGATTTTCTATTGTGCCAACCACTGGAGACCAGAACTACAGCCGAGCACATATTCCAGCTATTGAACACCTTCATGCAAGAGAACGGACTCGATTGGAAAAAGTGTGTCGGTGTCTGCACCGATGGCGCCAGGGTGATGACAGGCCGGCAGCCCGGATTCGGGAGGTGGCACCTGAGATGCAATGGACACACTGCAGAATCCATTGGGAGGCACTTGCAGTGAAGAAAATGCCCAATGAGCTAAGGTCAGTGCTTGACTCAGCTGTAAAAACAGTGAACTTTATAAAGGCTGGACCAATGCATTCTCGTCTGTTTTACGTGCTGTGGGATAAAATGAGCAGCGAGCATTTCCAGCTCCTGCTTCATACAGAAGTCAGATGGTTATCAGAAGGGAAGGTGCTTTCAAGGCTTTTTGAGTTGCACAGAGAGTTCCAGGTGTTCTTACAGAACAAAAACTTCCCCACATCAGATGTTTTTGAGGATACTGTATGGCTCAGTCAACTGGCATACTTGTCAGATATTTTCTCCCTTTTGAACCAACTGCATTTGGGACTAAAGGGACTCTCTGTCAACATTTTTGGTGTGCAGGACAAATCAGTGCAATGCTGAAAAAGATGGAGCTGTTCGAAATCAAAGTCATGGCAGGTGATGATTCAGCTTTCCCTGCTTTGGAGAGTTTTCTTTCTGACAACAACCTGCAACTTGATGAAAAGGTCAGGGACAACATCGCTGCTCACCTCGCCTCCCTCAGACAACAATTCAGGGAATGTTTCCCAATGATGCCCAAAGTGAACAACTGGATTAGAAACCCATTCAGTATCAAAACCTCTGAAATTTCCAAGGATTTTACTACTTGCGAGCAGGAGAGTTTAATAGAACTGTCTTGTGATAAAACTTTAAAGACTGGTTTCAAAAAACAGTCGCTGTTGGACTTTTGGATACAGCAACAGAGGGAATACTCTGCACTTTCAGATAAGGCTGTGCGCTTTCTCCTTCCTTTTGCAACCACATATCTGTGTGAGAAAGGTTTCTCCTCGCTTGCTGTCATTAAGATACAGAAGTAGGATGGATGCTGAGCCAGACCTGAGACTGAAGCTGACCACAATCGAGCCAGACATCACAGAACTGTGTGCGCAGAGACAGGCTCACCCCTCTCATTAGTCATATGTAAGTTGATAATAGTAATTAATATGCTGACCAGTTCTGAATAATTGTTAGTAGTTCATTGATCCCCTTTTCCAGCTATGTTGCTACAGGTTATAATTTTAATTAGCAGAATGTTAACAGTAAGGACACATTGGTCAAAGCTGGACTGCAAGACTATATTGAGCCTAATATGTTTAGGTGTGCATTTTTGGTTTTTGACAGGTTTGGGGTTTTGGCAGGTGTGCGTTTTTATCCTACATGTGAAGATGGTGACAGTGATGACAAAAGAGGTCTTCATGTGTTGTTCATACGTGATGCAATGACTTTCCTGATGTCAATGTTCATTATTGTTATTATCAACAAATAATCCTCATATTCAGAGTATGCATGCCTCCTTTGTGAACCGTCCATAGCTAATAGGGTATAAGACTTTGCTACTGTATGTTCAGGTTGGACATAATGGTGTTACTTTGAGAGCTCGATATTTTGTCAGGTGGTACACACTTTAAAAAGTTTGAGAACCACAGCTATAGAGGTTGGTTTTTCATACTGGAACAAACAAGTACAATAATCAAACAAGTACAATAATCAAACAAGTACAATAATCAAACACAGATATAACAGTGAGCAGAGCCAATAGTTATTGTCAGGGCCCTCGTTTATCATCAGAGCAAAGAAAATGTCCTAGTGTCTGACTTAAACATTAAAGAGTCCATATTTTGCCTCAACCTGGGTGCATATATTTGATTTTGAAGACTGCTGCTGTATGTTGAAAAATTATCAATGTTCAAAAACATTCAAGTTTTCATACACCCAGTATCCCTGATCCAGCTGTATTCTCAGTCTGTCTGAGACTCTGTTGCAGCTCTGATCACTTTAATGCTGGGATCAGACTACACAATTTATGCATTATTGTGGCCTGATAAAATAGGCAAAGGCTTACGGGACCCATTGGCTACGAAAATTGTTCATTCTGGCTTATGTGGTGTGCCATAATGACTGACAACAACAGATCAGTCTGAGACGCCTCATGTGCAACAATCACTGATGTAAACAAACCGAGGTTTGCCCATTGATAGCTATGAGCCAGGGGAAAAGTTTGCAAAGCTCTGAAAAACAGCATCCCTGCCTTTAAAGAGCTACCACAGACTGTAAACAGAAACAGCAGAGGAACATAGTGAGTGACTGCTGCAGTTATCAGCAAACCAACATCTCAATCAACATCTGGTTAGATACAAATTACCCCTGCGCCAGGAAATTAGGGCCCTTTATGGTCACCGAGTCTGATATACCAACCTTTGTAACGGACGAAAAAAATTCTGTAGTCTGACCTCAGCATAAGGTTCCCATCCTTTCTTGGATGCAGTACATGGTAGTACATAGTGCTTTTCTAGTCTTTTGACTACTCAAAGCAGCTCTACACTGCAGGTCACATCTACACATTCACACCCATTCACTCTCACATTCACTCACTAATGGTTGGATATTCTATGTCAGTTATCTATCAGTATCAGCTTACACTTTCATACCCTCTCTTGCCCATTTACATGCCACTAACGCAGCAGTGGAAGCACCTTGGGGTTAAGAGTCTTGCCCAAGGACACATGGCCATGATTGGTGACCAAGCACACATCAGACTGCGCCACCAGTCCCCTCTATTGGGTTGTGCAATCTGGTTCAGGCTTAAGAAGGACCCATGCAGTTGGTGCTATGACACTTGAAACTTGATGAATACTCTAAAATAATGGTGCATCTTGATCTTTAAATGGTTAAACGGTCAGGCTGCCCGAATATGTTTGTCATTCAAATTTTAGAATCATGATTATTTTTGATTCATTTTGAGATCACAATAATTAGGCACAGTTACTCATTGATTTTGCAACATAAATAAATGATATGAATATTGAATATTGTTTAAATAAATGATATCACATAAAGAATCAACTACAACTGAGTGACAAATTGTGCAAATTATTTGTTTTGCCTTAAAACTGACAAATATAATACATTAAAAAAAAAACAAAGTTGAAGAACAATGTGATCAACTAAATCATAACTCATATAAGAAACAAATGTATTTAATCATTATTTATTTTACAGGCTGTAAAATGAATGACAATCAGTGTTTGAAATATCTTTACAGAAGTGAATTAAAGCGACAGTTTTTTTCTTTTTTTCCTTAATTGGGGATACTTGAGGCCCAGGGAACTAGTAAATATATCTGCTAAACAAAAAGCAACTGACCAGCTCTGCCCCTTAGTGTAAACAGCTGGATACAGATGCTAGGGGATACATAGCAGTACATGATACCACCAAAAGCCTCATAAGTAACCCACTTTTAGAGTAAAACTTCACTAAAAATAACTTTGCCTTAACTAAACGCTACAGTATGATACTGGACGTTTTATTTTTACGCAAAGCCCCTGTGTTGAGAACTATTTTGTGATGTGTCATAGGGGCCATGTATCCTTCCACCAGAATGCAATGCCTTTCTCTAATAGGCTGTTCGGGTCTTGGATCTCCAGGAGGAACAACCAACACCATCTTCACTAAAACTGAATGCTGGCTGATATAAAGCAGTACATGGTGTCAACAAAAGCCTCATTTTTAACCCACTTTAAGATCTAAACTACACAACAATTATAAAGCACTCAGAGAATGCAGAACTTCCAAGGTACTGTCATCATCCTGCTTTTAGTTTGGTTAAGTTCCCCGTTCTGTTTATGTTTCCTGTATTGTCTTCATGCTTCCTGTTTTATTTTGAAAACTCACCTGTCTCTCCTTGTCTCATTAGGTTTAACTTCCTGTCAGGCATTGTCACACCTGATCCCTGATTGAGCTTCCCCAGCTGTGTCTCATCACCCCCAATCACCTCATGTATCTTACCCTCCCTTGTATTGTTGCTGGATGTTTTGTACCCTCGAGTCACTTTCTATCGTTCTTCCATAGTCATGGTTTTGATTATGACCCTGTTAGTTGTTTGGACCTCGCCTTCAGCCTAGTGTTACAGATACCTCTGCCTGATTCTGCTTGCTTTTTAGTATAACAAACCCGGACCGAGAATAAACCCTGTTTTTTGCCTCATGGACTCTGGTTGACTGCTTTAGCGTGGTTTTTTTTTTGCCTAGTGTTCATGAAAGGTAGCTCACATATTGCTGTTACAGCTATAAGCAACAGGTCCATTAGAAAGTTACCATCATAATATGATTCCTTGACCCTGAAAACCCACACCTAGCACTCAGAATCATGTTGATATCATTATTAGTTAGACACTTATTGAGCAAAAACGATTGTTCGTTAATGGTGGTTATCTGGAACACCAACACAATCTAATTATTTTTAAGTTGAACCATTACCAACATCTACTGAAAATTTCAGCAAAATCTGTCCCATGGTTTTTTTGTGTAATCTTGTAAACAATCAAACAAACCTACGGGGCCAAAAACATAAAATCATTGGTGGAGGTAGCAATAGCTAGACCAGACACTACAGTTAGATTCTTCACAGCATTTCACTTTTCCTTGACAAAGCCTCTGTGTACATCCTATTATTCCAGATTGTTTTTTCTGTTAATTTGTTTATTGCTTCTTTGTCACCCTCTTCCTTTCTCAGACAAACCATACAAACTCCTCCACCATCTTGAAAAGAGGGACCATTGCTCCCCCTGTGCCTCATGACTTCTGCACCTTCAAGCCACTGACAGCTACAGATGCTGAAGAGGAACGCCTCATATTAGACTCCATCGGTTGGCGTGATCCCCCATTTCTACCATCTCCACTCTCATTGAATCAGACAAGTCACACTGCCCACAGCTACTTCACCATTCTCCCAGGAAAGGATGTAGGAGTGCGCCATGTAGTGGATGAGCTTGAAGTTGTGATAAAAATGTACGACTTCCAAGGAAGTGCTAAGAAATTTGGTGGTGATGTCTTAGTCACACGTTTGCACAACAAGAAACTTGGAGCAGGTGTGGCCGGGCGAGTGGTGGATCACCTTAATGGCTCCTACTCTGCTGTTTTCACCTTACTCTGGGAAGGAGCCACGCAGGTTGAGGTAAAGCCCAAGACTTTATTCTTTAATCCTAGTGTGATAATGTCCAGTGGTGGAAAGATTACAAAAATATTGTTCTTCAGTAAAAGTGCTGTTTTAACAATATGTGAATCAGAGCAGTCATGATATTAGACTTTCACCTCATGTTTATTGTATCCAAAAATACAAGTCAAATTATACTAATGTAAAATGTAAAGGGAACTTAGCAAAAATCAATCATAAAAATCAAATCGAGGTACAGCCTTACTTTTCTTTGCTTTGGCAAAAAAAAAAAAAAACCTCCTTAAAGTGCTTTTATTTTGCTATTAATCAGGTCTATATATTAATTTTTCATGACTGCTAGTGTATGTTCACAATTGGGGATGGGAATTGAAACCAACTCCAATTGAGAATCAAGAAAAACTCCCTCAAGGAATCAGTATCAGTTGTCTTTCTGCTTTTCAGTGCCCTTATCAATTCCTTCCACTTTGTTCTGCATGTTTTGCAAATCAAAGATGTGCTATCAGAGGCAGTGAGCAGAAATGACATCAAAGAAATGAAAAATCATGGCACTCAGGAGGCAGAAGTGGTTAAAGTTGCCTTTATTTTCAATAAAAGACATTTCATGCAACTTTTAGCTACTGCAACTTTCAGTAAACACTAGCAACTTCCAGAAACATTCATCTGTGCAGGGTGGCATTGAAGATTAGGAGTGCCATGTGTTTGACATTGTTGCCACTGAAAACCTGTGTAGGCCAATGTTTTTATCTCAACAGTAAATCAGCAGGAATTGACAAAGGTATTGTTAAAGAATTCGATCAATAAGCAGGATCATTAATGGCACTGGTATCAATAAAGTTCTATCAATTCCCTTTTCACAATCACTAATGTTAAATTGCCACAGCCATGAGGATCAACTTCATCAGGTCATTCAATTAAGAGGAAACTTGAAAACAGATGTCACCAGTGTTGGGAATAACGCTGTTAAAAATAACGGCATTACTAACGCTGTTATTTTTTTCCAGTAATGGGTTATCTAATTAATTCCTATTTCAAATGTTACAACGCTGTTACCGCTACCGATTGTGAAATATGGAGCATTATTATGCAACGATGTCTAGCAGCTGTTACCTACCTGCCTCGCTCAGCCAGGCACAGGACAGGAGCTGCGCCGCACACAGACAAGAGAATTAGATGCCAGAGTTGCCAGGTCTGCCTATTATAAGCAAGTTTTGGCTTCTTTTTTTTAAGTTGCTCGTAAATATTGGCAGTTGTGGGTTGCTGTTTTGGGGCGTCTTCCAAAAGTGCAGTTTCTTATTTGGGCTTGTTGTGCCCCCAAACCCAGGAGGGGTCTGATGCATTGTCTAAAATCAATATAAACTCAGTTCAGAAGCGATACCAATTATTTTATCCCACTCTAAACAAAAATGTGAATTTTACTGTAAAAGAGGCAAAAATCATGTTTCAACCTGAAAGAAATCCTTTTTAGCCAAAATTGAGTTTATTTCTAATATGCTATAACTGTTTTCACCATGATAAAGGTGTAGAGGATCAACATAAAACTTAGATAGATAAAAGCCTGACTTTAGTTACACAAATCAAGGTTAGACAGACTGTTTATCAATAAAAGAGTTAAAAATAACAGTCCCTTCACTTCTGTTTAAAGAAAAGGATGTTCCACCTCCAATCAAAAGGATGTTGAATAAGAAAATTCAGCGCCAAATAAGAAAAAATGTCACTGTGAAATTGAAATGTGATGTAGATGAAAATTAAAACACGCTTCATGTACATTTCTCTTTTTAAAAAAATAATATATCCCATTAGAAAAAATATAGCTGATGGTTGCTTGTTCTGGGCTTGTTTTATTGATCTGATGCTTATTTCAGTCGCAAAATCTGGCAACACTGCTAGATGCAGCAATGTTGAGTCTGAGTATCCTACAGTAAGGACGCCTATCACAAGGTCATAGGGGGCTGATGATGGATTGATGGATGGAAACCATTATCGAGGGAACAGCTAGACCAATTTTATTGGTCTTGGAGCCATTTGACCAATTTTGCTACACTAAAGGTGTTGTCGTTGGAAAATAAAGTTTGGACACCCCTGACCTAATCCTTTTAACTTCTAGTGTCCATGCTGCGGCTAAATGTGGGGACTGGTGTGTGGGGACATGCATGCAGTTAATTCACAAAAGTAATGACCAAAAAAAAAATGTTAAAGGGTTAGTTCAGGTTTTTTGAAGTGGGATTGCTAGAGGCCCATGGCACTAATAAATATGAGTGCCAATAAAAGAACTTGTGAGCTTTGTCCCTGGAGGGAGATATTGGGAGGTGGACAGTCACTGATACACAGCAGTACATGGTACCACTGAAAGCCTCTTTTTTAACCCCCTTATAGGTTAAAACTATATATAAAAGCAATGTTGGCTCAACAGTACGCTACAGTAAGATTATTTACAGTGTTTAACTATTCCTTGACAGACCCCATGTCGGAACTATTTTGTGATTCTACAAAGGGCTACGTATTCTTCCGCCAGCAACTCCTCTCAGTAGATCAAGTCAGAGTGCTGCAGCATGACCGGGTAGCGTCACTGGTGAGTCCGTACACATTAGGACTCACCCCTCTGCAGCCGAAAAGTGCTTGCAGTGCCCATGTCACCAATTAGGACTAGGACACACAACTCTTACTTTAAAAGTGGGGTAATTATGAGGCCTTTGATGACACCACTGACTGCCATGTGTCACCTAACATCCATACCCACCTATCTTCCTCCAGGGGCAGAGATGGCAACTTCCTTTGTTGGCAGTCATATTCACTTCAGCCATGAGCCTCTAGCAACCCCACTTCAAAAAACACAAACTCTCCCTGTGAGATGGAACTAATGCATAGCTAGTGCAACAAACTTCAGGTCTTTCAAGACACATAAAACCATGTGTGCGGGGAGATGTTTTAAGTAGGGGGGCTGCCAACTGAATGAATGAGTGATGTCACTGTATTTGTTTTTTTCCTGCTGTGTAGTGCATCCCATATCGCCAATCACTGACTGGCTGCCATAAGCTACACACAAATAAAACATTAATTCTAACAGGCATCACTAAATGGCGGACCTTGGTCCGGATCCGGACCGAGCGATGGCACTTTGTGGACATGTGACCAATCTCTGATAAATTTACGAGAATAGATTTTAATGAAGCTTTTTAGATGGTCGCGGCTACACGCAGCAGGTGCTGCTACTCCAGTTAACAGTAGAACCACTACGGCAGTCTGGTGGTCTGATCTAAAGCCTGTCATGCCATGAGTTTATCTAAATATATGTTCTGTATGTTTTCTGAAGCTTATAAGGTTATTAAATGAAACACTAAAGACTTTTGAGCATTTTTTTCTCCAACCGCTGCTGCCGTCACACAGACGGCTGTGGAATGAGACATAATGAGATAAATTTAGCTCGAGCAAAAAGACAAGACCCTTGTGACCTGCAAGGGTTGCTACCTGCACTGTGAGGGCTGATAGCTTTTGCGCTGTAGTGGAGCTGCGGTGTTGGTAGTGCTGATCCGGTCCATTTTTCAGGTTCATTTTCTAATTATTTACGAATCTTGTTGATCATTTGTTTGTGTTATTTTCATTGTTGCAGTTCTACGTTCTTTAGCACTTGTTTGTTTTTGAATGTTTCATGTGTTGCCAGTTCTAGCAACCTTGTCCTGTGCATCTACTATAATGTGAGTGTGGGTTCATGCAATACATTAGCGCTGTTTGTGTATGAGAAAGAGAAAGAAAGACAGAGAAAGAAACACAGAAAGCCAGAGAGAAACCGTAAGACAGAGAGAGAGAGGTTAAGGAGGGAGAGTGAAAAAGAGAGACAGAGAGAGGGCAAGTGAGCGAAATCTTGAAGGTGCGCAAATGCAACAATTTAGCATAAAAGAAGTTACATCCTCACAGCTCTGTTTAAACCCCTTCTACACATACTTTATATATTTTTATTTTTTTCATTTAAAACTTTTAAGTTTACAGTTACTGCTGAATGTAAGGTGCTACAGCCTGCAGCCACCACCAGGGGGGCTGCAGCCCCGGCAACACCCCCCCTTCCCACGCCACTGCATAAAACTCTTATGGAAGTACCCTCAATGAGGTTTCATCACTAAAAAAAAGATTTATGCACCTGTTAGGAACCAAAACACATCCTTTATCCAATCCACAAATCTTTGAACCATTGAACTAGTTTTCTGTGCCCAAGCCAACACTTTAATGTCAATAATAACAATGATAATATCTGCAGAACGGATGAACATAGCTTAGATTTAGGGAGCTACTTTTGTCATGCTGCTGTAATGAAGCTTGCTTGGTGTAGCTTTAGTGTAGTTTCTTATAGGTATCTTTGCTAACTACATTCAGCTAGTTGCTAGCCCATCACTAATGTGAACTTTTTTAGGGGTGTCAACCTGAAAGCCCTCATTCATCCTTCAGGACCCTCCAGAATCATTGTGTTACTAGAAAGGAAAGGAGAGCAGAGCTTTTTTTTCTTCATAAAATTCAAAAGTTAAATAGAAAAATTGCATTTCCTTGCAGCAAGTGCGTTGAAATGCTGAGTCTGAATGCTGGAACTGTGAAATGAAATGGCTAAAAGCAATGCAAACAAAGCTGAAAATGTGAAAATGTGACATGAAATAGTTGGAAGCAGTAAAGCACAGCTGCAAATGTGGGAAATGTGTCATAAAAATGGTTACAGTTGTGAAAGAAAGCTGAAAATGAATAAATGTGAAAGGAAATTGCAGAAAGCTGTAGAAATGTTTTGCCACCATGAAGAAGTTGTAAACTATGATTAAAAGAGTAAAATTTGTTAGGGCTAAAATGACAAAGACTGTAATCAGTAGCAGAAGTGTGAAATATGTTAACAAATGTGCATTTTAAAGAAAGGAAAATAATAAAGTTGTATGGAAGTGAAAGGTTGAATGACTGACAACCTGTGACATCCAGACTGAGAGGACAGCAGCCAGATGCATACAGCAAGGAGCTGTAGTAATCAGCAGTCTGTATTGGACACACAGTTGAAAAGTACAACTGCCTTCGCCAGAATTTGAACCCGGGCCACCGGAGGAAGAGTCAGCAACTTTGCCGCTAAAAATATATATATGTTAAATGTTGTGGAAATTGTGATTTTGTTGGATCTCAGTAGACAGTGAAATTAACATTTCAGCTCCAAAAAAAATAAATGTTCTGGCTATTATTTGTGCATTCAGGCTTTAAAGGGTGAAATTATGAAGTGCAATTGAATATGCATAATAAGCCTAGATTATATTTTCCTTAAGTAAATGAAAAATGTTTTGGCATCAATTTGTAGGCAACAAGTCCACAACACTATGAACTATCCAGTATAAAGCATCTGACTTGAACATTAATGTAAACAGAGGTGATTTTCATTGGAGGACAATAAGGAGTGGACATTAACGGTCAGAATGCAATTAGAAACTGGATCTGCTCAAGTTAACATCTAGGTCAAAGTTATCACTACTTCATTTTTAAATCAACAAAGCTATACTCGAACATCAAACTCAAAGTAATAATAGCCTACATACATGAATTTTTAAATCTGGACAGGAATATCTGAGTAGAGAAATGTAAAACAGTGTAATATTTTTATGTAGTCTGGTTTATTCTAGTGGGTATAATCTGACATACTCTGATGATGTTTGTCCTCTTAGGGCCTCCATACACTGAAGACATTTTTACCGCAATTTGACCAGATTAATACACCATCCACTGAATACAGCTCTGAGACCCACAATGGGCCTCCACCTACAGGTTGGGAACCGCTCCACTGGTAGACTGTATTTGAAGCTTGATCCTTTAAAGATTGTTCTGATATTATGGAGAATAAGTGATGGATGATCCCTCAGGATGAATTTATTATTTAGAAAACAGTGAGTGAGTGAAAACAAGAGCTGGACTGATGAAGAATGTAGAGTTTTGATAAATGAAAGGCTGACTCGTCAGTTTTTGAAGTCTTTGTGTTCACTTAAACCGGGCACATGAGCTGTCAAGACACCGTGTGAATGATAAAATCACACAGAGTGACTGATGATCCCTCACTGTCCCTGCGATGTGCGTCTATCTGCGTCTTTACGCTCACCGGCAGATGGAGGAGCGCACACACACACACGCTGAGAGAAAGTGAAAGTCACACAAGCATGCTGCTATACGTATCCTTGCACATTTTGTTGTGGTTATATGGTATTTCGGGGTGTTTTCTAGTGGGTATATGGTGTATACCTGCGTATGCAGCCAGAGTCTGGCGGACTGTGAGCAGAGAGCAATGTCCGCGGGCGTCAGAGCTGTCAGAGTCGAGCGCACTGCCGCGGAGTATTTTCTTGTGAAATGAATGTGAAAGCCTACATTTCCCACTAACCGTGCGCATTGTTTTCCATTTCTCTGTCATGACGCTGTAGACTGAGGACTAGGAAGAGGAGCTGCTCTGCCTGCTGACTTTGCAAAGCACTAACATGAAGAGGCGGAGGCAGTGTGACATTTAATGTGGGTCGATGATGAAGCTGGGGACTTCCGGGTATACGACCTAATGCTGTGCCAAAACCCCATTTTACTGATCAGGACTACAACACACAACAGCTGTTTTAAAGGCTTACTGAAATTTAAGAGCTCTGATGAAAAGTCTTAAAGAAGTCGGGTTACTAAGTAACAGCTGAAAATAAAGGACAAACTCAAAATGCTTTCCTAAAAAAGCTCAATATGTCTACATTTATGTCCTCTTCATTACTATATGAATTAAATGAGAGTAAGATGGATCATTGTAGTCCTCATTTGAGATCTGTTTGCAATCAGTGAAACATGAAATAACCCCACCCTCTCCTCAGGGCAACCCAGAGCCAGTCAGGAGAACCTGAAATCTGGACTTTCTGGCTATTACTTCCATGATTTGTGGCAATCTCTCAGAGGCACCAAAGTCCACCAATTCAACAACACCTCAGTTATCAGCCAGTGTCTTAAAGGGAAGAAGGTCTACCTGTATGGAGATTCAACCACTAGGCAGTGTTATGAGTACCTTGATGATGTGCTACCAGGTAGTTAATCCACAGTTGTTTCAGGCACGAGTTGATTCATGAAAACTTCAGCTGAAACTGTTCTTTTTCTGGTACTTTTAGATGCTAAGACAGTCCAAAGCCAGCAGGACCTTACATGGGATGGGACGATGCAAACAAATCCTTGATAAATTACCGCTCACATGTTCTTCCGTTACGTATTAGCACAACTCCAATCAGCAAGGAAAGTTACATTGCAAATGAGCGTGATACGCTTCTTGGTGGTCCCAATACAGTGGTAGTAATAGGCATCTGTGCCCACTTGAGCACCTTTTCCATTCAGCTCTACATGAGACGCCTTCTGAGCATCCGCAGGGCTGTGGTGCGGCTGTTGAACAGGACTCCTGGCACACTGGTGGTCATTAAGACAGGGACTCTCACAACAGTGTTGCCATCTAATCTGGAAGGCATGGAAGCCAGAACTACATATTGCTGCAGACAAGCAGCTGCACCAGATTTGGCCGAGAAACGAGCAACCGGGTCATTGGAAATGAGCCCAAACACAAGCAACGTCCAGCTACATTAATACATTCAAATATATATATATATTTATATATATAGATTTGCAAATGGACAAACTTGTTGGTAACCTTCAGTTAATGAAAAAAAGAAAACACAATCAATCAATCAATTAATCAATCTTTATTTGTATAGCGCCAATTCATAACAAGTGTTATCTCAAGACACTTTACAATAGAGCACAAAGCTCTTCATATTATGGATACACATATATGCATAGATACATACATACATATATAAAATAAACATATACATATATATACAAATATATACATCCAACACCCAACATGAATCCATATAGCCAATCATAAATCCCTCCATCATGGCAGCAAGAAAAAACCTTCTGTTAAGCAGCAGGAAATCTTGAATGTGGACCCCAGTCTCATGATGAACAGCAAATCCACACGATGCTGTGTTGGGTGTGTGGGCGAAGGCAGGGAGGTAAGTGGAGACAAGTGGACTAAAGTAAGAAGTAAAGTTAGTGACAGATCAAAGGACCAATCATAGACCTGTCGTCATCAAATTTGTTTCTGCTGAAAACAAATTTATTAGAGGTTAGCCTCTTGAGATTCTACATCTTGTTTTCAGGAGGGTCCTCATGTCTGTATGGTTGTGGTGGTAATTTTATAGAAGTATAATCAATGAAAGTCAAACTGAAAATAAGAATTTATGGTAGTAATGAACTCATGGGTGCCCAGACCACAAGTGCATCCCTACCATATTTGTCTCCATTAAGTATAAATGTATTAATGATAGACCTCTTGAGATGTGACACCTCATTTTCAAGAGGGATCTCATGCCCATGTGGAGCTAGAGATAGTTACTATAGATGTATCAACCATGGATAGAGAGATCATGCTAATATCTACATTAACTGCTATAATGATTATGAACTGGAACGATATGGCCAAATATGTGTTATGTCTGTAATTGTAGTTATTGAGGCTTCGTGACTCCACAGCAGCAGGCAGTCTCCACCAAGGATCCCAGGCCACCTAAAAGACAAGAGCCAGAGACGAGTACAGGAGCAAACAGAAAGGGGCAGAGGCAGATATGGAGAGAGAGTGTGAGAGAGAGAGGGATAGAGCCCAATGTGCCAGATCCCCCCGGCAGTCTAAGCCTACTGTATCTTAACTATGTGTCTAAACTATGGGCTGGTCCCTAACTGAAAGCTTTATCAAAGAGGAATGTTTTAAGTCTAGCCTTAAAGGTACAGAGGGTGTCTGCCTCCTGAACCGTGGTCGGTAAATGGTTCCAGAGAAGAGGAGCCTGATAACTGAAGGCTCTACCTCCCATACTACTTCTAGAGACTGATGGAACCACGAGCAGGCCAGCATTTTGGGAGCGTAATGTTCTAAAGGGGTTGTATGGCACTACAAGCTCTTTGAGATGACACAGTGGTCACTGACATATCTTGAAACTGACAAAAGTAATAATAAGTAAAAATTTACTGAAAATTAAATAATGAAAATCAGACATTGCTTTTGAATTGTGGTTCAACAGAATCATTTCAAAAAACAAACTAATGAAACTGGCCTGGACAAAAATGATGGTACCCTGAACTTAATATTTTGTTGCACAACCTTTAAAGGCAATCACTGCAATCAGGCAATTTCTGTAACTCTCAATGAGACTTCTTCACCTGTCGACAGGTATTTTGGCCCACTGAAACTGAAACTGCTCCAGCTGTTTCAGGTTTGAAGGGTGTGCTCATAGAAGGACACTTCAGAATAGGAGTCCGTGTGGGGTGCGTCTTTCAACATTCAGCTGTTAATGGTCTGGTGAGGGCATTAATAATTATTCTCTCCGAGCCATCACTATCGGGTCTGGGCTGCATGTGTTCCTTCTCCTGCCGCCAGGCGTGACAATCCTGCTCTCTGGTAGGAAACCTGAATTTATGATTTTGGTTAATGTTATTATTTTTCAGAATTAGATTCTGATTAATTAATTTGTTTGTTTGCAGTGTGCGGCCATCATCTGCTGCCGCTTTTGGACCTGCACTGCTGGTTTGGCTGTTCCTCTTCTCTTCTGCTCTTGCTTTGGCTCGTGGTTCTGCTGTTGCTTGTTTGGCGCTGTTACTATCGTAGTTTTGGCTCCTCAGCATGCTCTATTGCCTCTGTGTCCTGGCTATTGGTCGCGACTCCTAGCTGAGTCTTATACACACATTATAGCACCTAAGAGCATGTCCATTGCCTAGTTCTGGTTTTTATTTAACAAATGCAGACACACAATTTATTTAGTTAATTTTCTTTTCTTTTGCTCCTTCTCTTATTGAGTTATTGAGTTTGTTTTGTAATTATATTGTCGCCATTGTTTCTAATTTGTTTTGTTTTCTTATTTTGATAAGTTATTTAGTGATTATTTCCTTTGGTTTGGGGCGAGTGTTTTATAATTTGCTTATAAATTGCCTTGTTCTTTATTGTGATCATTTGTGGTTTAGTTATGGGTTCTTTGGGGTTGGGTGAATGTGGTGTGAGGGCTGCCATCCTCACATGGTTTTAATTGGTGTTTTTTCCTTTTGTTTGACAGGTGCTGGGGGCCCTGGAGTGGCAGCGGTTCCCTGGTGGTGGTCCCTTTTTCACTTTTTATTTGCTGTTTCACGGGTGCTGTGTAGTTTTGGATCCTTCCCCTCTTGTTACCGCTGTCATGGTAAGCCCCAGCCCTGTCCTGGTTTATTTCTTGTGTTTATATATATATATATATATATATATATATATATATATATATATACATATATATTTACTACCGGTCAAAAGTTTTAGAACACCCCAATTTTTCCAGTTTTTTTACTGAATACTATTCAGTTTAATGTCTCATTGCACTCTGAAATGAAAGCCTAGTACAAATAAGCCATTGGGAGTAAAAAAGAAATTATGAAATCAATTTATAGGCCAAAATGTATTCTAAACTCTTGACTCATCAAAGTAGCCACCTTTGGCAGATATAACAGCTGAACACACTAGAGGCATTCTTTCTACATTGGAAATCAAATATTCTTCAGAATATTCTTCCCACGGCTGTTGCAGAAGCTCCCTTAAATGTGTGGTACTTGTAGGTTGCTTTGCTTTTACTCGCCTGTCCAGTTCATCCCAAACCAACTCAATGGGGTTCAAGTCTGGAGACTGTGCTGGCCACTCCATGTTTTCAAGCTTACCATCTTGTTCTTTTTTCCTGAGGGAGTTCTGGCATAGCTTGGACTTGTGTTTTGGGTCATTATCTTGCTGTAAGATGAAACCCTAACCAATTATACCAGAGGGTACTGCATGGTGCTGCAGAATGCTGTGGTAGACATTTTGGTTCAAGGTGCCTCTAACTCTGTACAAGTCACCAACCCAGGATCCAGCAAAACAGCCCCAGACCATCACACTTCCTCCTCCATGTTTGACAGTTGATGTCACACACTGTGCAACCATCCTTTCACCCACTCGACAGCATACAAAGATCCTGATGAACCAAAGATATCAAATTTTGATTCATCAGTCCATAATACCTTCTTCCAGTCTTCAGTAGTCCAATCGCAGTGTTTCATGGCCTAGGTTAGCCTCTTTGTCTTATTCTGATGTCTTAGCAATGGCTTTCATGCTGCAACTCGTCCTGTCAAACCTGCAGCTCAAAGTCTTCTCTTCACTGTTGAAAATGACTCTTGTTTACTAGGACTACTATTAAGCTGTGCTTGAAGCTGCTGTTCTGTGAGCCGCCTGTCACTGCAAACTGTTAAATCTCAGAAACTTGTCCTCTGATTTAGTTGTGGCTTTGTGTCTGCCAGACCTTTTCCTGTCAGAGTTTCCCCCAGTTTCTGAGTGCCTTTGATGGTGAAAAAAACTGTACTCACTGACACCTTGATTTTCTTTGCAATTTGTCTGTAAGAAAGACCTACATTTTTTAGTGTTCTGATGGTCTGTCTCTCTTCCATTGTTAATTGCTTTTGTCTTGCCATTTTTGTAGCAACATTAGACTTTCTGCAGTACAATGCTGTTCAACTGATGTTCACAAGGGTATGGTACCACAGGGTATGCTTTTATGCAGACAGAGGGGGCTGTAATCAATCAAGAAAAGTTGGAACACCTGTAGGAATAAGTAGAGCCAGCTTTCAAGGCTTGACCAACCTTCATTGCTGCAGAACAGCTTTAAATTGTTAACCTGTTTCATGTTCCCTGAAAGAGACCTTTTTGTATAATTCTGAAATGTACATTATTTTTGAGTTTTAATTAACTAACCCTTTCTTTTAAGCTATGACAGTACAGCACTTACCTTTGTGGCATTTCAAGCTATTCGTTGGACGTGCACGACTTGAGTTGCAATAACTTGGAAAAATTGGGGTGTTCTAAAACTTTTATGTGTATATATGTATATATATTTATAGATATATAGATATATACATATATATGACGATTCAGATCGATTCAAAGACAAAATATCTCTTAAACTCGTCTATCTGACACAGCTTTATTTTTAATTTTCTCACTACACACCCATTGGACAGTTTCTGCTCCGCCTCATGTTACTTCCTGTGTATTTAAACAAGCTAGTGATAAGCAGTGTTGCCAACTTAGTGACTGTGTTGCTATGTGTAGCAAGTTTTCAGATCCATCTAGCAACTCACCTTTAAATGCGCCGCGGGCGAGGCGCAGTGACAATTTAACCTCAGTGGAGAAAATAGTCAGAGCCACTGTCACTTTTGCAGCAACTGGGAGAGCGCAGGGGCCAGTGGGCTGCGCATCGGAGGCCACGATGCGCGTCAACATGTGGACCACCTCGCAGGACAGATGTAAACTGTCCCTCTCATAAAAATGAGTACAAAATTAAGTGATAATTACATTTAAACACAGCAGCAGGCTAATCCATTCATAATGCTTGTGATTCACCTGCATTCCTGATCTGTCTTTTGCCAAATAGCAGAACCTTTGGTGAAATATTCTCACCCCAATATCACCTCCTCATCCTCCTTGCAGTAATGTACTCCATCTTTTTAGATCACGTTAAGAACAAAGATTAAAACAGAGAAATATGGGCAATCACAGGTAAATCCTTAAGACACTGAGTGGCTTACATTTATTCAGCGAGCGTCTCTCTCTTTTTTCTTTTCTTTTGAATTTAATGAGATGAGAAAAGCCGGATACTCCGTATCTGATGATATGGCTGTTTGTGGTTGGCTGAGAGATGTGAACTCGTTAGTTTGCGTCACTCTTCCAGCTGCCGTCAGGTTGAGTTTCTGTTATGACAAATGTCTCTGATCTAACATCAGATATGACAGGACAATTAATATGGATACAAATGTATGTGCTGGTTCAGACGGTTACATTAAATAGTGGTTGCTGTGATTGTTTGTTGCATTGAAATGTGCCTGACACTCTGGACACCTGCCTGTGAGGTTTTGGTGACGTGTGTGCACTGTCAGCCAAATTACCCCTGCCCCGGGCACACTTCGCCTGCGCCGAGAATAGACCAGGTTGGAGCTGGCAAGCTTTCAGCGCACCTTCCGCGCATGTTTTTTGTCACGAAATTTTCACTGCGCCAAGCTGAATCTTTCAACACCTCCCCCTGGTGCGCTGTCACACCCATCTCGGCGCAGCTGGTCTACCAAATTGCCAAATTGGCTGCACACGGCAGTGCGCCAGACAAAATTACCACTGCGCCACCTTGAGTTGCGCCAGGAAATTAGAGCCCCATAGTTCAAAATTTTGTTTCGGCATGCTTGATGCGAGTGTATCCAGGAGGCTAGTGGGAATGTTGATTCAAGTGGTGAAGATGGCTTCACGGAGGGCATCCATTGTCTGGAACTAATTTCCATTTTTGTATACTTGCCTTGCCATCCATCCCCAAATGTTCTCAATTGGACTTAGATCAGAGGAACACACAGGAGTGTCCAAAGAAGTGACGTTATTCTCATGGAAGAAGTCCTTTTGATTGGGAGTGTATGTTGGTTGTGCACATGTAAAATGTACTTCTTCACATAATAATCTTAAATTATGGTGAGTGCTGTAGGTTGTGTTTTATCAAAATGACTGGAGTATGACACAAAATGGTAATGTTTATCTGTGTCTCTGTGAGTGTGAGCCTTGTTCGTAGCATTGCAAAACTCAGGGCTATCCTGTCTCAGAGCAATGCTGAAAAGCTAGTCCATTCTTTTGTTACCTCTAGACTGGACTATTGTAATTCTCTTTTATCAGGCTGTCACAGCAAGTCGCTTAAGACACTCCAGCTGGTTCAAAATGCTGCTGCACGTGCACTGACTATACCGAGGAGAAGAGATCACATGACTCCTGCATTAGCTTCTCTGCATTGGCTTCCCATAAAATTTAGAATAGAATTAAAGATTCTTCTTCTCAATTATACAACTCTCAGTGGACAGGCACCAATTTATCTTAAAGGGCCCATGTTTTGCAAAATCCACTTTTTTAAGTCTTTTGAACACAATTTTGGGTCTTTGGCCTTCCTCCCAGCCCACAAAATGTTACCTTTTATAACAAAACCTGTATTTGTAGGCTGCATGAATGTAAAATCATGTCCTTCAATGAGCTGTTGAGTCTGTGGATATACTGTTACGTAACAGTATGTTTTATTTGCATAAACTAATCTGATTGGTCCACCTGAGTTTCTCCTCCCCCACCCTGCTGCAGACATTCCTCTGAGAAGCAGCCATGTTGTTTTCATTCTTAGTGAGGGATCTGTGTTCAGCATGTCTAAGCTCAAAAGCTATCACTGCTCAGTTTTTGGCTGTAAACAGTCACATATTTCTTCACATATAAGCTACCAACCTCAGAGGACCAAGGGCCCAGTGGATTAATTTTATTTTTGAAGGGAATGAGCAGCTACAGTCGGCTAAAACCTGTATGTGTGTGTCTGTCACTTCACGTCCGACTGCTTCTTCAACTTCAGTCAGTTCAACACAGGACTGGGAACTAGACTTTTCCTGAATCCAGGCTCAGCACCAACTGTCTGCCACCAAACCTCGGACCATGGACATGTGAGTATTTTAATGTTGTGTGGTATTTACTTAGCTTATTGCTACGAGCTAATGCTAACAGCTAAGGGAAGTGGACCAGATGTAAGAATTCAAGATTTTCTTCAGTGTTAAAGTTACTCTGAAGCCTGCAGTGTAAACTTAGATGTATGGATATTCCTACATTAGTCAAGACGAGTTTAACAGCTGGAGGAATATAATTATTCCTCATACACCCCCTCCTCTCATCCCTCCCCCAGTGTTAGCCTTTGGAGGCTAAGTTTAGTCTGCGGTTAGCCTGTTGTTTTAGCCTGTAATGTTTCGAGGAAACGATCTTCGCTGTTTTCTATCCAGCAGGACTTTACACTCCGTGTTTGTTCAGGACTGTAATGTGAAGTCCCTGTTGTGTGTTACTGTGCTGTCCGCTGTTAAATGTATAGAAATCTGAGTACGAGGCAAACTGCTCTGCACTCACTGAAGCATGTAATCAGTAAATTATCTCAGATGGTCTCAAAACTCATTTTTGTGTCAAAACTGTGGACGAGGGAAACGATCGGTGAAGGCTGTGTTTCTGTGCTTTTTGCAGCAGGTCATGTAAACATCAATACTAACAACAGGGGAACCTATATAACATGTAGCACTAACGTTGGCTCAGATCAGTGTATCTGCAGATGTGATCGGCGTCACCAGCTTTTTTTGGCCACAGTGTCGTTGTCACCAAATTAATTTAATCTGGTTTTTGTAAGTCTAAAGACTCAGAAATGCCCCCAGGATGCTGTCATATGAGCTGTGTGGCAGTGTGGAGTTTAGCTGTGAGGAAAAGTTACAGCCACATAACACTACAGCACGTTAGTATGTTAGGAGGAACTGAGGCCATCAAATAAGATCTGAGAGGTGATTATCCTCTGAATTTATTTACTAAAAACATATAGGCATAGACATTTGGCTATGTATCACTTAATGAGACATTTGTATGTAAAAACACATTAACCCTGAAAGCCTGTTGTATCATATTTGATACATACTTTGTTATACCTGTCTAATTAATATGATCAACAAATATCTACAAAAAAACATATGAATACAAGCAGATAAATGATAAAAATAAAAGTACTCAAGTGAATTATCAGTTACCAGAAAAAACCTAATGTGTCTAATGACATACAAAACTATATGTTACTTTTCATGGATTTTGTTTTTCAGTACAAAGTGAAACTAACATTTCAGCTCCAAAAAATAATACAGTTTTATGGTTATAATTTGTGTTTTCATGCTTTAAAAGGTTAAACATTTTTCTTTTCTGTATCTCTGCTGGTCGATCTCAGGCAACATTCACTGATGGTGAATCCTGTTTAAAGTCAGCTTCCCAAAATCCAAGATGGGAGAACGCACAGCAAAGCCAGTGAAAGCAGAGCTGATTTTCTGTAAGTTGCACATGCCTTTATTAAAAATCCACAAATTTAAAAACATCAGCAAATAGGCATAACATGAAAAGGAAAACATAAAGAAAACTTAAATAAAATGCTTTTAACATGGCAATGAGAATAAATAATAAATAAGGAAATTGTGTAAATAAAAGATGATGAAAAAAAGTGTACAACACTGCAGTGAGGTATTTTGATTTTAGTGCAATTTCTTTTTGTAATCAAACATTTTTGTTTCTTGCATTCCAGATTATGTTAGATGCACTGTTGGACCTTGTCTTTGAGAAGGTTTTCCAGGACCCTGCCTCATAGCTGAAGGAGCTGCAGAAAATACCAGACCCAGAAGACCTCTCTGCTCAATATGACAGACCTGACAAGGTGGATGTGATAGCCAGCTACGTGTCAAGGTTCAACCAAGGACAGCTCTGAACCCCTCATACTGGTCTTCTGCATCAGGAAACTTCGCTCTTATCTGCAGCACCACGCAGGCAGGCAGCACCACCCTGATTCTTCAGCCCAGAAGCTCCAACACCAGCTCACAGAGGATCTGTAGGCCAGGTATCTGTAACAGCTGGACATGATGTGCAAATTTTGTCAGAACTGAAGGGTTTCTTTCATTAGTATTTTTCTTTATATAATTTTTTCCTCTATATTTGTTATTATGGTTTTAAGGATTTCTGTTTAAAACTTCCTTTTCTTTTTTCCATTTCTTTTTTACCTCCTTTATTAAAAACTGTCTGCAGTACCAGCCGGTACATTTGATTTTTTTATATGTAAAAATATTTTTCACAATAAAAAGTTTACATGAACTGTTTTGCGTGTTTTCATTGTTCCATTTGTTACATGTTATGTTAATAAGTAAAGAACAAAAAAGAAACTGTAAAAATTTAAGATGGAGGAAGCAGTGATGCACTTTTAATACTTACTATTTTGTGTATCAGTAATAGGAGCATTTATGTCAAACTACTTCTGCATTATTCGTCTAAGATGTAAAGGCCCATACTCTGCTCTATAAATACTGCATTCATTTTGCACTAAAAAAACACATAAAAGCATAGAGGTCCAAGTCCAGGATGGTCCACCATGCAGGATGGTGGGTATGGGAGTTCCTGTAGTCTTCCTCTGACCTAGTTAATTAAAAATGGTAAGTAAGTGACATCATAGTACAAAAAGGTAATGTACAAAACTGTTATTTTGCACTCAGTTTTCACAATACCTTTGGTATCTCCATGCAACAGACATTTTCAGGCTCTATGTGTTTTTGCACAATTGCCACAGGAGCACCTCTGTAGGAGAAGAGTGAAAACAGGATGTTCAAGTAGAGGTTTTTTAGAAAGGAAATGTACTAGTTAAGCACTAATGTCTTGTTTTTGTTTAAGACAATATAATGCTAATATACACAGGGCTGAGTAATAAAAAACAATATTGGAAGTAAAGATGTGTTTAAGACAGCTACTGTGTGGCATATATAAAAGATATGGTTAACAGAAAATTGCTGGCTGCTCAGAATTACAGGTAATGACAAACATTTGCTCAGTGGCAGCACATTACTGCCATGCACTAAAGGCTATGGCTCTATTAAATGCTGTATTTACTTAAAAATAAAAGTTAATTCTGCCTCACGTCGGAGTTTTATCTAATCCTGTCGGGGTTTATATGTCTCTGTAGTAAACTGCTCACTCTACATTAATCCTTACTAAACGCTATTTAACGCCAGTCTAAGTTTTGGTGAGCACGGCATGAACACAAACTACACAGTCGGGGAGCGACATGCTTCACAATGTACAACAACACACGGTGGGGGAGGGGGGCAAGAACGGCAGAACAACTTTAAAACAACTTATATTCATCTACATATTAGCATTGAAGTAACAAACTTTACGTACAGACCACTGAGAAACCTCCTGGTATAACCTTGACTCTCGACTTTCTTCTGGTGCCTCTTCATATTGGGGGTCTGGCTCAGGCTCAAACATGAACGGCTGCACCGCAGTTTGTTGTCCTGCAGCCATTTTCTCCCAGGGCTCAGTCGTCATGGTTACACGGCGCTGTCCTGTCTCAGCACACCCCGCGGAAGAGCTGGACGTATCAGCAGTGGCTCATTAACATATTAAGGTCCCCGCCTACTAAATCAGACCGTTCTGAACAGAGGGGCTATGTGAGCCTGAAAACAATGCTGCTGTGCTTTCTTCATTGGCTTTTTGGACCAAAGCATGTTACTAACGTGTCATGAAGACATCAAGGATCCATGTTAAACTGCAGGAAAGGAGCATAATATGGGACCTTTACAGAGATTGTAGTGCTGTACAACCCCTCTAGAACATTACGCTCTCAAAATTCTGGCCTGCTCGTGGTACCATCAGTCTCTTAAAGTAGAATGGGAGGTACAGCCTTCAGTTTTCAGGCTCCTCTTCTCTGGAATCATTTATCAACCACAGTTTAGGAGGCAGACACCCTCTACCTTGAAGTTTAGACTCAAACATTCATTATGATAAAGTTTTCATTTCCGACCACCTTAGGCCTGGACCAGCTCATAGGATTTGGCACACTGAGGTCCTCCCTCTACTAATCTATCTCTGCAACATCTCTCTCCTGACAGACGGACAGATAAACTCCCACAAAACCATCACCTCTTTGGCAGGGGTCAGTTAGATTAGTTAGATCCTAACTAGCATCATATAAAGTTTCTCATTCTAGTATTATAGAAAAACTTGAACATGCAAAATGATATTGATCTCTACCAAGGAGGTAGTGTTTTTGCTGTTTGTTTGTCTGTTTGTCTGTGAGGGATAAAACTCAGAAGCTTTCAGAGACTTCGCATAACATTTTCAGGGAATGCTCATCATTATACAAGAAAGAAAATATTTAATTTTACTTGTGAGGAAAATACAGATTAAACTTGTCTTGCAAAGCTGAATCAGCCTGACTTAATGTTAGTAATCCAACTTGCCAAGCTCCAATCTACAACAACTGGGCTCATCCCAAAACCACATCCCTCTCATACCAGAGGTGTGGTTTGGTCCAAGGAAGACGCCATTACATTTTGGAGTAGATCCAACCCAGATTGAAGTCACAAAAAAAAAACACTGAAGTTTATAATGGCAAGTGCTATTCATTTACGGCATTATGGGAATAGTAGTTCACTTGCCAACTGACGTCAGCGTTTTTAAAGTCTTTGTCACCACATTTCCCAGCTTCCCTTGCAATGCCAGAGGAGGATTTTGGCTAACACAAGGGCTAACAATAGCCTGGTAGATCCGCACATGAACAGCCACTGCCGTAACTCAGGACTGCCGAGTTTTCCAAAAACCTTGGAGTGAGATTTGGTGGAGCCAACCAATCAGCATCCTTTGAGAGGCGAGGTGGGAGCAGGAATGGCTGCTCAGACAGAGATTAGCATAGATGCTAAAAGCAGTTTTGCCAGATCTAGGTTGACCATACATCCTCTTTTGCCCAGACATGTCCGGACATGTAAAATTGTGTCTGGGGGGATTTTATAAAACTCCCTAAAATGCCTGGGTTTTGCTTAGCTTGTTCCATAGATGAAGCTGTCGCAGGAGACAGAAAAAGACAGGCATGATTCAGACTCACTCCTCGAGTATCCAGGCTCTCCACATAATTCCAATGGATTCTGAAAGCTGAGAAGCGGAGCTTTCCAGTGATATATGGTACATAAAGGCTGGATTGCCTGAGAGGGAGGGCCGGGAAGTGTGCTGACTGAGTCGGAGAGAAGAGAGAGGATTCAGAGACAAACATGTGGGTCACTTATCTGTGGTTTGTCAGTATTTTCTGTGTAAATTATGAAAAAAGTATTGTAAAATTTAGCAAGAGTGTCATTCCAGAAGGTTTTTCTTGTTGTTATTTTGCCATATTTTCGTTCATCTTTTTGTCATCGTCTTTTCATCATGGTTTGAGTTTTATGGATTTCATAAATAGTTCAATAATAAAATAATAAATAATTTTACATAATAAATCAAATGAAACAGGTTTAGTATCTGCTGTGTCTTCTCAAAAGTGTCGTACATGTTCATTTAGAATTGTTTATAAAGAGGAACCTGTTGAAAATTCAAATCTGTTTTTCTTTCTTGTAATTACACACTGTTTCAAGCATTTACAACTTAATAATGACAAATACTTGCAAGAATTTTTTTTTATTTTTTCCTGAAAATTGATGTAAAATAATTATCATCACATGCTCCAAACAGTTTGTTTACATCCACTTACTTTCCCAGCACCAAGTCACTTTGATACGGCACTATTGTGAGACACAGCGCCGACTAGTTTACTTCACAAAAGGACATAACCGCTTCCAAACGGGATGAACTGACCATGACTATGACCGCTGTTTACTTTAGATTTTTTTAAATTCTAGTATGAAGTAGAGTACACAGGAGAAACTTCTGCAGATGGAGAGTTAACAGGTCTGAATTGAAAATGGAGGGATCTGCTATGAGAACTGGAGGACCAGAGAAACACACGGTACCTGTTGATTCAGGTTAATACACTGCCTGGCCAAAAAAAAAGTCACCACCTGGATTTAACTAAGCAAATAGGTACGAGCCTCCTGTTGGATAATTACTGCATGTGTGATTATCTTTCAGCTGGCAACAACTTATTTAACCCCAGCTGATGCAATGAGTAGCTTCTCATTTCTTAACCAACCATGTGGAAAGACACATCCTGTGGTCGTGGAAAAGATGTTAGTCTGTTTAAGAAGGGTCAAATCATTTGCATGCATCAAGCAGAAAAAAACATCTAAGGAGATTGCAGAAACTACTAAACTTGGGTTAAGAACTGTCCAACGCATTATTAAAAACTGGAAGGATAGTGGGGAAGCATTGTCTTCGAGGAAGAAATGTGGTCGAAAAAAATCCTGCATGATCGTGATCGTGATCGGTGATCACTTAAACGTTTGGCCAAATCAAGTTGAAGAAAAACAACAGTAGAACTCAGGGGTATGTTTAATAGTGAAAGTGAGAGCATTTCCACACACACAATGTGAAGAGAACTCAAGGGATTGGGACTGAACAGCCGTGTAGCCTCAAGAAAACCACTAAATAGTAAGGCTTACTGGAAAAAAAGGCTTCAGTTTGCTAGGGAGCATAAAGATTGGACTCTGGAGGACTGGAAGAAGGTCATGTGGTCTGATGAGTCCAGATTTACCCTGTTCCAGAGTGATGGGAGCATCAGGGTAAGAAGAGAGGCAGGTGAAGTGATGCACCCATCATGCCTAGTGCCTACTGTACAAGCCGGTGGGGGCAGTTCTGTGATCTGTGACAAATCTTGTGACATTGCAGAAGCTTATTGAAACAATGCCACAGGAAATTTGTGCTGTAATAAAAGCTAAAGGTAGTTCAATGAAATATTAGAGTGTGTGACCCTGTTTTTTGGTGGCGACTTTTTTTTTGGCCGGGAAGTGTAAATCATGAGCTCATGTCATCAAACTGGATGAAATAAGAGTGTGACAAAGAAAAACACCTCAGGATGTTCAGAATCTGCCAACATTGGTCGGTGTGAGTAGAGATGAAAGGTCGGTGGCCCTGTTTTGACGGTAAGAGTTGCGTCTAGAGGACATGGCGCACAGCAATTTGGGGCGAGTCTGTCTAATTTTGCTGTTGTAACTACACAAATTCTTACCGCAAAGAGGACCCATTTTGAGCTTTAATTAAACATGGGTGTGCTTTGGGCATAACATAGCTCAAACCCGAGTGTCAGCTCTGATTCCCTTTAAATCAGAGCATGTCAGTATTTAAACAGCGGGTCTAGTTGTTAGGTCTGAATTTCAGCTGGATTATTTAATTCCTCTCCTTTTCATTGTGCCATTACCCTAATAGAACACACTGTATGAAATATGTTAATGTGAAGAATAAAGTGCTTTCTTTCACTGAAGCATCCCAGAGCTTAGGAAACTATCCAAAAGATGAGTCATAAACTTCTTAATGCGTGAAAAGTGGAACCTTGATTATGAAAGTATCCAGTTAAACCAGAACCACACCTACGCTTCACGCCAAGGAATTTTGCCCTGCGTCCTTTAACCACAGCCCCAAGCACCCATTTACCACCAAGGTGAGCACCAGTCACAGTTGACGAACCCTTCATAAAGCCCCAGATCTTTGAGGCTTGCAGGTCTTATGACCACCAGTGAGCCTGGACCTCTGGTAAACACCCAGCAACACTCATGCTCTGAAGACCTCTGATGTAGATCTCAGTTGTGAAAATAAACAAGTAAGATTAGATTCAAACAACTACCAGAGCATTGGCACCACCAACTAGCCCAGCAGGTTTATCAGCAATTCCTCCCAGCCTATCAGATGGCATGTTTGCAAAACAAAGAGGAGGATAATGGCAGGGGAATGTTTCATCGAAGTCATGAATAAAGTTTTGTTGGAGCTGGTGAACAGCCATATCATGTGATAACATGGCAGAGGGAACAGATTGAGTCTGTTACATACAAACTGTCCCCTAAAGTCACCGTGGGTCAGTTATCTGGTCCTAAGTCTGTTACACAAACCACCAACTGATGGTGGTGTCTGTATTAAGTTGAGTCATTAATTTTCAAGTGCCTTAATGTTCAACAACTGCGCTGTTTATTGTGTATTAACTTATCGATTATTGACTCCATATTCACTTTTACTTATTCGCCAGACATCAGCTGTTTAGTTGAAGTCTTAATAGAGGGTGTGCACACAACGTCACAGTCAACACAAACGAGTGGAGCATCACTCAGAGTGGATATGAGCACAAACTGATCACAGTAATCAGAGAGGAGGTAAAGGTAGCTGTCATATACTTAAAGTTTTCATTTTTGTCATTATTATTTGATCATGTCAATATTTGGAGCTATAAACTCAAGTGAGTATCGATCACATGACCGTGATGCAACAGCAACTGCGACCACATCACTGAGCTTACACACATTCAGTGATGAATTTGAGCCACACATCTGTCGTTGCCCTCTAGTTTTTCATTTTTAGCCTTTTTTTCTTAAAGTTTAACATTTCAAATGATGATGCACTGAGGATCATGTTTTCATGCTTGTTGCCAACATAAAACAGAGAAGAAAGATTACAGTGGCTGGTCTGACAATCAGCAATAGACTCTGTACACACTCATGAGGACTTAATTCTGTTTGTAGCAAATATGTGTGCAGTGAGTTCCTGGTCATGTACGTCTCGGTTTACGTCAACTTGATAACTGCAAGATTCTGAAGCTACCTGCGAAATTTATGGTTACATAACATCTTAATCCCCTGACAATCACCTGTCTCCTGATTTTTACCTCCGCCAAGGACGTTTTGTTTTCGCTGGCATCTGTCTGTCTGTTTGTAAGACTACGCAAAAACTACTGGATGGATTTACATGAAAATTGTACCAGAGGTGTTGTTTGGTCCAAGGAAGACGCCATTACATTTTGGAGTAGATCCAACCCAGATTGAAGTCACAAAAAAAAAACACTGAAGTTTATAATGGCAAGTGCTATTCATTTACGGCATTATGGGAATAGTAGTTCACTTGCCAACTGACGTCAGCGTTTTTAAAGTCTTTGTCACCACATTTCCCAGCTTCCCTTGCAATGCCAGAGGAGGATTTTGGCTAACACAAGGGCTAACAATAGCCTGGTAGATCCGCACATGAACAGCCACTGCCGTAACTCAGGACTGCCGAGTTTTCCAAAAACCTTGGAGTGAGATTTGGTGGAGCCAACCAGTCAGCATCCTTTGAGAGGTGAGGTGGGAGCAGGAATGGCTGCTCAGACCGAGATTAGCATAGATGCTAAAAGCAGTTTTGCCAGATCTAGGTTGACCATACATCCTCTTTTGCCCAGACATGTCCGGACATGTAAAATTGTGTCTGGGGGGATTTTATAAAACTCCCTAAAATGCCTGGGTTTTGCTTAGCTTGTTCCATAGATGAAGCTGTCGCAGGAGACAGAAAAAGACAGGCATGATTCAGACTCACTCCTCGAGTATCCAGGCTCTCCGCATAATTCCAATGGATTCTGAAAGCTGAGAAGCGGAGCTTTCCAGTGATATACGTTACATAAAGGCTGGATTGCCTGAGAGGGAGGGCCGGGAAGTGTGCTGACTGAGTCGGAGAGCAGAGAGAGGATTCAGAGACAAACATGTGAGTCACTTATCTGTGGTTTGTCAGTATTTTCTGTATAAATTATGTAAAAAGTATTGTAAAATTTAGCAAGAGTGTCATTCCAGAAGGTTTTTCTTGTTGTTATTTTGCCATATTTTCGTTCATCTTTTTGTCATCGTCTTTTCATCATGGTTTGAGTTTTATGGATTTCATAAATAGTTCAATAATAAAATAATAAATAATTTTACATAATAAATCAAATGAAACAGGTTTAGTATCTGCTGTGTCTTCTCAAAAGTGTCGTACATGTTCATTTAGAATTGTTTATAAAGAGGAACCTGTTGAAAATTCAAATTTGTTTTTCTTTCTTGTAATTACACACTGTTTCAAGCATTTACAACTTAATAATGACAAATACTTGCAAGAATTTTTTTTTATTTTTTCCTGAAAATTGATGTAAAATAATTATCATCACATGCTCCAAACAGTTTGTTTACATCCACTTACTTTCCCAGCACCAAGTCACTTTGATACGGCACTATTGTGAGACACAGCGCCGACTAGTTTACTTCACAAAAGGACATAACCGCTTCCAAACGGGATGAACTGACCATGACTATGACCGCTGTTTACTTTAGATTTTTTTAAATTCTGGTATGAAGTAGAGTACACAGGAGAAACTTCTGCAGATGGAGAGTTAACAGGTCTGAATTGAAAATGGAGGGATCTGCTATGAGAACTGGAGGACCAGAGAAACACACGGTACCTGATGATTCAGGTTAATACACTGCCTGGCCAAAAAAAAAGTCACCACCTGGATTTAACTAAGCAAATAGGTACGAGCCTCCTGTTGGATAATTACTGCATGTGTGATTATCTTTCAGCTGGCAACAACTTATTTAACCCCAGCTGATGCAATGAGTAGCTTCTCATTTCTTAACCAACCATGTGGAAAGACACATCCTGTGGTCGTGGAAAAGATGTTAGTCTGTTTAAGAAGGGTCAAATCATTTGCATGCATCAAGCAAAAAAAAAACATCTAAGGAGATTGCAGAAACTACTAAACTTGGGTTAAGAACTGTCCAACGCATTATTAAAAACTGGAAGGATAGAGGGGAAGCATTGTCTTCGAGGAAGAAATGTGGTCGAAAAAAATCCTGCATGATCGTGATCGTGATCGGTGATCACTTAAACGTTTGGCCAAATCAAGTTGAAGAAAAACAACAGTAGAACTCAGGGGTATGTTTAATAGTGAAAGTGAGAGCATTTCCACACACACAATGTGAAGGGAACTCAAGGGATTGGGACTGAACAGCTGTGTAGCCTCAAGAAAACCACTAAACAGTAAGGCTTACTGGAAAAAAAGGCTTCAGTTTGCTAGGGAGCATAAAGATTGGACTCTGGAGGACTGGAAGAAGGTCATGTGGTCTGATGAGTCCAGATTTACCCTGTTCCAGAGTGATGGGAGCATCAGGGTAAGAAGAGAGGCAGGTGAAGTGATGCACCCATCATGCCTAGTGCCTACTGTACAAGCCGGTGGGGGCAGTTCTGTGATCTGTGACAAATCTTGTGACATTGCAGAAGCTTATTGAAACAATGCCACAGTAAATTTGTGCTGTAATAAAAGCTAAAGGTAGTTCAATGAAATATTAGAGTGTGTGACCCTGTTTTTTGGTGGCGCCTTTTTTTTTGGCTGGACAGTGTAAATCATGAGCTCATGTAGTCAAACTGGATGAAATAAGAGTGTGACAAAGAAAAAACACCTCAGGATGTTCAGAATCTGCCAACATTGGTCGGTGTGAGTAGAGATGAAAGGTCGGTGGCCCTGTTTTGACGGTAAGAGTTGCGTCTAGAGGACATGGCGCACAGCAATTTGGGGCGAGTCTGTCTAATTTTGCTGTTGTAACTACACAAATTCTTACCGCAAAGAGGACCCATTTTGAGCTTTAATTAAACATGGGTGTGCTTTGGGCATAACATAGCTCAAACCCGAGTGTCAGCTCTGATTCCCTTTAAATCAGAGCATGTCAGTATTTAAACAGCGGGTCTAGTTGTTAGGTCTGAATTTCAGCTGGATTATTTAATTCCTCTCCTTTTCATTGTGCCATTACCCTAATAGAACACACTGTATGAAATATGTTAATGTTAAGAATAAAGTGCTTTCTTTCACTGAAGCATCCCAGAGCTTAGGAAACTATCTGAAAGATGAGTCATAAACTTCTTAATGCATGAAAAGTGGAACCTTGATTATGAAAGTATCCAGTTAAACCAGAACCACACCTGCGCTTCACGCCAAGGAATTTTGTCCTGCGTCCTTTAACCCTTTCATGCATGAATTATGAGAACCTCAATCAAGTATAATACATTCATCATCACTAACATTTTTAATTATATTTATTTATATTTTTATTTACATCTATCTCATTTATATATCTTTTTATCTGCTACATAATGCTGCCACTGGAATATTAATTTACCTGAGGGAGTCTTCCAACGGGATTAATAAAGTTGCATCTAATCTAATCTACGTGTTTTTATTCCTCTTTAGGTATTACAAACTCAGCTGGACAACATGCATTTAACATTAGAACCATTTGATTCCTTGACCCTGAAAACCCACAGCTAGCACTCAGAATCATGTTGATTTCATTATTAATTGAGCAAAAATGATTGTTTGCTCATGGCGGTTATCTGGATCACCACCATGATCTAATAATTTTTAAGATGAGCCATGACCAACATTTCCTGATAATTTCTGCAAAATCTGCCCAGTGGTTTTTGCATAATCTCCTAATCTAACAAAAAAAAAAAACACACAAAAAAAACCCAAACAAACATATAAACATAAGCTGGTAAAAAAAATGACCTCCTTGGCAGAGGTAATAATAACACACTAAGGGCATTCTTTCTGTAAAGGTCTTTGCACAAGAATGTCTGTGTAAGCCCATGTCATCTGGATTTGTCCAGCATAGCACTGTAACTCACTTTTCAGTGGGTCTGGGGGAGGGGGCGGGGGTTTAACTCTTCTTAGGTACAACTGGAGGAGCTGCACAGATAAAACGGTCTGGAACCACTATATGCATGCTCGAGTCCTTGTTGCTGCAGACTGGGGTCTGAATCTTACCTTTGCCCTTTGCTTCATGTAAACCCCTAGTCTTTTAAGCTGCTCTGTCTAAGAAGGGCAAAAAGACCAAACTGTGACATAAGTCATCTTCGTATATAGATAAATATACAGCTTCAGGCAGATGGCACCATCCTTCTGGAACTGCAAATGTCAACCATCTAACTGTTCTATGAATGAATAGCTGCCGTATTGTGTGTGCTTCAACATTAAAACTCCTGTTCTTCGTTCAATCAGGTGACTCTTATTCACCCAAGTGAAGCTGTCACAGTTCTACGCAAGCTGAACACAGAGCATCCTTACAGGGTTATCATCAGGAGCGTCTTCCACTCAGGCTCGGTCTCTGAAACTACCTCCTGCAATATTTGTCTACGTCAGACCGGCCAACCACAGTGCAACTACACTGACCTCCGCACAGGTGACCCCTGGTTCTGCTACAAACCAAAGAGCCTGGGCTGTGATGCCAGGATTAATGACATGAAATCAGGATATGAGAGTGTACTAAAGGCTGAAGAAAATCTGCTCTTGCAAAGGTGAGAATACATGATTTTGTCTTTAATCTTCAGTAGTAAACTGTCCAGTAAAAAACCTATCCAGTCATTTTCTTTCACTTATCTGGTGAAACCATCACTTGAATCAGACATCAGTCTTTCCAACAATATTTGCAAGCTCCTTCTGGGAGATCTCAATGCATTCTCAAGCTAGCTGGCATATGTAGTACCCCCAGGTAGTTCTGGATCTGACCCAAGACCTCTACAGGAACTAGGAGGACTCAGTGGGAGACAGGAGCTCAGCGAGTGAGCGTCTCTCCCTTTGTGTGTATGTCGGGCCATGAGCCGTGTTATGCACATCCAAGCCGTAAAGCAGCATGAACTGACACAGATATTACAGCCTCATGAAATTCATGTGAATGTCTCAAGGTGTAAAGATAGCAGAACCTCATTGTGGCTCCTTTGCAAAAAAGGCACTCTTAATTTGGGCTTGATTCAGCAATGCTGTTCTTTTAGTCTCTATCCAAAATCAACACCACAGACGATAGGTATGGTTGAAACAAAGATAGACTAATAAATTGAAAACTTACAGCTAACCTCTTTTTTTTTACCCCCACAGTCAAGGACAATATTACAATATTATCTCAATATTACTGATGCTTCACCAACATGCCCCTCAATCTCACAGTCCATGCTACTCTTACCCTGCCCCTCGTTTTTGTGTGAAGGATAGAAATGGTATATCTGTCTTTTTGTTGCTCATATTTCATCATAACAAAAGTGTGTGCCAAAGATGTCCCTTAACTCTTTGTAAACAACAAAAAAACAATTGGGTTTCCTTTAGTTTGAAGTTTTGGGACAACAGCACACACTTTTCTAGTCATTTTCTGATGCCTCAGCAAAAACATGCTTGCTTCAATCAGTAGCTAGCCGTGACCTAAAGACATCACCTATTGTAAACTTACAGCGGTTGTGTGTGCACTCCGAACCTTAATATATAACAGTGTGACTGTGATCCACGTTCCAGGCTCATCATCTGATAGCCATGCCTTGTGCTTTCAGCCTTGGCAACAAGGAAGTGCAAAATGCTAACTCACATCCCTTTGCTTTTTTTAACTCATTTTTGCACCAGTCTATGCAGAGTTGTTGACAACATGTCACCAAGTACCACAAAGTAAACCTCTGAACCAACCGCAGCGGTCTGAGTCCACCAGAGAGGGAGCTTTAGGGCTGTCCATATGGTGAGAAATTCAGGTGTATCCGCACAAGTTTTTAATCATATAGGTGTTTCCTCCATGTAGATATGGCGTTTCAGTTGCTCAAAAAAACACATTTTCGGAAATGGGTCCCAGATTGGACAAATCTGAAAACATCGGCTGAGCATTTCCATGTGAACAATGAATATGGATATCTTCAGAAACGATGATGAAGGTTAAACTGCATTCTCAAACCTGGACATCAGAAACAATGGTTGAATACGGTGTCACACTTGCTGCAGAAGCCAATGAGCTTGTTATGGATTTAACAGCAAAATCTACTGCTCCTCGACAAGCTTTATGAATAACAAAAGAAACCACGATATGCTAGTGTTTTTTGACATTTTTTCATGATGTATGCACATGCTCCATGTCCAGTTCTCTGGTTTTGGTGTACATCTGCAGCAGCATTAGGCTACAGCACCACTAACAGACCTGGAATATATAATACATTATTTCAATGTTTTCATGTGGACAGACAAAATTCTGAAAACACTGCTGTCTTTACAGAAAACGTTTTTAATACGAAAAAGTTTTCATCTTTATGTGGACAGGACTTTACAGAGGCGGGAGCTCCAACAGAGCGTCGCAGACATGAACAATCATGAACATACTCCTGCAGTCATCAAAATTTGGATGTTTAAGTATTTCTAAATTAATTAAAAGTGATTCAAATGCCTATGGTGAATCTTCATTCCACCTTGAATATTTTAGTCTTTGTCTTTTTGTTCAGTAAAATCAACCTGAAAGTCTTCATCCGGGCCTCTGGACCTGCAGGTATTACTGTGCTGCCCCAAAAGAAAGGTAAGCATGCTGTCCTTTCATCAATACAAATTAAAAACTGAAGGAGACTGAGATTTTGGCAGTAAAAGTGCCTTGACAAGAATCTGGAAACAGATCACCAAATATTTTAAGCTTTGGGCAAATCCTTTTCTCTCCTCACAGCAGCAAGCCCTTTGTTTGCTCCCTCCAACTTAGACAGGGCTTTCTTGATATGGAGACAAATAGGAATTTACAATGTGGGAGATTTAGAAGAGGTATTTGCATATTTCCAACAACTTAGGGACAAGTACTCTTTGCCAAATCAAGATTTATATAGATACCTGCAGGTCATATAAAGATCCTCAAAGAGGTTTCAGTGATTCAAGCTGGCTCAGGATGGCCAGTGAGTGGAGACAGTAGTGTTGACCACGCTGAGGTGGCTTGCCATTCCTGTAGGTGGTGGAGTCATTGTGGTGCAGGTATTCAGGGCTGCTGAGACAGTTGGGTGCATGGCAGATGAGGGTTTAGTGATGGTGAAGCTGTGAAAGTAAAATAAAATATTCATAATCAGTCAGAAATGCTGCCGTAAAAACTTCTCTGCTCATAGCTATTCAGTCTAAATTTTAAACTAAAAATTTTCTGTACTAATCAGTGGCAATGACACTTTTATAGTCTTTCTTTTTGTTAACCACCCATATGACAAAAAATCATATGATTAATTACAATAAAACACATCCCTAGGGACATTAAAAATCAGGCAAAAGTTACATTTCTTACCTACTGCAGCTAAAGCAACATGAGCTGGTTGGACATTTGTTGAAGCAAATGTCAAACCAAGCTCCTCCATAGCAACAACCAGAATGTTTGGTGGTTGGTTGGTCTTTGCTGGTTTTGGTGTTCTGTGGAATATCTATAAATAGAGTAAATAATTATTACTTCTGTTTTTAAAGGTATGCCATTTTTTTTCTCTGTCTCACACCTGTTCAAATCCAACCCAATGTCTTTCCTCTCTGTCTCTTCTTTCATTTATCTTTCTTTATAAATCCTAGGATCCTAGTTTTCTCTGACAGCCACACACCCTCATTTCCCTGTTGAGGTCTTTAAAAAGTATTGTGAATTTGTGTTGGAATAATGATTGTGGAGAAAGAATGCACTGGCTCTTTTGAAAACTTATACCACTTTCCCAGCCTGTTTAATACATTATGTAATGAAATGCTTGTTGAGTTCAAACTGATTGCTTTGTTTATTGATGCACTATTGGCTGAACTTGTGTATTTGCTATACTTGCATGCACAGATATTAATTTAACATGCCTGCTTGTGAACATTTATATGTGTGATGATTTAAGGATGAATAATTAGATGAAAAGGTGTACAACAAAGATTTAAATGCATAGTAATTTAAGAGTGTTTCCAACATTTTTTATTGGTGGTAAAGTGACCAAAACATACAGAAGAGTAACGGCAATAAACAAGTTTACACACAAATCATAGACATTATTCTGGCTGTGGAGTTGGGCAATCTGTGATGCAGTAAGGAGTCCTGAAACACAGTATGTTTTTCCAGTCTTGTAGGTGAGAGGGCAAACCAAGGCTATGAAGAAAGTATAGTTGTCCTAAACAAAATAATAATTAGACAGATATAAATATATATATATTAAAAAAATATATATATATATACATATACACACACACACACACACACACACACACACACACACAAAGACACCCACCTCCACACATGTATTGAGATAAAAACTAGTGAAGCAAAGGTAGAAAAAAAGGTGTACATACAGGCAAAACTCAGGTGGGATTGTAGACATGTATGTGGCTTAGTTTTAGTTTTTGTGAGGCTTGAACTAAAGATAGGTGATAAGTGGGTAATAAATGTAATCCAGGTTTCATTAAAGGCTGATATGTTGTTGTGTGTGCTGTCATTATTGACGTAGGAATCCCTTTGTAATGATAAAAATTTAAAACTTTTAGCAAACCCCACAGAAACTATGAAGGCAAGTAATGATTGATGCACATTATGTACTACAGACAGTGTTTTCTTATATATCTTTTTAGCAGCAACAAAATAGTTCCTCTAAATCACAAAAAAATACTCCTACATGGGAGGTCAGAGTCATAATTAGCACACGTGCATTAATATTGATTGGAAACTACCTGTAAAATATAAGCATCAACAAAAACCACTGCTACTGACAATGTAATCCCTATTCCCTCCAAAATTGATCATTGAAAACTCGATTCTATAATACGATCACTAAAATGACATCTATTAATAAAAATTTGATATAAGACAACGCATACAAGTATATGCCAATCAAAATAACAATTGCTGTAGATAAAAAGTTCATATTTACTGAAATATCTCTGCTGCTGCTGTCTCTCCTGCTCAAAATCATTAAAACAGACTGACAGCTCTGGTGTGTTTGGAACTATCTGGAGCTCCATGAACCACGTGACGGCGAGATCAAAGTGTGATGTAACTCTCTCTTTAGAGAGCACTGCTTTAAACCACAAACACAAACAAACACACCCACACACAAACACAAACAGACACACCCACACACAAACACACCCTTGTGCAGCCTTCTTTAAGGAGGATATAGAAATTGAATTGACTTTGAATCTTCTTGTCCCGTGCTCTGAACAATCCTTCACTCCTCCACTCATGTTTCTGTATCAGGAAATTTCAGACTTGCTCCTTGGATAAACTCTGAGGCAAACTTTTATTGGTTTATTAATTTCCTGGAATATCTTGACACCAGATTTTATTAATGCTTTATCTTCAAGATAAACTCCGTTGAGGTAAGTCACATATTTATTTGCATGAAATTAAACAGCTGAATATTCATACTGACAAAACACATAATCTATTCCAAATACATTTTCACAGACGCACTGCTGAAACTCAGTCGTTCACAAACTAGGATGGGCAAAGTTCACCACTTTGTGAAGAACTGCACAGGTAAATAGTCAAACAGTTTAAGAACAACATTTATCAATGTACAATACAAGAAATTCAGGGATTTCATCATCTACAGTCATTACAGTTTTTTACGATTGCTTAAGCATGATTTTGAAAACAGGGCTCGGAATTTCAAAACACTACACACAATTAGCACAACCACACACACAATATGCAGAACACCTCAGATCCTGTGCAAAATGAAACTCTTGTAAGAACTATATACACATTTATAAAAACCACATTATGTTACCATATGAAACAAACACATTTCATAAGGCTTAATTCTGTTGAACCAGTTACACACTGCTGTGTTTAACTTAAAACACTTTTAGCAATTCTACCTCTCAGTGATTAGATTGCTGTGAGTGAAGTATACAGAGAAAGTGCAAATATACAACATGGTAAATTCACCAAACACAACACAAGATCAGTGCTGCAGACTGAATGTTTTATTTCTCCTCATATAATCAAAATCAGTCAACATAGACAATCACAACAAAACATATCCCAGCACTGCAACCCCAGAAAATAGACAAATAAAAATACTGTACTACCAGTACAGGTTCAAAGTACTGCAAAGTAAAAGGAGAAAGCAAAAAGAAATCTGAATAAAATAAATTAAATACTACACATCTCTCCGCCTAGCTGGATCTGGCCAGAGAATTTCATCAACATCACAGGCAATATCCTCATCCAGACAACGTGGGAAGAACCGTCTTGAATGACGGATCCATCTTTGTACAGTTGCGGCGTCAGTTTGGTCACAAGCCTCTTCCATGGCCTGAATGAGGGGCACCTGAGCCTGGAGCCAGAGATCATAAACTTTCCACCGCCATGCCGAGAAAAACTCTTGGATGGGGATTAGAAATGGAGAATATGGTGTGAATATGGGTCCCTTTCCTCCTTGTCGTTGCTGGCCCTCAATCCTATATATATATATATATATATATTAAAAAAACACGTGATCTACTGTAAAATGAGACAGGAAGAGGTATCAAAACTGCTGATATTGTGCAGACAAAACAGAAAATAGCTGATTAGTGTTACTGTTGACAGATTTTTTTTACCTGTTTTCTTGTCGAAATGTCCTTATGACAGATGCCACTGTAAACCTGCTAAGATTTGGCTGAACTCTTAGTCCAGCCTCCCTTAGCGTCAATCCATGGTTTATGACATGATCAACTAGTGTTGCACGAATTTCATTTGACAAATTTGGCCCTCTTCTTCTTTGAGGACGTTCTCCTCCTGCTTCAGGTCTTCCTCTTCCTCGACCTCTACCTCTAGCTCCTGCTCGTCCTCCACAGATTCCCCCTCTCACCCTCACTCTTCTTCCTCTGTCTCCTTCCATTTTGGTTGAAAGCAGGTGAACTCACCTGCTGCATTTTTATAGTGCTCAAACCTGATTGGTGTGTCTACAATCAAGCAATCATGTGTTTGCACACCTGCTGTTTGTGTTTAATCACCTGGCTCATGGGTGTGCGGATTTGTCAATCAGTGCTTTGGAAATACAAGGATGTGACATCATGATATACTTCTGTGTCTGATGTATACAAGTGTGTTTAGTGTTTCGCAAATCACTGTGTGTATTGTTCTGCAAAAAGTGTGAGGCTGACTTTGTGTTTATAGTGGTGGAAATCTGGTCCAATGTTTTGCTCCTTGAGTGTAAGGTGCTGATAATTTTGTAATTCTTTTGTTTTTAGTGTTCATGCAATCATAAAAAACTGTAATATCAGCAAAAAATTCAGAGAATCCTGAGATATCTCTACATAGCAAGGCAGAAAACCAATGTTGAACAGCCGTGATCTTTAATCCCTCAGGCAGCACTGCATTGGAAACAGACATCATTCTGTAAAGCAGTGGTTCGCAACCGGTGGTCCGCGGACCCTAAGTGGTCCGTGGTTACAGTGATGATGATGACATTTATAAAAATAAAATTATTGTACTCAAATGTGACTGAGACCCGAGGCCGGCGCTACACAGGGGCAAGAGGGGGCAACGCCCCCTCAAATAAATGTTTTGCCCCCTCAAATCAAAATTTTTGAAGATAAGAAAGCACATTTCAATAAACCTACAAAAGTAATATATAAGTTGACAAACGCAGGTGCGGAAAAATCTGCCTAAAAACGGACAAGATACAGTATCTGCTTCCTCCCATTTCTCTGTCACTCATTGTATCTTCACAGGCTGCAAGACCGCAGCGCAGCACTTTCGCGTTATGTGGAATTTGGGGGTTACAGGCAGTGGACGTGGACACTCATCTTTGCCTGTGTGACTGAGAAACGCCCCCTCAACAGGAGACAGGACTGAACAAATATATATGTTATATTTAACATTATTTTGTTTTTTTTGTTATTGTTGTTGTTTATTATTAATTAGGCTATTAATGACCTCACAGTCACTAAGAGGAATTTGGCTGAGCTTCGTTGCTTCTTCCGCTCCATGCTGAAACCTGACACCACAGTCAGGCTACGTCTGGGCTCATTTGCATACTAACAGCTGATTGGATGATGACTGAGGGCTGTGTGTGTGCGTACGTGCCTATGTGTGCATGTGTTTGCATGTGCTGGGGCGGGCCTGCAGCTATGGTGGCCGTGAAGTGCAAACCACAACAGCAAAGAACTAAACCGTTAAAAAGCGGACAGCGCAGCACCGCTACAGCGCAGCACTGCTACAGCGCAAAAGCTCTCAGCCGTCAGTGCAGGTCACTTGCAGCTGACAAGAGTCTTATTTTTTTTGCACAGGTTATTTATTTGGTGCTGTCTCCTGTTTGCTGCTGCGTGTGCCATCATTGCCACTGTGAGAGGATTAACAGAAGTTTCCTTTTCTTTATCTTTTCTCTTAATAATGAGATCCTGATCTCGTCATTCCCAGAAAAGGCGTCCATTTTTTCTTAGTCCAGTGAATTCAATGCACTTACATAGCAAGGGTCTGTCAACTTTCCAGTCAACAGAGCCATTTTCCATTCATGTTTTGATTCATGCATGAGTAATTTCGTCTTATCTCACAGAACGCTTCCCCGCCATTGACAAGTTTTTCCATCATTCTGTGTTTTTAATTGATATCTGGTACTTCACACACTTACTTGGAGAAGTTCTGTTCTCCTGTGACCGAAAACAAACAAGAAAACTCAATATGTGCGCTTTCTCCATAGGTGCGTAGTATGTGTGTGCCTGTCGTCCTGATCAGACAGGAGAGGCTAACGAGCGGTTTACATCGTGTTATCAATACATTTGTAAGTATAAGTGTAGCTGTCCATTTCGTGAACTTGTATTGATGTTATCCAGTGATAAATTTTATTTGATCTCCATAAAAAAAATCCCAGGCGGGTGGGCTTCTCCTCGCTGTGTCGGTCCTCCCTCTCCTTCTCCTTATGCACCTATGGAGAAAGCGCACTTATTGAGTTTTCTTGTTTGTTTTCGGTCACAGGAGAACAGAACTTTTCTCAGTTTATTACATGTATTGCTATCGTGTGACACCGCTATTCACAGGAGAGCTTGTGGCTCTCCGAGGATCAGCCCTCCCTCTTTGGGGATGCTGCGGCGTTCCAGTGGGGTTTGTCGGTCAGAGTAAGACCGCGGCTTGGCGCGGCGCATTTGCGTTACTGTACATAAAGCTTAGCTGTAAAGAAAAAAACAAGCCAAAAAAAAGAGAAGAAAATAAAGAAAAAAGTCATAAAATGTTCTGCCCTATATGTTGTTTTTATAAATTAGTTTGAGAAGTGTTTTTTTTTTTTATTTACCTTAGTTTCAGTTTTGTAAATATTGATTATAAAATTCCAGGTTCAAATTTATTGGAGAATAAGAACATCCAGTTCAGGTGAATGTTAGGTTGTTGGTTGTTAAAATTTGGATATTTTCATTTTGTTTTTAATTTTAATTTTTCAGTCCCCCAGCCACCTTATTGTGGTCAGGGAGTTTGCGTGCTCCAGCGACCTTAAGAGCTAAAGCTATACCAGCAGGAGCTTAGTCTTCAGGTGGGACACCCAAATTGGACAGGTCTGAAGGTCGAGGCCTGACTGTGCAATCCACTGCAGGTTGGGGTTAGACACATAGCTAACAACCCAATTCCATGAAGAAAACACTGTTACTATAAGCACAGAAAAAAAGTGCTCAAGCATGATGTGTACGGACTACTCATGATGCCCCCTTCACATTTTTGACTGCCCCCTCATATATGCCTGCCTAGAACCTGCCCTGCTGAGACCTTTATCTAACTGAACTACAGAGGGTAACATGACTTTTTTTTCTTTAATGACATATGTTTATCAATTATATTTTATTGTGTTTGAATACAAAATCTCATTGTTTCAAGCTTTCAAACTTAAAACAATCTGAATCCTTTTCACATTATGAGCCCCCTACTGTTTCACTGGGCCAATAGAGATGATTATTAAGAAATGCTACCCTTGTTTTCCTGTCATAAAGAGTTTTAGTTGATTTTGCTTCTACAAGCATTAAACAGCCTAATGTTTGTGAGAGATAGAGAGAGAGAGAGTGCTGGGGCGATCGACAATTGGGGCCCTAATTTCCTGGCGCAACGCAGGGTGGCGCAGCCTGGTGCATCCCGCGCAGTGGTAATTTTGTCCGGCCCAGCCCCGTGCGCAGCCAATTTGGCAATTTGGTAGACCGGCTGCGCTGAGATGGGCGTGACAGCACACCAGGGGGAGGTGTCGAAAGATTCAGCTTGGCGCAGTGACAATTTTGTGCCAAAAAACTACGCGGAAGGTGCGCTGAAAGCCCGCCAGCTCCAACCTGGTCTATTCTCGGCACAGGCGAAGCGCACCCAGGGCAACGGTAATTTGGCTGACAGGCGCACAGTTAACACACGTCACCAAAACCTCACAGGCAGGTATCCAGAGTGCCAGGCACATTTCAATGCAATAAACAATCACAGCAACAACTATTTAATGTAACCGCCTGAACCAGCACATACATTTGTATCTATATTAATTGTCCCGTCACATCTGATGTCAGATCAGAGACGTTTGTCACAATGGAAACTCAACCTGATGGCTGCTTGAAATGTGACGCAAACTAACGAGTTCACATCTCTCAGCCAACCACAAACAGCCACATCATCCGATACGGAGTAATGAAATTCAAAAGAAAAGAAAAAAGAGAGACGCTTGTTGAATAAATGTAAGTCACTCTGTGCCTTAAGGATTTACTTGTGATTGCCCATATTTCTCTGTTTTAATCTTTATTCGTAACGTGATCTAAAAAGATGGAGTACATTATTGCAAGGAGGATGAGGAGGAGATATATTTTCACCTAAGGCACTGCTATTTGGCGATGACAGACCAGGAATGCAGGTGGATCACAAGCATGACGAATGGATTAGGCTGCTGCTGTGTTTAAATGTAATTATCACTTAATTTTGTACTCCTATTCATGACACAGGACAGATTACATCTGTCCCATGAGGTGGTCCTCACGGTGACGCGCATCGTGGCCACTGATGCGTGGCCCAGCGGCCCCTGCACTCCCCCAGTTGCTGCAAAAGTGACAGCAGTTCTGACCATCTTCACCACCGAGGTGAAACTGTCACTGTCACCTCGCCCACTGCGCATTTAAAGGAGAGGAGAGGCATTCATTTGATTGGGGAAGATTACACTCGGCTGTGTTAAACCCACTCAGGCCTCCTCTCCTCCCTCTCAGACTGTGCCATGCAAAAACTTGCAAAATGCTCTGGACACATCCCGTTGGCGCGGCCCATGCGCAGGCGCAGGGCAGGTGCGCCACGCCTGTGCCTGGTCTACGAAATTAGAGCCTTGGTGTCTATTACATGCAGGATAAGTGACAAAAATATGAATCACACGTCTTTGCGCTGTTTGTATATATCTGATGAAATTAGTTTATTAACACTACACCTACATCTTTAATGGGATTTATCAGACGGAAATAACAGTTTTTAGTCATAGGCTATGTTTGTGAATTTATTGCAATATTGAGGAAAATTCATGATGAAGGCGGCTTTTAACAGCTCTTCAAAAAAAACAGCCAAATAATTTACAGTGAAGGTGTATACAGACGTGTTCCTGAGCTTTTCATAACTAACAGATCACTGATCCACTGCTGTCCATCTCATCTGATTTGCGCACCCCTGTGTGTTTCTACGAGACAGCGACAGTCAGTGAACAGTCGGCCTGTCTGATCTGCTCTCAGATAAACCAAGAAACATCAGAACAGATGATAACACCAAGTTTTGGTCTATTTTTTCACCTGTTCCTCCTGCTATGGCTCTCTTCATGTGTTACAGCTTTGTGCCTTATTTCTCTCTTTCGCAGCGATCTCTCATCGGTAAAGAGGGACCGCCTTCAGGATCCTAAGAAATAAAATTTACCCATAATTACGTTAATAATGGCTCACTTAATGTGACATCGGATGTAACAACATCAGGTTCTGTGTTATGGGAACTTCTCCAACACTGCGCAGCATATTTTTAGTTTCTTTGCGTTATTTCGTCCCTGTTCACGTCTGCCTTTAAACCCTTTCACCACCACAGAAGTGCCGGATCTGGCCTCAACTCGCCAGATTCACATAGCAATCACGCCCGCTGAACGTCAGTGCACCAGATGTGGCCGGGATCATCAGTCTGACAGTCCAAATGATAGGTTATGGACTGTTCCGGGGCGGACTGTGCAGAACGGACACGCTCAAAATCTGAAAGTTAACGGTCGACATGTGACGTCACAGCAGGGCGCACCTGGAGGGCGGGCACCACCGCTGCGACACTCAACAGGCGTCACACAGGACACAGCATCTGGGTGGATGGCAAACTTTAATGGTAAGTGCTTTATTTGAAGTAGCAGTTGTGCTTTGAAGTCATTGCATGACTGTTAAACAAGTTATTCAATCGAGCGTTAACGTTAAGCACCAACTAGAACATGAAGTTTGGTTATAATTGATATAATGTCTGTTAACGTTACGTCTGTTAATGTTACATCTTTAACATTTGTGTGCACTTGACGGCAGCGTCAACATTCATTTTAACACAGCGCATATGCCACATTCTGTTAACTTGGCTGCATAACATTAGTGAATTAAATTTACATGAAAGCATTATCAGCGTGTAGGCCAGGGCTCAGCAACTGCTTCATGTGTGCTCCTCCCATGACCTCTGTGTGACCTGCTGCAGCTTTGAGGGAGAGCAGGATGCTGCTGCATCTTCAGCTGTGAGTTTACCTGTGACATCGTGTTGAACGTTTTATTAAGATCATCCAGCTAACATGTAGATGAACTCTCTTACTATATAAATTGCTGCTGTAAAGGGATGGAGAGTCAAACTTTTAAAACAGAGGCGTGTTGGTAATAAAGCTTCATAAAAGATGAGAGAAACGGGGGAGAGAGGATAAATTCATCTGAATTGTGACCTCTTTTTTGAAGTGGGGAGATTTTTACACAAAGATATCAGTAGACTGTTTTATTATTACCATGTCTGCTGTGATAGCTGTCAGTCTCTCCCCCTCTCTCTTTCATTCAGTAGACTGCAGGCTCAGGTGTGTGTGAGTCACTGCTGTATGTTTATCTGACATGTTTTGGTATTGGTAAACTATTTAAATGAGATGAGCTTCAAAAACACTGATAAAAAAAAAAAGCACCTCAAAGATCACAAAACTACTTCACAATTATTATAAAGATTAAAGTTTAGAAATGTTAGAGGAAGACCCTCTAACCCCCATCCCACCTGATGATGTCAAATAAATATGTATGATTTCTCCACTGCAAGTAAAACCTGATCCTGTGGACAAACACTAAGTAACAATGACAATAATATTACTGTATTAACACTGAAAACACATGTTGATATTAACTGACTGTTATTTTGTTGACAAGCCCTATAATCAGAGTAAATACGCCACTGCTGTCATTTTAGTTCTAAATAAATTAATTTTATATAATATGGTATTACAGTTATGCCAGGTTAAATCAACAAAACTAATGCTGCATTCCAGGCAACCCGTAACTCGTGTTTTTCCCACCTGTAACTTGTGAAAGTGCACTGGCACGGCAGTCGAACTCGTAACTTCCCACCCGTGAACTCGTACCAGATCGATGTACTCCGAGTTACGACTTGTGACGTCACATCACTGCCTAAACAATATGTCAGCCTCTGAGTAACGACACATACCGTAAAATTTAAAGTATAAGCTTATGTTGCCTTCTGTACCGTTTCCCCTCCTCCGTTTCACTCAAATGATCAAGTTGCAGGCTTCTTTGGTGATTGAAATGATTAAGCATAAATTTTACAATATCTGCCATGTTGTTTTGTTTACAAACAAGAATTCCTTGTGCTCAAACTGAAGTTTTGATTTAATTTAGTTTAATAATTAGTTTAATTTATAATTAATTTAGTTTAATTTGCCTGGAACGCTTTCAGGTCGGAACTCGAAGATTTCAAAGGGTTGCCTGGAACGCAGCATAACATGACCCATCAAAGAGCAGTCATGTAGGTGGTAAAGCAGTGTTGATCTGATGTTATCACTATGATGTAGAGTCACCAGGTGCTGCTGTCTTCATTTTAAGGTTCAAATGTGTTTTGTGGCTCCACACAGATTTTTTTGGTGGGAGTGGTGGGCAAAATGGCTCTTTTGATTGGACAGGTTGCAGAACCCTTGGTCTAAATGATCATTTTACTATTTAGTCATTCAAGTGACACTGTAGCATACATATTCTGATAGCCCAGCTTGTCCTGAAATAATTTTCAAAAAGTCTTACATGATTATGCATTACAGAGCTGAAGTAAGCTATACATTCATCATTATTCAATTAACCCAGGTGCCCCAGAAGCAGGAAAAAAATAGCATAGACCTCAGAAATAGTTATCGGGTAGAGGTTTTGCATGCATTATGACCAAAAAAAGATCCAGGCACTCCAAAAACAGGAAAAAATTGCATAGACCTTACAGGGTTAAATGATGATTGTCTCAGTTGCTAATGTGAGGTAGTAAAAGAATATTTTGAGAATATAATGCTGAGGACAATTAACACTTAGTTGAATGGCTAAACAAAAATGACTTACAATGAAAATACATAGACCTATGTAACATGTTTGGGAAAGGTCTGGATTTGAATTTGGTTTGCCTGTTAGCTCACCGGCAGGAGTGAACGGTACTTTTGAATAAAACAAAATTTTATGTTTTTAATTTAATTTCCCCATAATTTCCATCTTGGCCAGAAGATTTGTTTTGACCATCAGCAGCAAGTTAACATACAGATAATCACTTACTGCTGTAGTATGAAAAGTCAGTTGATGGAAACACCAGAAAATGGTTGCCTGAACTCTGTTACACAGATAAAGAAAATGTAACAATACTATAATGACATTTTATTTTCAGACTAATGGAAGGATGTGTATTTTTTTGTCCAAGCAGATACCTGTAATATTAAAACACCTATACAATGTACAACTCGGCTAATGGTGTTAATGTATTTAAAGCAGACAGCTTGAGTTTTGCCCTTCATAGTGTAGAAGTAGCATTCATACAAAGATAAATAAGCACACATCAGATTAATTCAGACATGTAGCCCTAGCCTATCATGTCCCCCTATATTAGTATTAATATATTAATACTGTAAAAAAAATTTTTTAGATGATTTCTGTCAGCTTGGCGGGTGATGAAGAAATCTTTGACTAGTCAGACATCTGAGCTTGACAATGACCATGGTGAGGAGGAGGCAGTAAAACGGTTTAAGAGGAGACGTAAACTAATGTAAGTCTGTATAGCAGTCAGATTTACTGTTAAAATTACACATGTTCTTAGGCATTAACACATACTTTGTTTGTATGAATAGGTGAAACAGATTCTGAAAGTGATAAGGAAGAGGTTCCCCAAAACAACCAGGCCCAATCACGACAGCCTCCAAAATCCACGTCTTGTGAAAGTCAGCAGTCCTGGTCATACTCTGCGCCACCAGTGCCACCTCCTTACAGATCTTCACTTCATGATTCATTACTGTCACCACCACCACCACCTGTGTCATCTCCTCGCAGGTTGTCAGCAGGTCCATCTTCTAGAGTGGGGCGATCAGGGATAGAGCAAATACCTTGCTCTGGTAAGTGTCCACAACTGTAATTCCTACTTGCACATCAACTGCTATGTTTTGGCCATAAGAATGACAACTTCTGTCAGTTACAGATATAGCATTCCTCTTTAGATAATGTGTTTCTGTGGGACAAAAAGCAAGTAGCCTGGGAAGATTTTCCTTGTAGATAAACATATACTTGCCATCATAGGCATAGTTATTGCCTAAAATATTGTTTGAAACGCATAACAAGACAGAAAACCAAATACAGACACTTCTCTACAGACATCTGCTTCTCATGATCAATCTTGAATTTTTAATCACTGGCACATCATTTAGCCCTTCACAAAGTGATGTGTAACCATTAACACATAACATTTATGTGTTGGTATGCTTTTTTTCTCTCTCTCAGCTGCTGAACTTCACATCCTGAAACTGCTTGAACACATGAGGCATCAGCTAACACAACTGATTGCATTGGTCAGCTTAATTCCTGGGAGAATGTTTGATGAATGTCTAACAGAAGTACCTGAAGGCATTCAGTTTCCCTTCAGTTCACTGGAGGAGGTGGAAAACTTTGAAGAGTGGCTGAAAGAACCACACAATTCGTCACAGATAAAGAACTTGGTATGAACTGAGTTGTCCTTTTAACCATTAGAGCTACCATAAGTTTAACATTATGATCATCCTTTTCTTCACTCTTAGGGCCTGATCTTCTAAAGGTTTGCATGTATAAAAACAAGTGCAAACTTGATAGCGCGCACAAAACAGATCTACTAACAGGGTGCACTGAGAATGGCGTCTGTCAGATGAGCAAAATACGTGCAGACCATTTAGCATGTTTGCCTTCATGAATATGCAGAATACATGCAGATGATCAGAATGCGCAAAATACTGGGAGGAGAAGATGCAGATGTGATCATTAAGCATCTGCAATGTGATTTATCAAACCCGCAACTGATAGCGAGCTGTGTTTTTGTGTCTAAATTTAGTACATTTGAAAAGCAGGTGCAAAAAAGGCACAGCGTTACGAATGGAGGGGTGCGATCATGGTAAAAAAGGGGCCGCATTAACCAAATATTTTCTATCACTGACTGAATTTTTTGATGAAAAGCAGAAAGATTTGGAGGCTGTCTGTCATAAAGAAGGACTGGAAAAAGAAGGACAATCCAGTGTGCCATGCAGACACGTGTAAAGTAAACCCTCTCTGTTTTGCGCTCATCATCACAGAGGTCATTTAACCTGTGCTCTGAGTTTGTCACTCAGAGCTGACTGCATCACACTCTCCCCGCACTGACAGCGAGTTTAGGAGCTCTTCACATGAGAGGTTATTGATGATGAAGCTGTGTAACTATGTGAATGCTGTCATTTAGATTATGTTCAATTGTAATCAGAAAAGGAAAATTTTAAATGGCGGATAAAAACATGGCATGAGGGAAAAGTGACAACCTTGTCCGTCAAAATAACAGACAGCAAAACAGGTTACTGCAAGTGTGTTCATTTGCCTCTAACTCCATGGCTTTAAACTTCATTTTTCATTTGCAGCCACTCTGCTCTCCCAAACTCTTCATGGTGACAGCCGGTAGCACATGCAAAATCCTCCTTTAAAGGGGGCGGTCCGCACCACTTTTGCTCCTGTTATGAATTGCACACGCAGTGATAGTAGATCACCTGCAACACGTCCACTAATTGCACACACAATTTTTTAGTTTGCACATGCAATATAGCACTCGTTATTTTGGATCTTAGTAGATCAGGCCCTTAATGTGAATGCTGAGAACCAACCTCTGCAGAATCTGCACTTTAATCATCAGTACGGTAATTTTTAACATGATTTACACAGTTTTCACACATGCTTACTCAACAATCCTTGGGATAATGACAGTTGACATTTCAGTTAATGATGTGACATACAGATTTTGACTTGAAGTGTTGTTCGAGAGATGCTTTTCATGCTTATTCCTTTTTTTCAGTATATCTACTGTTTCAGTCACCCAAGTCTAATACTAAATTCCTCTGTTTTATTTGTAGATTAATATTTGGCTATTTTTGGCATTTGATTCTAGGGCTGTCCCCTTATATTCCATGTTTGAATAACCGTTTGAATATCAGGATAAATATCCGTGACCGAATAGTAAGTCAGTATTCGAATGTAAAATATTGAGTTTAGCGGCACATCAGGGCGCCTACAGCAGTGGACTGTTTCATCCAACAGAGGGCACTCTCAGCGCAGCTTGACCCTCAGCCACATCCCCTGCTCTCTTGACCTCTGTAAACAAAGAGTTGCCACTCCGAGCAGAGATTAACAGCACTGAATCATCTGAGGAGCGCTGAATGGTAGTATTTTGGGTTCTACACTGTTAATGGCAACTTTAAAATCAAAGACTGGGCTGTGTGTCAGTTATGTGCAAAGCAGCTTAGTCACTCGTCCTCCACTTCAAGTTTGCGGGCTTAACCGTCGGCTTTCATCCAAGTTACAGCTGAGTGCAGCATCGTTCGTCAAGAGTTCAACCCCGTGTGACTGTGTTTTTTTCGGCAGGGTCCTTATCAAAGGGGCGGATAAGAGAGTCTCTGTCTCTTACTGGGGGGGCATTATTTGGCCCTTATTTGGGTGTACATTCGAAAACCGTTCAAGTTTGATTTTTCGGAAAAGTGATAGCCTTATTTTATTCCTGTGGCTCATATCTGAAAATGTAGAGGCCCCCAAACAGTACAACTGTACCAAATTTCATGCTTTTATAAAAAAAAGTGAAAGATTTACCTCAGATTTTGCACATAGCATCTGGGTTGAACAGTGTTGTCCACTTTGGACTGTGTCCCTTATGATGCTTTAATTAATTCTCTGTGAATGTTGTTTGTGTAGGTGCTGTACTCAAAAGTCACGTGGCAAAGCAAGCGTCAGACATGGATATCAATAATCATGTAATCAGATGATTCAACTTGGCATCTGACCAAGGAGGTTTTCGGTGGGACCGCATGATGCAAGTGCAGGTAACACTTGAAGCAACTTAAATTTTAATAAGAGTTTGCTGTTGTTACCACTGCTGATGTTTGTTACTACCTTACAGTGTACAGCAGGGGTCTCAAACTCAAATTACCGGGGGCCACTGGAAGTGAGGCTGGGCCACACAAAGTATTCCGCGAAAAAAGGTCCTTAGAGTTAAAAAAAAAAAAAAAAAAAAGAAAGATCTAATTTATTAACATCCATATTATTAACTCTTTCCCCGCCAGCATTAGTCAAAAATGTTGCCAGCCAGCACCAGCATTTTCACTAAAATTTGGAGATTTGAACTGCCTGCTTTTTTTTCTGTTTTGTTTCCAACCCAGTCCACCCCTATCAGCCAATGTTTAGCTTTGTTTAGCTTTGCTGTTTCAGCAAAGTTGTCTGAAATTAGAAAGAAAGAAATGCATTACACTTGCCTGAGAGAGACCAGTTTCAGTCACAATAAGTCTTAGAACTAAGCAAAATGTAGTACATTTCCTGTTTAACATTATTTTCTTTGTAAAGTCCACACACAACTGTTTCCAGCCTTGACAGCCCCTGTATGTGATCAGGGAGGAAAAAATGAAATTATCATGTGACTCCTATCTTATACCTGACAGGAGAAAACTGTGGTGTTTAAACTCTTCTAGTGTTACAACCATCCCCGGTCTCCCCTAAATCATTATAAATAAATCAGTAGTGGGCCTATTTGAATAACTGGTGTTTGATTCTTTTCTTACATAAAAACTTGAGGGAAACACTTTTATCTGTGTAGTTATGGACAGAGTCAGACCTGTCCACAGAGACCTGAAGGTGTGTGCGCGTTAGGACGCACGGCTGTGCCGTTATGGAGGGCACCGCGGTGTCTGCTGGTTCATTTATGAATCATATTGAACTACGTTAGTTCTCCCATCCATCCCTGTCTATTTTATGCCAGCCCTGTTGAACTTTTCTCTAGTTTTGGGAGCTCGCAGTGGCGTATGTGCACTTTCTCCATAGATGTGTCATATGTGTGCCTGTCGTCCTGATCAGACGGGAATGACTAACGGGCGGTTTACGTTGTGTTATCAATTTATTTGTAAATATAAGTGTAGCATCAATTTCATAAACTGGTATTGATGTTATCCATTGATTAATTTAATTCACATAAAAAACGAGAACTTACCACTGAATCCCAGGCGGGTGGGCTTCTCCTCGCAGGTTGTCATTTCTCAGATGGACACAGAAAGGCTTTTACAGTAAATTCACAGTTATTTAGATAATATTCTGATAAATCATTCCCCCAATGAGCAGACAAGGGATCAAAACGTCACAAATAAGTACTTTAAACAAACAGGATCATCCATTTTGGTTTTTGCGCTGCATCAGCGCTTTTTCTCTCTCTGATCTCAACGTGTACTTCGGCTCTGTGGTTCCCTCAGTGAGGTGTCTTGTTTACGGTCACAGGAGAGCAGAACTTCTCCACGAAAGAGTGCCAACTACCAGAGTTCAATAAAAACATGGAATGACGGAAAAACTCCTCAGAGATGGGAAAGCATTCTGTCCGATAAGACAGAATAACTTGTGCATGAATGGGTTCTTCAGAACATGAATGGCAAATGGCTCTGTTGATTAAAAAGGTTGCAGACCCCTGCCATAAGTGATAAAAAGATTATAAAAAAAACCCAGGGCAAGCGTGGCATGAGCAACGACTCGGCAAAAATGTGCGTTTGACAAACATGCAGGGGCCACACTAACACTAAGGTTTGATGTCAAGTAGGGGGCCACAAAATATTGTCCCGTGGGCCGCAATTGGCCCGCAGGCCGCAACTTTGAGACCCCTGGTGTACAGTGTAGTGCATGAGATCATAGTTTGAGTTGTTTGGCATTGTAGTTATGTTGTGCGTTTATGATCAGTGGACAACTATTCACTGTGTCACTTAATAATATTGACTATCAGAAATAATTGATAATAATTTACATTACGTAATGGGATTTAATTTACATTAAATCTACCTCGGGGCACCACCCATAAAGGGAAATGATAGTCAATTTATTAAGTCAGTCTCATAAAAGTTACTGACTGTCAATTTGGAACCATGATTTATAATTAACTTAATAAAAATAACCAAAGTTACCTAATCAATTGTCAGTCAGAGTTGAAGGATTTGGAGTTCTGCAGAGAAGAGCTTGGCAAGATTCATTCTTATGCAACATTAACAGACCAGAAACTGACTTTGTGTTCAAAATCATTTATTAACAAACGAACATGAAAACATACAATATCTAACCTAAGAAAGTCCTATGAACAAGTGTGTGTGTGCGTGTGTGCGCGTGTGTGTGTGTGTGTGTGTAACAAAGGCAAGATGGCTGCCTCTAAAGGATCTCTTAAGACCGTATGGCTCAAAGCATTTACAACCAGGACCACATGGGGAGTGGTGGAGGAAAATGGTCTCTTTGTGTAAGGTTGATGTCTCTGCATGAAGTGGTAAAGTTAAAATATAGTTAGCAGCAGTTAGCCATAGCTTAAAGCATAAAGAACATATTCAATAAAACAATGCAGCAATTGTAGAAATCAAAATGTCCTGTGCTTAGCCGTGCTATGCTAAACTATGTAAGGCCCAATTACATTACCAAGTCCATGTATGGAAAAGGTGTCCCTTTTGGTGTTGCTCTGCAAAGTCCAGTACTGCAAATTTGGTGGTTTCCCAGTGGGTTCCAGGCTGCTGTGTCTCTTCGACTTCTGGCTCTGAAGACCACTGGTTGCTCCTTTGTCCCTTAAGTTAGCAGCCTGATACTAACTCTGTGTGTTGTTTCTTGTTGTTTGGACTGAGAACTCCTACTCCTTAAGCAGGCTCTTGTGTTGCTGTTCTTAGGAGGTTTTCAGTGCTACAGTCTGTGTTGAGCAGGACTGTGGAAGAAGTCTTGAGTTGTATTCCTGAGAAGAGACTGGAGAGGTTCTGTGTCTCCTTCTCCAGGCTGGGAAAGAGCTGAGAGAGAGCTGAGAGAGAGGAGCTGTGTCCCCTTCTCTCCACGGTTCAGAAAAGAAAAAGACTGCATAGCAGAGCAGGGTCTTATTGTCCTTATCAGAAAGTTCACACCTACGTGTGACCTGGGGGAGGGGGTCAGAAGGTCAGTCATCTTTGGTTCAGCCTTCTGCAGGGACATGTTCCTTTTAGCATGGATCCCAACAGTTATAATTGGAGTTCTCAATTTGAACCCCATGCTAAAAATGCCTGCCAACCCGATGGGTTTTTGACTGGTCTGGGCGAGCTTGGTTGGTTTATTTGCATAATTGTCACACTTGAATGTTTCAGATCATCCCACAAATTTTTAATATTAGACAAAGATAACCTGAATAAACACATAATGCAGTTTTTAAATAATGAGGTCTGGTAATAATCAGGTCTACGTGTGGTCAGTGAAATTTAACTCCACTTTCAAAATAATGTGGTTAATCACAGTTAACTCATGATTTGACAAGGGGGGGATCACCTTTTCACACAGGATCATGTAGGTTTGGAGAACTTTTTTCCCTTAATAAATAAAATTATCATTTAAAACAGCATTTTGTATTTATTCAGGTTATCTCTGTCTAATATTAAAATTTGTGTGGTGATCTGAAACATTTCAGTGTGACAAATATGCAAAAAAAAAGAAATCAGGAGGGGGGCAAATACTTTTTCATGGCACTGTAGATGGAGGGAGGAAGATAAGTGTTCCTTTTTATCTATAATACACTATTAACACAATTTATTTTTTTAAAAGGATCCCCATTAGCTGATGTGAATGGCACTAGTTAGTCTTCCAAGGGTCCGTAAAAACTTACATAAAAAAAAACATATTTTCAATATCACATCTGTCAAATAGACATCTTAATATACAGTACATTATGTTTACATCAATACTTACAACAGCACATTAGTGCTGTGTAATCTTACATTCTACACCTTACATTTGATTGCATTTAAACAAGTTGACATCTAACATAATATAGAATCTTGCTTGCTTTGTGATCTAAGATAAAGAGAAATATAGACAAATAAAGACAGCTGATTCTGTTTGTTTTAATGTTATAATGTCAGATGTAATCAAAAAACAAAAAACTAATCACTCGCCCCTGGGGTCTATGGTGGGGGCTGAGGTGTATGTGTGCATGCACAGTTGTTACTTGCAGTTGGCTGTTGACTCTCATCTCTGCTACAGGACTTATCTGTACTGGTTGTTTCATTTATTAACACGAAGAAAGACCCAGTGGAACACAAGCTCCAGTGGGTCTTTCTCAAGCCAATGTTTGAATCTCACAATTGTTGCATTCTGAAGCACTCATGCCTGTGTGCTGTGTTTGTTTCTCTTTAACTCAACAAGGAGGAACAAATTATTTTTGTTCAAAAGTCAAAATTTATTTTAATAAATTACAAAAAAACATTTCAGAAATATTTTATCAAACAAAAACACTTCTCTCTCTCTATGTTGTTCACCGTTCATCCTTTCAAAATCATATCTCTATCTCGCCCTTTGCAAATTCTAGTTACAATGTAAATTGCCACAACTAAGTATTTTATTTGATAGTCCTTAATCATGAAATCATTTTTAATCACAAATATTTGTCATCCCTAGGTCCACGGCTCAGAACCTGAGGCTGCTCGTTAACCTGTGAAATCCTTGTGCTCTCTCTCAAATGGCTGGTGTACTCGAGTGTTCTGCCCTGTCTGCAAGTTAAGTAATTCAGAATTCTTTACTGTTCAGTTCAACATATGCAGGGAGAAAGCATTTACTATATCATTCTGGAACTGTTTCAATGTTCAGAATACAATATTTTGTTTACAATCTAAAAATGGCTCATCTTAAATATGGAGTTGCTTGTTCCAATAAAATAATCTTTTTGAAAAAACAATGTTGCAGTGTTATGGTGCACCCTGTTACCATTGAAAAAATGACACTTTAATGAAAAAGAAGTGTTGTCATTATTGCTTTTAATAGATAGACAAATTTAATTTGCAATATAAACACACTGAAGTATGATACGTTGAACAAAATGGACACTCATATTTAATAACTAAAAACAGTTTTGATACAAATCTGAACTACATCTGGCCCAGTGCTGGCCCAGAGTGTAGTTTTTGGGTAACATATGTTTGCCATATCTGGGCCATATATTAACTTGGTTTTTGGTACTCTGGACAAGCTCTGGTCATAAACTGTTGCAGATCTGGCAAGTGAATCCATACTGAGTTTGGCCCATTGTTCAAAAAGACACTGGGGCAGATCCGTTCTACCAAATCCGGCCGAAGTTTGGATACATCTGGCCCATGTCCGCTCCAGTTATATTTTGCTATCTGGGGCGCTTATCAGCAGGGGCGCCGAAAAGGGGAGAACAAGGAGTAGGATTCTAGGGGCCCACGATTGACAGGGGCCCAGAGAGGCCCCTAATACAAAAAATGACACCCCCCCTTTTAACGTAAATTGGTTCAGTCCACCTGCTCCGTCAGACAGCCTGCAAAGTGCTGAGATGGCAGGATGCCTGAAAAATCTGGGAGCGAGAAACAAAAAGAAAAAAGGCTCACCCCCAAATTCCTCATAACGCGAAAGCGCCGCGCTCTTGAATCGTACTGCGGAGCACTTAGAACCCACTCTAGTCTATCAGACAAATTCCACTGCCCGCGCCAGCGCTGCGTCGCTGAAGCGCTGGCGTGCGCCATGGCGCTGGAGATTCGCTTCAGGTCTATTTTCTGCGCGGCCGCTTCAAAACCTTGTTAATTCACTGTCGTTGAGAAAGCACCAGACAGGAAGTCAACGTATGGAGTATCCGGAACTTCAAAATAAAACACAATGCACGGACTCCCGAAGGTAAATTTCCTCAATAGTTTGTCATTACTTCACAAAGGGAGGCGCAAGCATTATATCAACAGTCGGTCAGAGGGTCCCAGATGCAACACGACTCCATGGATGAAGAAAAGTGAATCGTAGAAGTACAGAAATATATAACATTGTATATATGACACCAAACATCCTTTCTACAAGGATATAGGCAGATAGAAATGAAATAAATCACGAAGCTGTGTGGTCGGGACCAACAAAGGAACCTTAGAGAAGTGAAGTGAGGTGTTGTTTTCTTCTTTTCTCAGTCTATAACATGTTTTATTAAAGTGTGACATCGCTATTCGCACAAGAGCTTGTGACTCTCCAGAGATAAGCCCCCCTCCCTACAGGGCTGCGCGCCACGTCCAGTGGGGTTTGCAGGTCGGAGCAAGAGGCGCTTTTGCGTCATGTGGAATTTGGAGGTCAGACAGGAGAAGGAAGCAAGGGGTCGACAATATGTCACCCTGTTCTTCCATAGGCACGGTGGGTCTGTTAGTGGTTCATGTGATGGAAAGTTCTGGAGCATCAGCCTGTTGTCTGTTCCTTTCTTTATCCATAGTTTATAAACTAGCTCCCCATATTAGCTCGTATTTCTGAAGAAAACTCTGGACATTTCACTGTTGTTTTAGTTAAATAATCAATGCAGGCAAACGTTTAGCAAGCTGCTATGCCCATAGTCAATCACTTCCCCCACAGACACGTCAAGAGGAGCAGCAGCTGCAGCAGCTGTCTGTCAGTCCCCACTGCCCCATCTGAACAAGCCCAGGAAGGAGGTGAGCAGCTGTGTGTTAAATTAATCCATCATTATGGAGAAAAATAACATTAAAGAATTAAAAAAAAAGTTCTGAAATTTAAAAAAGCCTACAGACTGTATTTATTCCAGAATTATTTTAAATTTTACATTAAAATTGTTCACTGATTGAACCCTTGTGGGTTGTTTTAATTTACTACCCTTTGAGGTAATCAGAGGACATAAAAGTCCTCTCCCAAAAGCTGCTATAAAAACATCACAATAATATTTTTTTGTACTTTTGTTGTTCAAATCATTCAATCAACTTCAGTTCTAATCAAAAATACCAAATATGTAATTATTCATTTTATTTTAACCCTTTAAATGCCATTTGAATACATGATGTCAGTGTTTTTATGAAAAAAAATACACAAAAAAATGAGTTATTATCAATATAATAAATGTAGCAGGCCTGAGGATTTTTTTTTCCCAAAGCTCCGGCTTAAATATACATAAATTCAGTACCAAAATTGATTTTCATGCATTGTTAATATTTTTTGCAGTGCCAGATTTGTAATTTACTACCCTTTGAGGATATCAGAGGACATAAAAAGTTCTCTCCCAAAAGCTGCCATCAAAGCAAAACAGATAATTTTTTACAACTACAAAACCCAAAACCAGTGAAGTTGGCATGTTGTGTAAATCGTAAATAAAAACAGAATACAATGATTTGCAAATCCTTTTCAACTTATATTCAATTGAATACACTGCAAAGACAAGATATTTAATGTTCGAACTGAGAAACTTTATTTTCTTTTGCAAATAATCATCAACTTAGAATTTAATGGCAGCAACACATTGCAAAAAAGTTGGCACAGGGGCATTTTTACCACTGTGTTACATCGCCTTTCCTTTTAACAACACTCAGTAAACGTTGGGAACTGAGGAGACCAATTTTTGAAGCTTTTCGGGTGGAATTCTTTCCCATTCTTGCTTGATGTACAGCTTAAGTTGTTCAACAGTCCGGGGTCTCCGTTGTTGTATTTTACGCTTCATAATGCGCCACACATTTTCAATGGGGGACAGGTCTGGACTACAGGCAGGCCAGTCTAGTACCCGCACTCTTTTACTACGAAGCCACGCTGTTGTAACACGTGCAGAATGTGGCTTGGCATTGTCTTGCTGAAATAAGCAGGGGCATCCATGAAAAAGACGTTGCTTGGATGGCAACATATGTTGCTCCAAAACCTGTATGTACCTTTCAGCATTAATGGTGCCTTCACAGATGTGTAAGTTACCCATGCCTTGGGCACTAATATACCCCCATACCATCACAGATGCTGGCTTTTGAACTTTGCGCCTATAACAGTCCGGCTGGTTCTCTTCCTCTTTGGTCCGGAGGACACGACGACCACACTTTCCAAAAACAATTTGAAATGTGGACTCGTCAGACCACAGAACACTTTTCCACTTTGCATCAGTCCATCTTAGATGAGCTCGGGCCCAGCGAAGCCAGCGGCGTTTTTGGGTGTTGTTGATAAATGGCTTTCGCTTTGCATAGTAGAGTTTTAACTTGCACTTACAGATGTAGCGACGAACTGTAGTTACTGACAGTGGTTTTCTGAAGTGTTCCTGAGCCCATGTGGTGATATCCTTTACACAGTGATGCCGGTTTTTGATGCAGTACCGCCTGAGGGATAGAAGGTCACGGGGAATTCAATGTTGGTTTTCGGCCTTGCCGCTTACATGCAGTAGTTTCTCCAGATTCCCTGAACCTTTTGATGATATTACGGACCGTAGATGATGAAATCCCTAAATTCCTTGCAGTAGCTCGTTGAGAAATGTTGTTCTTAAACTGTTGGACAATTTGCTCACGCATTTGTTCACAAAGTGGTGACCCTCGCCCCATCCTTGTTTGTGAATGACTGACCATTTCAGGGAAGCTGCTTTTATACCCAATCATGGCACCCACCTGTTCTCAGTTAGCCTGTTCACCTGTGGGATGTTCCAAATAAGTGTTTGATGAGCATTCCTCAACTTTCTCAGTCTTTTTTGTCACTTGTGCCAGCTTTTTTGAAACATGTTGCAGGCATCAAATTAAAAATGAGCTAATATTTGCAAAAAATAACACAGTTTACCAGTTCGAACATTAAGTATCTTGTCTTTGCTGTGTATTCAACTGAATATAGGTTGAAAGGGTTTTGCAAATCATTGCATTCTGTTTTTATTTACGATTTACACAACGTGCCAACTTCACTGGTTTTGGGTTTTGTATGTTTGCTCAAATCATTCAATCAACTTCAGTCCTAATCAAAAGTACCAAATTTTTTATTATTTATTTTATTATAACTCTTAAATGCCAATTTGAACACATGATGTCTGTGTTTTTATGAAAAAAATACACAAAAAATGAGTTATTATCAATATAATAAATGTAGCAGGCCTGAGGGTTTGTTTTTTCAAATATCAGGCTTAAATATACATTAGGTTAGTAACAAAATTGATTTTCATGCATTGTTAATACTTTTTGCAGCACCAGATTCGTAATTTACTACCCTTTGAGGTTATCAGAGGACATAAAAAGTCCTCTCCCAAAAGCTGCTATATAAGCAAAACAGATAATTTTTTACAACTATGTTTGCTCAAATCATTCAATTAACTTCAGTCCTAATCTAAAATACCAAATATTTTATGATTTATTTTATTATAACCCTTTAAATGCCAATTTGAACACATGATGTCTGTGTTTTTATGAAAAAAATACACAAAAAAATGAGTTATTATGAATATATAAAAGGTTGGAGGGCTGAGGGTTTGTTTTTTCAAAGATCAGGCTTAAATATACATAAGGTTAGGAACAAAATTGATTTTCATGCATTGTTAATATTTTTTGCAGCACCAGATTTGTAATTTACTACCCTTTGAGGTAACATTCGGTTACGTTGTAACCTTGGATCTCTGAGTGAAGAGACTATCTCTCCACACAGTTACATATTCCATATGTGTGGGGAACTGACCCTCTGGGGTAGTTGGCGTGGATATTCTTTAAGACACACCACTAGGTGGCCCATGCGCAGGTATAAAAGCCCCAGGTACGCATGGTTTCACTGGTTAACACTAATTGGAACGGTGTCCGAGCGGCCTTGTCCTGGGGAGATAGTCTCTTCACTCAGAGAACCAAGGTTACAACATTACTGAACATTCTCTATTGTATCGAGACCATCTCTCCACACAGTTACATATTCCATATGTACTGGGACTCTGTAAGACACACCGCAAGGAGACTGAGGAGACAGAGCCAATGCAGCCCCTCAGATTCACCTTAGAATCCCTGGCACTGTTAATCGAATGAGACGTCACCGCCACCGGAGTGCTCTAAAGCAGTGCGTGTGAAAACAAAAACACCCAGTGAAGGACTATATACAAATGAACATAGTACACAAGCCCAAGCTAGAGACAATGCCAGACGTTGCGTGTCACTGCCTCATGCTGAGGTGCCAGACGCAACCCCGAGCATGGCCGACCCAGCAAGACGTGAGAGTCTGGTGTGAGGGGACAGAGGCCGTTCAGATGGCCTGCCCTTTGCTAGGCCAACTGACAAGAAAATTAAGACATCTCCCTGGCCGGGCCAAGATAGACCCCCCGGCTCAGGGGCATGGTAAAATAAATAGACATCATCAGTGCATGCTGGCACCTAGCACTCGCTCCCCAAAGGAGGTGCCAGCAGCTACGTTCAGGTTATAAAATCTAGCGAAGGTAGTTGGACTCGACCAGGTAGCGGCTGCACAAACCTCAGAGAGGCTGGCTCCCTGCCACAAGGCCCAGGAGGTTGCTCTGCCCCGTGTTGAGTGCGCCCTCACTCTCCCTGAAGCCTGGAGCACCCGAGTCTGCATATGCCTGTTGGATTGTGTCCACAATCTAGTGGGACAGTCTGAATTTTGACACTGGCTGACCCAAGTACCGGGGTTGGAAGCAAACGAACAGCTGATCTGTCTTCCTGAATGCCCCTGTTCACTGAATGTATGTTTTTCAGGCTCTGACTGGTCATAGCCCCGCCCCATCTCGAGCACTCCGTCCCCTTCCTGAGCAGGACTGAGAGATTTTTATCACCACTGGCTGGTTCATGTGAAAATCTGAGAGCACCTTAGGCAGGAACGCAGGGTTCGGGCTTAGGAGCACACCTGTGTTCCCGGGCAGGAATCTACGGCAGCTCTCGTGTATAGACAGGGCCTGTAGTTCTCCCACTCTCCTAGCTGATGCCACTGCTATGAGGAACCCAACTTTCAGGGATAAGCACTTCATATCCACTGATTTTAGAGGCTCCAAGGGTTCCAGTTGTAAGGAAGCCAACACCAGGTTAAGATCCCATGCTGGGACAGCCGGCCTTCTGCTGCCTGGGGAAAGTCTCACCGTGCCTTTCAGGAACCGTGAGATGAGACTGCAGTCACTCTCTGCCAGCTTGTTTTCCCCGACGCGAGCCGCTTTAGTAGCTGCCACCATGCCCTTTAGGGTTGATGGTGACTTCCCTGCCTCAAGCAGCCCCTGCAGGTATCGGAGCCCCTCTGGAGCCGTACAGGTCAGTGCGTACGCATGGTTTGCCCTGCACCATGACACAAAGAGGCCCCAGTGTTACGAATGCGCTGCCCTTGTTGACGGTGCTCGAGCGCCTTGAATGGTCTGCACCACTGACTGTGCTAGCCCCATGCCCAACAAGCTGGCTCTCTCAGGGGCCAAGCCCAGAGCCTCAGCCTTGTGGGAAGGGATGGAACAAGGTCCCGGCGAGCTGGGAGCTACCATGGCCTCCCATCCAGGAAAGGCACCATCCCTGAGAACCATGTCATGTGAGGCCAGTTCGGGGCTACCAGAATCAGCCTCAGCTCCTCCATCTGAACCCTCATCAGCAGGGTAGGGAGAAGACTGAACGGGGGGTAATGCGTACAGCAGCCCTGGAGGCCTTTGGTGTGCCATGGCATCGGTGCCCAGCTGGGGGTTGTCCCGCTCCATGAAAAAGAATAGTGGGCAGTATGCATTGTCCCTGGATGCAAACAGGTCGGCCATTGCCCCGCTGAAGCGACACCAGATCTCCCTGACCACTTCCGGGTGGAGTCTACATTCCCCTGAGGTCATATGCCTAGGAACTGGGTGCTCTGTGCAGGCTGTAATCTGCATTTTTTTTTGTTGATGCACAGCCCCAGATTCCAGATGTGTGCCAGTAACACTGATAAGTGGAGGCGGCACAGCTTCTCTGTCTGAGCAAACAACAACCAGTCGTCGAGGTAATTCATTGTCCTGCGCCCCTGACGCCGCAGAGGCCCCAAGACCGCATCCATACACCTGGTGATGGTGTGGGGGGGCTAGCGAGATGCCGAAGGGGAGGACACAAAACTCGAAGGTCCTGCCTTCGAAGGCGAACCTGAGGAAGCGTCTGTGCCCTTCCCATATGGGTATTTGAAACTAGGCGTCCTTCAGGTCAACTGTTGCAAACCAGTTGCCTACCAAAATGGCCTGCTTCACCCTTGGTACGGTCAACATTTTGCACTTTAGAGGGCGGAGGAACTTGTTCAGTCCCCTGAGGGTCCAAAACTTGCCAGAGGGTACCATCCCGCTTCTGGACAAGGAAATAGCGGGACTAGAACCCCGCCCGCTGGTCCTTCTTCCCCACCTCCCTGATATCTCTCTTGTCCAGGAGAGTGGAGATCTCTGAAAGCAGAACCTCTCTGTGCTGGCGGTCTGTAGTAGACGAGAACATCACTGACCGAGTCACTGGAGGGGCGTGCAAGAATTGTAGGTGGTACCCCTGGGTCATTGTAGAGACAACCCAAGGGTCTGCCCCCAGGGCTTCCCATGCAGCATGGACCCCCCTGAGGGCAGGGTCCGGCTTGGGGTTGCATTGTGTCAGGACCGAGGCGAGGGCTGGGGCGGCCCCTGGCCGTCATTGCCTTGCCTCCTCTTCTTAGCCCTGCCCCGCCTTGATGTGTCCAGCCAGTCCCTCAGATCCCCCTGACTCCAGGTGGGCTGTGGGAGCACAGGCTGCTGTGGCCGAGGCTGGTGGCAGTCACGGCTCCACCTTAAAGCACCTGACACCTCGCGTGCACAACGACGGGATTCCTGCGCTTGCTGGAGCATCTTAGACGCGTAGGGCCCGAACATAGCAGATGGCTCTACCGGCAACCCGAGTAGGCATACCCTGTCCTCTGGTTGCAGTATGGACTGTGAGAGCCACAGGTGGCGTCTGACCCCCCAGAAACCCGGACAAGGCTTTCCCCTCTACCTCTGCCTTCTCTCTCATCAGCTTAGGGAAAAGCAAGGAGACCTGCTGCATTTCCACTACCAGGTCCGAGTTGCACCTCTCCCCCAGCTGCTGGGTCGGATGGCACTGATACAGGGAGAAGATGGCCCCCGTGTTAGCCAGCTGGGTCTTATCTGCCATAGCACCATGCATTTTGGTGAGCAAGGCGTCCATCACTTTCCTGTCCTTACTCGGGCAGCCGCTTTTGCTTAGAACGGACCTAGATGGAGAGAACAAGGCTGCCAGAGCCTGGTCCACAGGAGGTAATGGCCCACAGCCTATCCTGCCGATCGTGAACCGCAGCCAGGCGTCTAGAGAGCCCAGACCAGCGACCTGACGGCTTTTGAAACTGCTTCTGGACCACCTCCTCAAAGCCAGAGAGGAGGGGCACCAGGAAGCGCGTGGACAGGCCTCCCACCTCGTCGTCATAACGGGAGGGGGTGGGCCCCTGATCAGACGGCAGTTCAATATTACCCTTTCAGGTAAATACCACAAAAATGCCTCATTGAGTCCCATTATAAGCACAATTTTTAAGTCCCACAATCATTACACAATTTCAGGGTTTCATTTTGGAGAAAAATAGAAGCAATTGTCATTTTTACTGTTTACCATGAGACAAATGGGACAAATTTTACATTGTAAGTCTATGGATAAAACAATGGTCATTCTTAATGGTAAAAACAACTATGAAAATACTCTAGCACTGCTGTTTTCCACTTTTTCTTAAACAATTTTAAAATCATCATTGGATTTATCAATATGACAATTTATCCTCCATGTTGCAACTATTTCGTAAACCACAATCAGCACTCAGAATCAGCTGAAGAAAAAGGCACAGACCATAAGAAGAAAGGATGGAGAGTTCAACACTGAAGTTCATTTTTCCTGTTATAGGTCTATGCATGTCTTGTGTCTGTGTGTGCCTGTGTGTGTGTGTGTGTGTGTTTGAAGTGGAGAGACTGACCTTTGCTTGACCCTATTGTAGAACTTTTTATGTCTGATTATATGTCTTTGGCATACTTTAACACGCAACCAAACATGCACTCTCTGAAGTGAATCAAAGCATGGGCCCTGCTCTGCTGCACCTCACAGAGCTCTCTGTGAAGTCAACACAAACAGTGAGTTTACACAGTAACAGGCCGCTGTCCTGTCAGAACCAAAGTTAAAAATGTATGTCATTGATAGACTGATCATTTCATTCCCCTGATGAGCAACAAGTGAGATGAAGAGGTGCTTTTCTGCGGGGCAGAGGTCACCGACCTTTTTGAGACTGAGAGCAATGTCACGGTTCACAAGTTGGAATCAACTTTTTCTGGTTGCAGGCTCAAAAATGTTTTACTATTTTTCTCCATAATGAAATCCTGAAATTAGAGAATGCACGGTTATATAGTGTAATGTAAAATTGTAGAAAGAATGGGACACAATGGGACGTTTTTGTGCTGTTTATGTGAAAGGGTGGTAAGTTAGAATCTGACACTGCAAAAAAATAACAATGGATGAAAATCAATTTTATCCCTAATGTTATGTATATTTAGGCCTTATCTTTAAAAAAAAAAATCCCAGGCCCTCTAACATATATTATATTGGATATTACTCATTCTGTTTTTTTTTTTCATAAAAACAGTGACATCATGTACTCAAATTGGCATTCAAAGGGTTAAAATGAAATAAATAATAAAATATTTGGCATTTTTGATTAGGACTGGAGTTGATGCAGTGATTTGAGGAAAAAGTTAAAAAAAAATTTAAGCCATTGTGTTTTTGGGAGAGGACTTTCATGTCCTCTGATTACCTCAAAGGGCAGTAAATTACAAATCTGACAATGCAAAAAAATAAATAAATAATAATAATAATGCATCAAATCATTTTTTTTACCAATCTTATGTATATTCAAGCCTGATCTTTAATAGAAATCCCCAGCCCTCCAACATTTATTATATTAATTATAACTTATTTTTCGTGTATTTTTTTGTTGTAAAAACACTGACAACATGTATTCAAACTTGCATTTAAAGGGTTAAAATAAAATATATAATTAAACATTTGATTTTTTTTACAAATTAGAACTGAAGTTGAAAGAATGATTTGAGCAAAAAAAAAAAAAGTACTAAAAATATTAATCTGTTATGTTTTGACAGCAGCTTTGGGAGAGGACTTTTATGTCCTCTGATTACCTCAAAGGATAGTAAATTTAGTCCCAGTTAACTTTTGACCTTTAAAATCACCTTCCCCCAAAAAATCATTCCATACTGAGCAACACTGCCAAAATTATGGCCAAAAGTTGAACAAAATATTGCCTAAATGGACAAAAAGTCCTTGTTTGCCCACAAGGGTTAAAAAGCGTCAGCTATCTCTGAAATATAATGATTGGTAAGTAGTAGTTGTTGCATCTTGTTATATAGATGATAATGGTCTTATTACAATAAATCATAAAAGGCAATTGGCCAAATTGTTTTTGATTGTGTTTTCTGATTATAATTGCATTTCATTTTAATGGAAGAGGTTGTTTTGTATTTAAGTTTTGTATTTTAAGGTAATTATTCTTAGAATAATTTCATGTTCAAAGTATTTAAAGGAAGAGATGGGTTTTTGGAATACAGAGTATCAGTCTTGCAGCAAATAATTGAATCTAAATTAATTTCATTGTATATTCAGCGCTTCCCCTACCAAGCAACTGCCATGTTGTTCTTTTCACAAATATGGGAATGATAGTCAGAAATATCATTAAAATGCAGTTTTATGTTAAACAGTATCAAAATTTTCTGTCACCTATGGGGGACCCAGTAAGATTTCTTTTCATGGGGCCCAAAATCCCTGGCAGCACCCCGATCCAGACTGTTGTGTTAAGTTGCTGCATCCGTAAACATTCCTGTTTCCTGTTTGACTTTTTCATCTTAGCTTGGGACCAGTTCTGGGTGTGCCCTGCCTGTCACCCAGTCCCTGCAACCCCAAAAAGGCATAAGCAGTAAAGATAATGGATGGATGGATGATTTTTCCCACTAATGCTTGAAAGGCCCTCCAGAAAAAAAAAAAAAAAAAAAAATCACAATCTTGCAGTCACAACCTTGACAGTCCTTCAGTGCCCTAGACCTCACCAACAGACTTCAGACAAACCTGAAGTTTGGATTGAGCTGAAGTTCATCACAAAAGCCCACATTAACAGCAGTAATCAGTCGGTTTAGGATTAGCCGTTTTCTGATGTGTTACATGACCACAGGACTAAAACTGCATGCATTATGTGATGAAATATCAGAGACAGTCGTCATTTACCAACTTTCCTGCTGTTACACACATTCTTGTGATGGCTGTGTGCATATTCATATTTGCGCACAGGCAGGAAAAGCGAGATGGACTGTGTGTGTGACTATGTAGAGAGAATGAGGAAAGAGATAAACGTAAGCAAGTTTGTTCCCTCGTTGTGTTTCAGAGATTGTATGAAGACCCCGTCTGTGTTTGTGTGCTGACTTTACTGTGTGTGTTTGCCCATATTCAAAGGATATTAGTTGAGCTCTTTCATTAACCCAGAAGATAATATGATGATAGTAGAAGATAACATAACATAACGCGGTAAAAGAACGAGTCACAACAAGTATTACAGTTGCTGAAGAGTTAATTTGAAGACTGTATGAAGAGGCAGGCTAACACTTCTCATTGACTACCGGTGTTTGAGCTAAGCTAATTAGCGATGGACGAGCTTTGCCTGTCTCTTTCTTGTTATTGCACGCACAGTCAAAAGAATGGTGACTCGGGAGTGAAGTAAGACACGAAAAGAAAAAAAAAAATTGGCGTATCGCTCAAAGTGGCAGGAGCTCCAACAGAAAATACAGCTGGCTCAGGGGTATTCTTTACATGAAAACTTGACTGATTTTGAACAGAGGTGATTGTCAATATACTCTAACAGTCATCAAGAATAAATATATAGACCTGATTTACAGAAAATATGGGGTCTTTAGGTTCCCTTCCATTAAACTCGTCATGTCTTGTCTTGTACTTTTACCTTGACTCTGTTACTTGTCTTGTCTCTCCTTCTACACTTGTTGATTCACATCCTTCCCCCCCAATTTCTATGCCTTTCTCTGGTCCCCGCCCCCTGGCATATAAAATGTCTCTGCTTCCTTCCACCTGTGCTTGTTTGTCTTGTCCTCTGTGGCAGCGATCTGCTTTTTTTCCCACCAAGTCTAAATGTGTTTTTTTGCTCTCCATTTGTGCCTTACATTTTCTGTATACCTCTGCTTATGCATTTTGATCCCTGTATCCAACTTTGCTTTCTTTAGACTCCCCTGATGTTTTCTAAGTGTTGAGTTCTTTGTTATTGTTCACCCTCTTCTACTCATTTGTTTTAATCCAGCACTGAAAAAGGGTTTTACTGAGATGGCAAAAGATTATGCGAGAAAAAAAATCAACATGGACCTTCTGAAGGGCTGTGCTTTCATCCTGATTCTGGCTGTGTTTGTCTTAACACTAAGAAGCATGGATCTTGTCGAGGTAGGAACTCTGTTTTCAAATTTGTCAGATGACATGCTGTTTTCACGTGTATTTCAGAGTTCCCCTAAAAGCTTTGATCGATCATGTATGGTACAATTCCTTTGCTATTTGGCAACTCCTCAAAACAAAAACACTGTCCTGGCTTTGTGCAGGGAGAATTCATTAATTATTTAGAGTGTTGAGGTGCAAGCTGTCTTTAATTACCACCATAACACATTTCCTTTTATTAGTACTAGATCCTGTGATTCTAAAATGTATTGTTATTTATTAATACTCAAAGTTTTAGCCACTCAGTGTTGTTCAGGTTAGTGATGTTTGCAGCATGTTTGAGAGAAGTTCATTAGGCACTAGTATGAAAGTAAAAATGATCACCTTAAAATTTGTTTGACCAGCTTCTGTACCTATCTTCCTCCTTTGCCTCCTGCCAGATAAACATTAAAGACAACTCTGCCATCATCCCTGAGACAGTGAACTGTGCCCCGCCCGCATCATCCTTCTCAGCTCCTTCTGTGCCTCATGAGTTCTGCACCTTTATGCCACTGTCCCCCGCAGACACTGAAGAGGAACGTCTCATATCAAGTTCGATTGCTTGGCCTCAAACGCCTCCTGTGACATTTCCTCTATTGTTGAATAACACAAGCGATCCTGCCCACAGTATCTTCACCATTCTCCCAATGAGGGGTGGAGGAGAGTGGCATGTGGGAGATCAGTTGGATATTGTGATAAAAATATTCGACTTCCAAGGATTGCCAAAGAGGTCTGGGGGGGATTTTATAGTTGCTCGGCTGCACAACAAGCAACTTGAGGCGGGCGTGGCCGGGCGAGTAGTGGACCACCTCAATGGCTCTTACTCTGCTGTGTTCCCTCTACCCTGGGAAGGAAGCGCACAGGTCGAGGTAAAGCTCAAGGCTATCGTCTTACATGTCATTTTATCATAAGTGATGCTGATAGCATCAACTGCTGCAGTGTTACTGCTTTATACATCATTTGTACAATCGCCAAGACTAGTGAGCAATGCCCAAAACAAGGGACATTAGGCAGGGACAGGGTCATACTGTGCTGCTGGATCAACCTGATTCATTGGCTGCAACAAGGTGGGTCTATCTTGCAAAGCTTCAAGCTTGAAATGGTTAAGCTCGGTCAGCAGTCTTTAGAGAAAAAAGAGGCAGAAGTTATGCAATTCTCCATTAAATGAAAAACAAACTAGAAAGTACTCGGACAGCGCAAACCTTTGCCAAGGGAACTCACAAATTGCTGTTACATCTATAAGCAACAGTTCCATGATAAAGTTACCATCATAAAATGATTCTTTTACCTGAAAACCCACACCTGGCACTCAGAATCATGTTTATATCAGTATTAGTTTGACAGTTATTGAGCAAAACGATTGGTCACGAATGGTGGTTATTGGGATCCGCACCAAAATCTAATCGTTTTTAAGTTGGGCCATTACCAACATCTCCTGAAAATTTTAGCAAAATCTATCCTGTAGTCTTTGCGTGAGCTTGATAACAAACAAACAAACAAACAAACAAACAAACAAACACACACCACCCAAAACATAACCTCCTTGGTGGAGGTAATTATGCACAATTGAGGACAAAATCATTAGCCCCCCCTATGAAATTTGAAGTTTCTTCAAGATTTTCCTAAGTACTTTTTTTTTTTTTTTACAGAGCAAGGAATTTTCAACAGCATTTCTGAACATAGTAGTTTTCTTCAGAAGGCACAAATTATTTATATTTGCACACCAAAACAGAATTCTTTCAGAAAAAACTAAAATGACCAGGGACATAATTATTTACCCCCTTTAAGAAATTACCATTTATTAAGTCATTGCACAAATCATTTTTGTACAATGATGTGCTTTAACTTCACAGGTGATGTGCTTAAAGGTGATTAGGTGAATCAGGTGATTTCACACAACAATTAAATTATACATGGTATAAAAGTGTGACGACCCGCAAGAGGGGGTTGCTGCGAACTGAACTGTTACGTTGGACTTAGTGGACTGTGGGAGTGTTTTTGGGGCGTGTTTTGTTGCTCTGCTGTTGCTGGTGTTTCCGGTGTCATGAGGGGTTACGCACGAGAGATACCACTGTTCCCTTTTCAGGCATGTTCATGCAGTGTTCAGACTCTAAAAGACGCTGTGTTGACAATAAGTGGATCTCTGTGAGTGCTTGCGCTGCTGTTTGGGTGAGCCCCCCTGTTTCTGTTCTGTCTACTGAGCCCAATAAAGATCCCTCTCCAGCGTGTGTAGCTCGGAAGCTAATGGCTTAGCTGAGTCTCATTTCCGGCTCCTCCTTCAAACCAAAGCTCGCCACAAAAGCCTCAGTATGGATCAATGAGATGTCAGTTGAAAAAGCACCATGCTGAAAACTAAAGAAATCAGTTTGGATTTGAGAAAAGGCATTATTGATGCAAACAAAGCAGGAGAAGGATATTCAAAGCTATCCAAGTGTTTCTAAGTGTCAAGAACTGGAGTGAGATGTATAATCCAGAAATTCAAAGCAGCCACACAGTAGAGGACAAGCCTGGCAAAGATAGGAAGCAAAAAATTTCAAAGACCCTGGAAAGATATCTAGTGAGAGATGCGTCTGAAGAACCCAGAACAGTGACGAGGCTACCAGTTGCCTGCTGAGCTTACCGGATCAGATGGTGGAGGAGATGTAAACGGTTTCGGTGGGAAAAGGGGTTCGGACCCCAGTACATTAGACTGACTTGTTGGTTTGTGGCCGATGATATTATCAACTGCATCATAACAAGGAAACTTTTCCTTTTTATCAGTTGAGGACTTAAGGACTTAAGTAGTGTGTCCTGCGCTCTGTGACAGTTTGGCTATTTGTTCACTCCGCTGCTCACAAAGTGTTGAACCTCTCCCCATCCTTGCTTGTGAACAACTGAGCCTTTCTAGGATACTCCTTTTAGACCAAATCATGATACTCACCTCTTGACATTTAACCACAGGGCCCAGACAGAGTCTGTCAGGGTGCTTTAGAGTTGTCAAAATTTGGTTTCCATATATTATCTGAAACAGGGATAGGCAACTTTGGATACCAAGAGGCCAGATCAATTTTCAACTCTTCTTAGGTACAACTAGAGGGGCTGCATAGATAAAACGGTCTGGAACCACTATATGCAGAGGTTCGAGTCCTTGTTGCAGCAGGCTGGGGTCTGAATCTAACCTTTGCCCTTTGCTTCATGTCACCCCCTAGTCTTTTAAGCTGCTCTGTCTAAAAAGGACAAAGGAGACTAAACTGTAACATAGGCCATCTTTGTATATAGATAAATATACAGCTTCAGGCAGATGGCACCATCCTTATGGAACTGTTCTATGAATGAATAGCTGCCGTATTGTGTGTGCTTCAACATTAAAACTCCTGTTCTTTGTTCAATCAGGTGACTCTTATTCACCCAAGTGAAGCTGTCACAGTTCTACGCAAGCTGAACACAGAGCATCCTGACAGGATTATCTTCAGTAGCCTCTTCCGCTCAGGCTCGGTCTCTGAAACTACCACCTGCAATGTTTGTCTACGTCAGACCGGCCAACCACAGTGCAACTACACTGACCTCCGCACAGGTGACCCCTGGTTCTGCTACAAACCAAAGAGCCTGGGCTGTGATGCCAGGATTAACCACATGAAATCAGGGTATAAGAGTGTACTAAAGACTGAAGAAAAGCTGCTCTTCCAAAGGTGAGGATATACAATTTTGTCTTTAATCTTCAGTAGTAAAGTGTCCAGTAAAAAAAAACAAAAAAAAACAAAACAAAAAAAAACTAAAACGTCTTTTGGTGAGTCTTGTTTCACTTTGATTATTTTAGTTTGAGTTTGAGTCGTTTTTTTCAGTAAAATCAACCTGAAAGTCTTCATCCGGGCCTCTGGACCTGCAGGTATTACTGTGCTGCCCCAAAAGAAAGGTAAGCATGTTGTCCTTTCATCGATATAAATTAAGACCTGAAGGAGCTTGAGATATTGGTGGTAAAAGTGCCTTGACAAGAATTTGGAAACAGATCAAACATTTTAAGCTTTGGGCAATATCCTTTTCTCTCTTCACAGCAGCAAACCCTTTGTTTGCTCCCTCCAACTTAGATGGTTCTTTCTTGACATGGAGAGAAATAGGAATTTGTAATGTGGGAGATTTAGAAGAGGTATTTGCATATTTCCAACAACTTAGGGACAAGTACTCTTTGCCTTATCAAGATTTCTGCAGGTGAGGAGCTATGTGAGATCACATCTCACTAATTTTGAACAAACAGGACCTAGAAAATTGGATAATTGTTTGTAGGGTCCAAGAATATGATCTCCTGCCTATACAATGCATTTCAGGATATAGCCTTCAAAGATAGTGATATTTTTAAAGCAGATTGGGAGGCAGAACTGGAGATACAACTGTCAAAGGATACTGGGAAAAATGTCTGGAAAATGTGCATTTGTGCTCAATCAATGCTTGTCACAAATTAAGATATTGCATAGATTACACTATTCAAAATCCAAATTACACAGGATCTTCCCAGAAAAATCACCAAATTGTGATAAATGCAATTCAACAGATACAACACTATTTCACAGTTTTATCTTGTGTCCCAGATTGCAAGATTTCTTGATAGGGATCTTCAGTTTCCTTTCAAAATGCATGAGAGTTGAGATCAAACCAGATCCAGCACTGACTGTTACTGACATTTCAGATGGGCTGAATTGTTTACAAAGTGCCCAGAATCTTACAGCTTTCTCACCCCCAAGAAACTGATACTTCTATTTTGGAAGAGGAAAGAAGTACCTACTTTTAATCTTTGGTTAACTGAGAAAACTGAGACACTTCACTTAGAGAGGATTAATTTTCAAAACAAGTCTGCTCTAGTGAGTATCAATAAACATTGATACTCACTGGAGCAGACTTGTGTTCTACATGTTATCATGTGAATTAAAAGAGGTAAAAAGAGACTACAGGTCTGATGTTGGACCTGATGGTATCCTGTAAATTTTGAAATAATCTCACCAAAATCATTTTGAATTTTTAAACAGGACAACCCAGCGTCAATCAAGGCAATGAGAAGATTGAACTCTCTGGTTTTTACTACCATGGTTTGAGGCAATCGTTGCGTGAACCTCAAGTCCGCCAATTTGACAACTCATTATCCATGAGTCAGTGTCTGAAAGGCAAGATTGTCCACATGTATGGAGACTCCACCACTAGGCAGTGGTTTGAGTACCTTCAAGCTTCACTTCAAGGTAGATGATCCACAACAGCTTCTGTCACATTTTGATGTATGTTTATTGCATCTTCATTGTTCCCTCTTCCATACTTCAGGTGCTAAGACGGTGAACCTTAACAGTCCAAGGCAAGCAGGACCTTTCATGATATGGGACAATGCAAACAAAGTCTTGGTGACGTACCGCATGCATGGTCGTCCTCTGCGCATTTTAACAATTCCATCTAGTAAGGAAATTTATGTTGCCAATGAACTCGACACGCTTGTTGGTGGTCCCAACACGGTGGTAGTTTTAGGCATCTGGGCCCACTTCAGCACATTTCCAATTCAGCTCTACATCCGCCGGCTTCAGAACATCCGCAGGGCAGTGGTCCGCCTCTTGAACAGGGCTCCGGACACGGTGGTGGTCATCAGGACTGGAAACCTCCAGTATATGCATATTCGTAATGTGATAAGCAACGGTGACTGGTTTTCCATTCCGGTGGACAGAGTGCTCAGAGCTGTGTTTAAAGGACTTGATGTTCAAGTGGTGGATGCTTGGGATATGGTTCTAGCCCACCATCTGCCACACGACCTCCACCCAAAACCTCCCATCATAAAAAATATGATCAATGTTCTATTATCTTATATATGCCCTCAGAAGAAGGGTTAACATTGCACTTCAGGGCAACTATATGAGAAAATATACCAGCCCTGAAAAAAATACATGCATTAGCATTTTATTTGCATTTCTATGAGAAAATACATGCTATTAAAAAAAAGTTTGTAAACAATATTTCGGAGGGTTTTTTTTCTTCTCTGTAAAATTCTAATTTGTGTTGTATTTTATATTGTTGGAAAGCCTGACTAGTCACCTTTACAAAGAGGCTCAACTTGCAAGGATCATGCATTTGTTGAAAAGTGCCAAAATCCCCTACAAGCGGAAGCCAGTGTTCTGGTATGCTGAGTGGCAGAATTATTTAAAGTCAGCCTTGGTACCATTTTCAAACTTAAGGACCAAGTTCTGTGAGACTGGTGAAGTTAAAGACAGCCAGCAAAGGAGGTGACCCAGGGAGAAAACCCCTTATGAGGACTGGTTCACCACCCTTGCTTCAGTGAGCAACCATGGGCTTTCTTCCAGGGGAAGGGGGGATTTTGGCACTTTTTTTTTTTTGGTGCTACCCACACGTGGTACCCAAATCTTATGAAGTGCTCAGGCTTACATGTTTTATGCACGTGGCCAGTGTTGTGCCTGAATAAGATCAATGAGTGCTCTCATATGAATGAACAATGACAGCCCATATCTTCAAGCCATGAACAAAAAAGATTGTAGTTCACTCCAGAGCAGGAGTGGGCAAATTGCAGCCTGTGGGCCACATGCTGCCCTCTTTCACCTTCAATGTGGCCCATCAGCTTGTTCAGAATATCAAAAACTCTATGCACATGAAGAAATCGTGACAAATTCTGCCATGATAACATTAAAATATAATATTTCCATGAAAACAGAGTTGTTATTGGCTGTCTTTTTTCTCCTTATATTTATTTCTTAGAACTGACATAAAAATGTCTGTGACATTTCATTTAACAGCCAGTCGATGCTGCGCAACTTCATAAACTTTAGATGGACCTTTGCAGCTTCTTTTTATATTAAAATGTGCACTAGGTCTTAGCCCTGAGTCCATTTTGCCTTCCGATCTGCATTTTTTTTTGTTTTTTAGAATGTACACAAAAATATGCAAATATGCATTGCTTTTAGTGTAAACAGGAATCCAAATTAAAATATTCACATGTGTACCATTAAACCAAATCACCCTTGGTTTGTAAAGACCGTAAAAGAGAGAATACCAGTGGATCAGGGGTAATCAGTATGTGAAAACTATTTTTTTTTCAACGTGGAAGATTGTGGGCAAAACTCTAGCAGTGTTACGGAATGTTTCGAGAGTTTTAAAGTTGGACCCAAAAGCTTCAAGGTGGAGGCAGGTAAAAAGTTGACAGTTATTTTATTAGGGGAATGTCCAGGGAGAAGGGGCAACAACAGTGAACAGGTGAGTATATACAAGGTGATGGTGGTGGTGAGGGCTCGTAGAGAAACACTGCAAAAAGGGAGCAGAAGAAAAAGGTTAGTATTCAAAATGACTGAAGAAGCAACCAGACTCAAGCACAAAAACAACAAACAGCTCCAACAAGGAGATCAAAAGGCTTAAGGCCAGTTCAAAGATGAGTAGAACTCTTAGCAACAGAGGAAACAGCCATAACAAACCACACAGGAAGTGGAATCCACTGGCGACTGAGAAGAGCCACAGTGCAGCTTAAATAGGGAGCATTGATGAGCCTGAAGAGGCTGCAGGTGTGTGGGGACAGAGGAGGAGGAATCCTCACAGCCCCCCCCCCATTCCTCGGACGTCGTCCTGCCTGGCTTGCCAGGATGCTGGTCGTAGAAATCCCTCAGCAGGGGAGTCATCAAGGATGAGCCTCCTTGATATCCATGAACGCTCCTCCGGTCCATAGCCCTCCCAGCCGACAAGGTATTGGAACCACCACCCCCTTGGCCTGACATCCAGGATCTTGGATATCAAGAGGCAGGGTGCTCGTCGATGAGTCGGGGGGGTGGAGGGGGCTCGGCCGGAGGGCTGAGCTCGCTGGAAGCCACAGGTTTGAGCAGGGAGACGTGGAAGGTAGGATGCACCTTGAGAGATGCTGGTAGCCTGAGTCTCACAGAACAGTCATTAATGACCTTTTCAACAGCACTGTAAATTCTAACAAGTTAAGTTTACTCAAAAGAATTTAGGAAACCGATTACCTTGGGAAATCTAAGTAAAAAACTTAATTGTGTCAAGTAGAGTGAAATTATTATATCTGAGTGAGCTGTACTTCTTTTAAAGTTGTTAGCACTGAAAGTATCTTAGTAATGTTAACTTCAAATCAAGTTATTACAACTAAAATTCTTTGAATCAAATTAACTTAATATATTCCACCAAACAAATGGACATTACTTGGCATTACTAATAAACTACACTTAATGTTTCTAAGCTTCATCCACTTCAATAAAGTTGACAGGAACTCAATAAAGATAAGTCACATGGACTTCAAACACTGTGAGCAGTACTTAATATTAAATAAAATGCACTTCATGTACCTTAGTTTAGCTTACTTAAAAATAACAACTCCCAAAAATAGCTTTATGAAAACCATCAATTATTTTTTTGTGTCCATATTTGTAAACAGCAACAACAGTCATCAAAGGTCGAGTTTGGCCGAACAATTAGGTTGGGTTGGGTAAATAATTCAAACAAATAAAATAGTGTTATTGCTATACTGACAATACATGTTCTTGTACAATACAATTTTTAGGGCAGACCATCTCTGTAGCACCACAATAGTTAGATTTTAGTGGGGTTTGCAAAATTTGACCATTAAAAAAATTACATACTGTAATGTGAATAATAATACTTGGCCATATAGCAGTTGTTCACCCCAGCCCAAACCCTTCTGTTAGCAGAAAACCAGGTCAGTCAGCAAGTAGAGGGGAGAAAACAGGGGGGATAAATGATGCTAACCAGTAAGAGGCTAATATTTCCTTGTAGTTTGCTGATTGGTTCAGATTCCAGCAAAATTATACCTTTTTCTAAATCATTTTTCTCAATATTAAGTGTGTTTGTGAGAGAGGCTTCAATATTAAGTGTGTTTGTGAGAGAGGCTGAGCTTATAATCATGCATGTGTGCAAGTGAGATAGTGTATGTTGGTATGAGTGAAAGACAGAGTACATGATGTATGACATAATGAGTGAGAATGAGTGCATGAGTGAGGTGTGCTGATTGGTCTGGGTGTAAGCTAACAGAAGGCTCTCGGTTCACAATGTACACTAAATGTCTCACAGCAACAAACAGACCTGCCAACATATCTGTGAAAGTTCAAAACCTGAGAAAACCTGAGAAAACCTGAATAAGACTTGAAGAAAGTCAGTTCTTAGCTATTTGACAACTTTGATATACAGTCTATTCAACTTGTGTCCCAAAAGCACACTACATTCTAACACTAAACATCACATACTGTGTGCTCATTTTCAACAGTTTTACTCACTGGAAATTACTCAAGACCTCCGCTGATAGCAGAGTCATGTGACCAACATAAGGATTCTTCTGCTGCCTTTAAACTTTTTGTAAACTTTCCAACATCAAATGTGTAAACAGTGAACAAATACAAAAGCATGTATCTCAAAAGATACTTTGGTTTACTTTTGGTCATTAACTTTTTCTTTTTTTAACTGTTGGCCCCCAAGTACGTACTCCCTTTCCGCAATGATGTGGCAACACTCAAAATGCTGAGCAAGATGAGTCTGTTATGAGATAAGGCTGAACCAAAAACAAAACAAAACAAAAAAATACACTGTCATTCTTTTGACAGTTATTGTGATGATTCCTGATTTTTGTGAGAGGGATCATTCTCACCAAGTTACGTACCAAACATGTTTTCTTAAAAAGATTTAAGTAAAATATAATATTCAATACAGTAAAAACAAAATGCATGGCATATATAATAATGTTTGGTTTAAATGCAGAGTCCCATCATACTCACACTCATCTAGACAACCAATGTAGCTAACCCTAGCCACTGCATCTACTTCAAAAGAGCATTTTCTAATGTCTGAAGTTTTGGGCTGAGCTTTTGTTGTCCGAGGTTCAACAACATCTTCTGGATGAACTCAAATGTGTTCTTCATACCTTTGGGGTAATCCAGATGCAGTACATATATTAAGCCGAACAGAAGACAAAGTGCTTGAGAGGCTGTAGGAATCTCATCCATGACAATGTTTCCTTCGAGGATGATTGCAATGCTGTTGAGCTCCAGTGGCGTGTCGTCAGTCATGACTCTAAGAACCCCAACAGGCACCTGGCTGAAGTCACATGCGGTGTCCGATTCCTAGATTAAAAATAATAGAACACAATTAAATTCAGTTTATCAGCATCAGATTTGTTTGTAACTCCCAACTGATTCAATATATGACACGTGTTTAATGTTGACAGCCCCACTTAAATGTTTGCTTTGCACGGGCGACAATATCTAACTTGACCTCTGTGTTGGAGAATTTTACTATTCTGTCCGAGGCCATTTTGTGATGCTGTTTTGCCTTTTGCAAGGCTTGAAGCAAGTAAAGACTTTTGAGGCTGAAATATTGTCCATGATGTTTACAATGTTATTTTTATTAAATGAATTATTAAATTATTAAATGTTTTTTTTTTTTCATTTTGGCAGTGGCTGTTTTGTTTATAGTCTAGGTCTATTAGGCCCAAGCCTGATGAAGTTTTTTGTTTTACACCAGACCTGAACAATGCTGTTTTTTTCTGAAATCTGAGAACTGAACCCCAGTTCTGATGATGTGCTTAAATGTACACTGAACAATAATCATATGATCATCATTATGTATGTACTTACTGAGCAGCTGAGGAAAAATTTGTTGGAATTATCTCCAAGATACAGGGGCAGACATTGCAGGACAGCAGTGCGTGTTGCGGTCATCGGTCTCATGGAAAAGAAGACAAAAAAACAATAAGCAGGACTCTAGGAAAGGCAATATTTTTTGAAAAAAAATCTGTGCATCACTAAATTCTTAAAGAATTACTGTAGTAGTAGAAGTAGTACTCATTGTACAAACTAGTAGTAGCAGCTGTAAGCCTAGTTGAAGCCAGCAAGCACACTACCATAAAGTGGTAATGATGAAGAATCAGAAGCACTTACTTGTGTATTTATTGGCTGGAGGAGGCGATCAAGTGACTGGCCTACAACCCCCTTCCTAGATTTGAAGAGGTCAATGAGACCAGTGGTGTGGTGGTCCAGAGCTTCATAGAAGTCTTTCTTGAGGTTCTTACTGGCAACTCTGTAGAACTCTGCAAACACCTTAAGAAAACAAAAAACACATCCAGAGGATTGCTTACTCCACCAAGGTAGTTATTTAATGTCAAAAGTCTATTTGACTATCATATATATTGAATTTCTCAAAAATTTATGACCAGATGCAGAAATTGATGATGTTTTAGGTCTACTAAATGATTAATCAATTAAAACATTAAATAATCTCATAAAACAACGGAGTAGTCTGCAATTAAAATAATAATTACTTGAGGTGTGGGTCAGTATAGTGCAGCGCAAGTGGGCCATACCTGACTTTCTGTGAACAGCGCAGGCCAGCGTTCCATCATCCTTCTGAATGGTGGCTGTTCTTCCACAATTTCTTTGTGGCGCAAAGAAAATGTCTGGTCCATCATTTTCTTCACATTCGCTGAGTCTGGAAGCCTTTTCTTTGTTTCACTTTCAAGCTGTCTTCTAACTGACTCCAGAGTATCTGCTTTTTCACCTTCAGGAAAGTTTGGCAAGAAATTTGTCTCACTTTTTGGCCTTTTTATGTTACTACATGATGGCTCTCCTTCAGGGAAATCCCTCCTACGCTTGTTGCCATTCACCTTGACGTCAGCCATTCCAGATCTTCTCATTTTTGTACGGTAATTCCCCATCTTGAACTTAAAGCTATTCTTCCACCCACAATACCCAGTAGGTAATCCAGCTTCTCTAAGACATGGATGCTTTGTAATCAGTGCAGCGGCCACTTCTCGACAGTGTTCCTCCGTGGGGTATGCCATGTACTTGTATACTGTTTCTGCAAGTTTCTCTAAGATCACATGTTTCATGTCACGAGAAACATCCATCCGTGTTCCATCTTTCATGTAGGCAAGGTCTGTCTGTCTCAGTCGGAAATTTACATCCACAGAGAATTCTGGAACATAAAATGTAGAAGGCCAAGGATATGGCCTCATCAGTTGAGATTTCTCTTTGCTTGTACACAGTATCTCTGTATCAGATGTGTCTGGTGAGGACCGTGTGCTAGAGAGGGCAGAGAGGGACTCAAGACTTATAATTTTCAGCGTAGGTCGATCCGGCAGTTCTGACACATTTGTCCACATTGCAGAGGGCATTGTTAAACATCGGGTCTTCAAACTATAGTTCTAAGTCATATGGTAGTGCTAGTGCAACTTTCAAGCGATCCAAAAGGGACTCAAGATTGCTTGGTTTCTGATCAAGACTGATTCTTCGAATGTCACCATCAGTGACGATCACTCTGATTGGTCACCTCTGTTCCGTCATCCTACAAAAAAAACATGCCATAAAGTTAGTGCAGCTAGCAAAAAATGTAATGTTTCAAAGAAACAAACAATGTGCCTCTAACTCGATATGCTGACAAAGGAAAGATGTCATTGAACTCAGACAACTGAGTGGCAACCAAGCCTGTGCTGCTGTGTGTCAATTCATAAGCACGAAGATGCTCATGATACCATGTAATCATTGGTTTGCACACGAAAATAATGCTAGCATTAAGCACCAGCACTTGCTTAATCTGTCTGAACTCAGGAAGCCCTCCACATGAACTTACAGAAACCACCATATCTGCAGTATAGTTCACTCCATCAATATTGACAGACACAGCTGACAAGACTGTGTTTTTGAGACCAAATTGTTGGTGCAAGATGTCTTGAATGTTTCCTGGGAGGGAAGAAATCATTATGCTCTTGACTTTGTGTGCTTGGAGTGCTGGTTTGAAAAAGGAAGCACAGTCCAAATGGTACGCCATCATTCTTTGATGTCGCCTTGCAAGAGTTGGGGGAACATTTTTGAAGTTCTGAGTTTCATGGATGACTTTTTTTAAGAACTTGTGCTTCCCTTCGAATCTCATTGTCCACATGTCTATGAGCAGTCCAAAGACTTCTGTCAGGTGTGGATAATGCTCGATATAGTGATGCTTTGGATGGAGGATGCAATCTGGAAAAGCATTCAGTAATACCTCTCTATGCTCTGACACTTTAGACTCTAAATAGAACAAAGACTCATCTGTGAATCTCAGAGACACAACCAACTCAAGCACATCTTTTAAGACCATGAGAACCTCCCATGTCTCATCTCCCTCAGGTACAAGATGCCCAATCATTAAAGGAAACAATCTGATCAGACACCAGTTTTCATGACCGTTTCCCCCTATTGTCTTTTTTGAGACAAATGTCTTTGGAACTGGTTGAGGTTTGTCCGTTTTATCAGAAAAGGAGTACGGGAAGTCTTTGATGGCCTGATTTAGTGTCTCAAGAGAGATGTACTTCTTTTTTATCAGATCTTGAATGCACAGGTACAACTCAAATGGGACCACTCCCTCCAAAAAATCATGAAGAATATCTGGAGGAAATCCATCTATAGCATGAAAATATTTCAAGCTTTCACTAAGCACACATCCACCTTTAACTCCATACTGTGCTGCTTTAGATGGGTCCTGCTGGACTTCCTCAACCTATCTGTCATGAGCTTCTTTGGTTCTCAGTGTATAAAATCCTGAGCTGACATTTTTTGTTTGGATTTCTTCTCGTGTGGCCATACAAAACCTGCACATTTTCGGCACAATAAAGCTCTCCTGAAATCCTGCCAATGCGTGAGCGGCCAAGTTATCTGCTGCAACATACAGCACAGTTCCCTTTACACTTACTCCCAACTTTCAACTCCGTTCTCCTCAAGTGATACTAGGTCATCAATAAGAGGATGTAGGACTTCATGATACCCCTTCTCTTTAACTGTGTTTACCTTGCATAAAACAGCTAACTGTATGGCATGAAGGGATGAGCGGTACTTTGGGTGTAGATTGGCAAGAACCCAATATACTGCGCACAGCTTATGCTTCTTCTTAGATGTTCCTAGTGGGTTTGCAACCTCAAAGTTGTCAATATACAAGCCCAGCACAATTCTAAATTCATCTTCTGCTAAAATGGCATTTTCACTGAAGTGAGAACCATCCCTATAGTTACTGTATTCACTTCCATTAGAGCTGCTGGGGGTGAGAGCCTTGTCTAAAACATCATCTTTGCTCAACAGTGCCTGAAGCATTTTAAGCGGTGGAATGTAAACTATATTTTGACCCTGCTTGTCAGTGACAAACTCCACAGGTTCCACAACAGGAAATTCTTTCGCTACGTAAGTAGCTCTCCTATTGGAAGTTGAAAGTGAGCCTCCAGCTGATGTGTGTTTCAAAAATACATTTGTGTCAGTCAATGCACAAACTACCTCCTTAACAACAGCATTATCAATATCAGGGTAATGGCGTCTCAGTATCTCCTCAACCACAGAAAACACCAGTGGTTTTGAAAATTGAAATATCTGTCCTATTTGCTGGCTGATTTCCTGGAGAGCACTTTCAGATAGGTGCAGTATTGTCTGCATTTTCAGGAAAAGCGAGGCTAAATTATGCTCAAGCTGAGAGTCAAGGTCATTAACATCAACACCACCATCCGTCAGCTCCTCTTCCTCGAAACTTGTGACATCTTCAGCTGGGAGTGGTCCAGCTGAGGCAGAGGTGCTCTCCTCAGTGCCACAGAGCTGCATAGCTATTCCTGGTTTGAGCTGCAGACTCGATGTTGAATATCTTTGGTCATGATTCCTACTTTTGTGTGTATTAAAAGTAGAATACACATTTGTCTCAAAATCACAAGCCAGATAGGGACACTGCACTTTTTGCATCAACTTCAGATGCTTGCATCAATGTGTAAAAAAATCCTTTTCACTGCAGGGCTCACTGAACTCACACACTTGGCACTTTGTCATTGGTCACTTGTGAGTGGAATCTTGACAAATGAACCTTGAGGGCATTAAACGATTTGAACATGCAAATACACTCCTGATGAAGACATGGTATTGGGGAGGTTCTTGTAAAGCCACCATGCTTTAATCTGTAATGTTTTAACAGCTGGCCTCGTTTTGGAGAGACAAAACTGCAGTACTTACATGTCCACTGCATTCCACTTCCAGTAAACACTAGAACGAATACAGGAGAACAAAAAGTTAGACTATAAGTGACACAAAAATGTATTACTAAAGGTTAAAGGAGTAGTTCAATGTTTCGGCAAATTTGCCAAAATGTTGAACTACCCCTTTAAGCCTCACCAATTAATCTAACCAGAATTTTTGAATTTCTAAATGAAAAACAGTACCCACCTTGTCCCCTTTCTTCTGTGCTGATTTATCTATTTTCGGACTTACCAGGGTCTCATGCCACCTGCATGAAATAAAACAAACTGGGTAAGGTCACAAGTGCCAGGTGTCCAGCATTGCAAACCTCTTCAGCCTCTTTTTAAGCATTCTGCTCAAAAATTACATGCTAAAATTTGAAAGAGTATACCTCTGCAATCACGAGGTCTATCTGAATAATTTTGGTGGGAAACACTTGTGAAATTTGATCAGATGTGTAAAGATCAGTTTATATGTTACTGAGTCAGAGTAAATGAAGATGGAACACAGCATAAATTAAAGATTTCATTTCTGCCTTAAAAAAAATTACACTTTAATAGTGAATAGCTCTTTGGAGTGATGCAGTTGTAGCTTTAAATCTCTAAAAAATAATAATAAAATATGTGAACATTATCTCTGCCAGGGTTAACTCTGATAAAGTGACGCAAAGCAAAATAAGAGGTTTTAGGACGGACTGGTCAGGTGAAACTATACAAGAAAAATGAAGTCTGAATCAAAGTGCAACAGATTCATTTTTTATGAAATAAAAGCAAACTTTGAAAATGTAATCTGTAAAAATGCTTATGCAGCACTTCCTCTATGGAATAACTTCTTTTGGATCATTGTCCTGACTTCTTTTTCTTAAAAATGCCACCAAATAAGTCAAAAAACTGATATTTGAAGTCTGACATCTCTATTGAGGTCTCCTGCTAACACAGACTGTGAGATACACCAGGGCGATATCTCGACAGTAGATTAGTCAATTTGGGTGATTGACACCTCTATCGAACCGTTAGAGCCAATAGAATTGGCCAACCAGAAGGGGGCAAAGCTATTGTGATCTAATGAAATGCTGTTGCATCCTCCCCTTTCAAAACTCCTCCCAAAACAAAAGGGTTGATGGGAAGTGGAGTTCTTGGTCTCAAAACAACAACATTCGGCTACCTAAATCCAGCCTTTGTTGCTCTCTGATCTGTGTCGATTATTTCATTTTAATTTGTCACAAAGCTCTTCCTGATAGCAAATGGGAGCTGATCATTTTAAGTGCTGCTGAAGACACATGCATGATTACTCATGATGGAAAGAAATGTGTTGCAAAGGAATGCTAAGTGTTAATGTTTATGCTATAGATCATAATCCCGTTCTATTAACTGGTTACCTTCAAAAAAGATAGCAGCGTGCACTAATCCGGCAGCTAACAGACTGCGGTGGGGCTGTTGTATCATCGTCATGTTCTTGCACCAGCCTTGCCGTCTCCATGGCGACGGCGGAACCTAACTTCCGGCAGCTAACCGACGACAGCTAATGTCCTGCCGTCTATTAGCTGCAAGAAGTTAGACAGCGGGAAGACGGCAGCTAACAGACGGCGCCGTCGATGCAGGAACCTGAGGACATTACACTGAAGCTCGCTCCAGGCCGTTCAGACCAAGCCAAAGAACTCTTAGCCGTATTCGCTCATGTTGAGCTGCTGCTAACCTTTTAGCGTCTCCTCGATGAAAACACAGGGTAACATGCCAACGCTCTCAGAAAAAGTTGTTGGCTGGTTTCTTCAAACAGCTCTCATTTTAAAATTTAATGATACTTAAAGATTGCAAACAAAAGCTTCAGACTTACCGGAACAACGCCAACCTGTCGTACTGGGGCTGTCTGCTCCGTTACAACAGCTCGCATGTCAGTGCCTCGTTCTTCTTCGTTGGTAAATGCGCGCCAAGCGGAAATGGCCACAAACCGTGCTACACACTCAGAAAAAACAAGTAAATATTACTCAATCGAACAAGTATGCGTGTAAAAAGTACAGAAAACTTGGTGTAAGAAAGTAAACTTGAAAAACTAGCATGAATCAAGTTGAATGCACTATTTAGTCCTAAGTCAGGACATTGTTTGCATTTACAGTGAGGGAATGGACCAATATAACGAGGAGCAAGCTTACTGGAGTTGACTTGCAAGGGAAGATCCCGAGAGAAGAGCCAGACCATCTGGCCCGGAAGGTAGGTAGGAGCAGGGGAGCAGTGCCGATCAGCGACCCGTTTGTTCCTCTCCGTGGACCTGGTGAGGGTGGTGTGGACGTCTCTCCACACCTCTTTCACTCTCCGCAAGTGTGCACCGACCAAAGGAACAGTTACTCCTGCCCCCTGCTCAGGGAAAAGCGGAGGTTGAAAACCATAGCAAGCTTTGAAAGGAGACATACCTGTAGCCGAACAGGAGAGGGAGTTGTGGGCATATTCTATCCAGGGGAGATGAGAGCTCCAAGAGGGTGCATGATGAGCAGCCACACAACAAAGCGCACTCTCCAGGTCTTGATTAGCCCGCTCAGTCTGGCCATTGCTCTGCGGATGAAAACCAGAGGACAAGCTGGCAGTAGCGTCCACAGCCTTACAAAACTCCCTTCAGACCCAGAAAGAAAACTGGGGACCTTGATCTGAAACAATGTCACTGGGTAGACCATGGAGTTTGAACACATGTAATGTTAGCAGATCAGCAGTTTCAAGGGCTAAAGGCAACTTTGGGAGAGGGATGTAATGAACCATCTTAGAGAAGCGGTCCACGACAGTGAGAATGACTGTGTTACCATGAGATGGAGGGAGTCCAGTGACAAAGTCCACAGCGATGTGAGACCAGGGGCGGTTAGGGATGGGCAACGGGTGCAGAAGTCCAGCTGGGGGCTTACGGGAGGTTTTACCTCTGGCACAGACTGAGCAGGCGGCCACAAACTCCCGGTTGTCCCTAGCCATATTAGGCAACAGGACTGCTTGAGGAACTGGAGGGTGCGATTGGCTCCGGGATGATTATTTAATTTAGAGGAATGTCCCCATTGAAGCGCCTCGTAGTGAACGGTGTTAGGGACAAACAACTGGTTGGGAGGGCCGATACCTGGATCGGGCTGGTCTTTTTGAGCCTTCCTGACAGTCCCTTCAATGTCCCACCTAGCGGCTCCAAGGATGCAGGATGCAGAGACAATAGGGAAGGGTGAAGTGGATTCTGAGGGAGGTGAGTAGATTCAGAATAAGGCGTCCGGTTTTGTGTTCTTAGATCCAGGGCGGTCGGGGATGGTGAAGTTGAACCGGCTGAGGAAGAGAGCCCAACTAGCTTGACGGGGATTGTCTTTTGGCCAAGCGTAGGTAGGAGAGGTTCTTATGATCGATCCAAATAATAAAAGGTTGCTCAGAACCCTCTAGCCAGTGTCTCCACTCTTGCAGAGCCCCCACCACCACTAAAAGCCCCCTATGGCCCACATCGTAGTTTTTCTCAGCAGATGATAGTCAACAAGAGAAAAAGGCAAAGGGGTGAAGCTTTTGGGTCTTAGGGTCTCGTTGAGATAGGATGGCTCCGAGGCCAGAGTCTGAGGCGTCAACTTCCACAGCAAACTGGAGAGCAGGGTAAGGGTGGAGAAGGACAGGGGCTTGTGTGAACAGTTCTTTAAGTCTGGAGAAGGCTGTGTCAGCTTCTAGGGACCAGACGAAGGGTACATTAATGGAGGTTAATTGAGTGAGGGGAGCTGCCACTTTACTATAATTCCTAATAAAGCGATGGTAGAAATTAGCAAAACCCAAGGAACGCTGCAGCTCCTTGCGAGAGTTAGGGATGGGCCACTCTGCCACTGCTTGAATTTTACCTGGGTCAGGACGAAGTTGACCCTCCACTATGTAACCTAAGAAACTGACTGATGGGGAGTGAAATTCACATTTCTCAGGTTTCACAAAAAGCCAATTTTCCAGGAGGCGTTGAAGGACCAATCTCACATGCTGTTCTTGTTCCTGAGGGGACTGAGAGAAAATGAGAATGTCATCTAGGTAGATAAACACGAACTTGTTCAGCATATCCCTAAAGAGGTCATTCATGAGAGTTTGGAAGACAGCTGGGTCTTTAGTTAGCCCAAGTGGCATAACTAAGTACTCGTAGTGACCTAGAGGGGTGTTAAAGGCTTTCTTCCATTTGTCTCCTTCTCTGATGCGGACGAGGTGATAGGTGTTGCGAAGATCCAGCTTTGTGAAGATCCTGGCATGGCAAAGGGGCTCAAATGAGGGATCGATAAGAGGAATGGGAGATTTGTCCTTTATGGTGATTTCATTGAGTCCACGGAAGTCAATACAGGGACGGAGGGAGAAGTCCTTTTTGCTGACGAAGAAGAAGCCTGCACCAAGAGGGGAGGAGGATGGCCGGATTAAACCTGCTGCCAGCGACTCTGTAATATATTTTTCCAAAGCCTCCTTTTCAGGGAGGGACGGGTTATAAAGGCGACTAGTGGGGAGAGTGGCTCCAGGTAGGAGGTTGATAGCACAGTCATCGTGACAATGACGAGGGAGAAAACGAGCTGTCCTTACTGAAGACAGGAGCTAAGTCATGATAGATCTGGGGAACTTGAGTGAGATCAGGAGGAGAAGAACTACCACTAGGGGCTGCTATCTCAGGTGATGCAGAGCACAAACAGAAAGAGTAGCAATTTGTGCTCCAACTGATAATGGATGGTTTGACCCAATCAATGTGTGGACTATGGGGTTTGAACCAGGGGAGACTGAGAATGAGAGGCGAGTAAGGTGAGGGAATTACCAAAAACCGTATCTGTTCTTTATGGTTGCCTGAAATTAACAATGATACTGGGGCAGTGTAGTGAGTGACAGAGATAATTAATCTACCATCAAGAGTGTCAACTCTCTTAGGAGAGGGTAATACCTCAAAAGGAATTCGATGTTTCTTGACAAAACTCTCATCAGTAAAGTTGTCTTCAGCTCCTGAGTCTAAGAATAAGGGGACCTTAACTGAACCCTGAGACCAGAACAGAGTGGAGGGGAAGGATACTCTCTGTGAAGAGCTAGGGGAAGAAGTTGTCTGACTCACCATTATGCTTTCCTTTAATGGTGAGCCCGATCTTTTGGCTGGTTGGGACAAGAGAGAAGGGCATGATCACTCTCTCCACAGTATAAGCACAATTGTTGATCCAAACGTCTCTGTCTCTCCTTCAGACTAAGCCGAGTCTTACCCAGTTGCATGGGTTCTTCCAGAGCAACAGGGGGAGCTGGAGTGGGGAGAAGAGGCTGAACAGGAACCGGAAGCACTTGGTGCTTTTCTTGACCAGCAGGGGGAACCGTCCAGCGAGACCTCGCCGCTCTCTCCCTATTTCTTTCTCTAAGATGGTTGTCAATCTTGATACAAAGAATGTATAAATCCTGAAGAGATTGTCGTTCATCCCTAGTAGCCAATTCGTCCTTAAGTTCATCACTTAAACCCTTAACAAAGACGGCTTTCAATGCTTGTTCATCCCATCCACACTCATGTGCCAAAATTTGAAAATCAACAGAATAATTAGCAACAGATTGAGAGCCCTGAGATAACGGCAATAACCTCTTGGTGGCGTCTTGACCCCAAATGGGATGATAAAAAAAAACCCTGCATAAATGTGAAGTGAACTGATCAAAAGAAGAGAGAAAACTAGATCCTCCCTCCCATAATGTGGTTGCCCATTTAGCTGCTCTACCCCTCAGAAGATTAGTCATATAAGCAATCTTGGCTTCATCTGAAGAATAACTGTAAGGCTGCGTTTTAAAAACCAATTGACAATTTAAGATGAAGTGCCCACATGAACCAAAATCTCCTGAATAGGGTTCGGGGTAGAAACAAAAGGTTCTTTAGCAACAATAGTGGTGAGAGAGGAGCAGGAATGGGAGCAGAAGGAATACTCACTGAAGGGGTTGCAGCAACAGAGAAAATGAGATCATTGAGCTGAGTGTTGATTTGGAGCACCTGGCGAGAGAGCTCCTCCAGAGAGCCAGCTACTCCACATTGAATGTTGTCGTGTTGACCCAGGAGAATTCCCTGATTGGTCACTGCCTCTTTTACTTGGTCCACCTTGGCTGTGTTGAGAGATGACTTCTTAACCCTCCAAGGCCAGAGATCCTGACCATTTGGCCTGTTTACAGACTTCCTTTCCCACTGCAATTTGGGAAAGGCACAGGATGGAACAGTCAATAAAACAGTGACAAAAACCATTCCCTTCAAGGACCAGGACAACATTCACACTGAGGACAGGCCATAAAAGACTGTCTTCCTTTGTTTGTGACTGGAATATTTAACAGGAATCACCCATTAAGCAGTAGAGAGGAAACCCCCCTCTCTGCTAATACCCTCAAACCAGTCCACCAGGTTGACCTTTAACCTGGTTATATCCCCAGGACATTTACAGCCACAGAGACACTCTTCTGCCTCAGTATGGAACTAACCTACCAAAAACCTTCAAGCACACACTGTACATTTCTAACAATGTGATATTTTGTTGTGTTATGAGATGTATATGTTGTGGGTACAACTCCTGTGTTTCTACCATTTGATATACCAAATTGAGGAGAGTCTCCTCACTCAAGGTTCTAACTCTCTTTCTGAGGTGGAAACTCTCATGGACCAACAGTGCCATCTTGTGGAAGGACTGATAATGCGATCATGCACGCCCACCTGATGAGCTTAAAACTGGAAGACAAAGATTCAGCTCACTCTCTCCTACTCTTACGCTCTTCACTCTTCTACTTTTTCTACACCGACGTCTCCTCGTCTGTCCCCACTGTCGACACGCCTTTTCTTTGTCCTGCATCTTAGTCTCGTAAAAGTTAACATCACCTGACGACCTCTTTTTAATTAACAAGCAATCCAAAGATTTTTCCTTTATATATTATCCGCGACTGCTTAAGTGTTTTGTAACTTCGGAATCAGCGTCACCTGGCCAGTGAGTACTCTTTCTGAGTTAAAGAACATTTTCCCGAACGAGCCGAGATCCCCTGCATCTGCTCCGTCTACACCTGAGAGGACTCAGAGAGCCCGAGAAGCTGCATCGCCAACCCATCGCAGAGCCTCTACCGAGATCCACAGGAACACCAGTAGAATCACATCCTTCTTCACGAGGCCGCTGAATCAAGCCATCCTTTCCTGGTGACTTCGGACTCGCGAGAGATCCCTGCTGCGTCAAAGTAAGACCCCTCCTGGACACTCTCTTTCAGACGGGTGGTGTACCTCGATTGTCAATCAATTAATCTCCCTTTTCATCTGTTAGATACCCATTGCGCAAACTACCTCTTTATCACTCAATATAACCAGATTATATACATACAACCACTCCATACGTACAAGTGTTACCAAACTAGATTTTGAATGTTCATCAATTAATCTCTTCCTCATTTCATGCCTGTATATCTATTTAAACTGATACAAGCAGCCCTCATAATTGAATGGAGGAACCAAATTTAAGGCAAAATAAGGGCTCTTTGAAACACTGCTTTGCATCCTGATCATAATATTACAGTCAATCCATGCAAATTCATACAGCGCTTGTATTTGAGTCTTAGTGTAACATACTTGCACCTGATTTTCTGCCTGTTTGTATGAACCAAAGGTCTCTTTGTTTTCTACCTTGAAGGCCTCTTTTACAATAGCAAATGTTACTAAGATGTATTTATTGCTCAACTAAGTATCGTTTATAGTGTTTGATAAGCAGGGTTCATTCATTGTATGTTGTTTAATTTTGACTTTTACATTGCATTTTATGCACCTTGTGTCATCATCTGAGTCTATGTTCAGCACTTATTTATTGGATGTCTGACATCACCTCCATGTCGGGACAGTAGATGGGAAAAAGCAGAGATCTCCACATGTCCCAAAACCAAACAAATGAGACTATCGTGCCAAGTTTGCTTTATTGCAAGGCCTGTCTAAGGGCCATTTTATGGTAATAAATTAATTTGAACAGAGCCAATTTAAGTCTTTTAAAATCATCTAAAAATAACAGTCATATATCCATAAAACAGTGTATAATTGAGCTATTGATTTATTAAAAATGTCTTGTCTTGCTAACCGTCTGGTATCCAGGCACCTTTCATATCGGGGGGGGGGGGGTTGGCCAAGGATGGTGGTGGTCACCCTGAACTGATCTGGATTAATGCCTTACCAGCATATGGGAAAGCCCAGTCACCTTTTTAAAGGTCCAAAGTTCTGGTGTTTGGCTGTTTACATCACGTCTATGGTGTCTATTAAGGTAGCATTTGATTTAAGTTGAATAAAAAAAAATGAAGATTTCCTCACAGCAGAGGATCAGATGCAGGTCTTCCCCCTCCCATTTGGAAACACTCAGATCTGAGGGGGCAGGGAGGCTATGATAATGAGCTCTGAGCTGATTGGCTGCCCTTAGAGGACTGATGGAAGGGGGGGAGGAGTAAAACATCTTGGAGTGGACTCTCAGAACAGTTCTGGTGTTTGCCTGTGATATGATAACACATGTAAGTGGAGGCTTTATGGCTATGACATCATGAACCCCAGGTAGTAAAAATCAGAGTGTTTTAAGGAACATTTCTCTGTAAACAGAGTTTAGTTACAGGTGTCATGGTCTTCTGCCCCCAAATCCCCTTCTAACAGCATTAAAAGCAAAGAAAATTGATTTTACAGGACATAGACCTCGAGGGACTCCAAATTTCCCATGGTGTGAATGGAGGTGTGATTACTTGTCTGTGCACATCAGCCCTGTGATTGACCAGTGACTAATTGAGGGTGTACCCCACCCTAAGTCAAAATAAAAGATCCAGATCTTATTGCCCCATCTATGTTATTTTTTTGTTACAGTGGTCCCCACCACCAAACATAAAATCTTCCATATTGCAGGTGAGCCTCTAATGATTAATTTGCAGGTAATTGCTGGATGCGGCTTCAAGGAGGGATTTTTGGCCTGAATCCCCCCTTTTGGCCAGAGCTAGAAAAGGCCTGATAATCCTAAAGACTATTTTACCAGTTCATCCTGTGGTGTGAGGTGTAAAGAGTGGCTTTATCTGCCAAGATCGTCTCAGAAGAGGATTGGGGCAAACCCCAGATCCTCCTGTAAAATTTTTTTAACCAGTTTTGAGACAGAGACAACCTAGACATGAAGAGGACTAGAGAGAGATTGAACAGTTTTGTCCTGATAGTTTTTGGTGTGCCACAAGAAGAGCCATGTGAACATAAAAAAGATCCCAGTGAATCAGCACATGGCTCACAAATCATACGAACCAGTTCACTGATTTTGATTTTACTTATACTTCAAAAACAGCCAGCTAGCCGTTCCAAAAAGCATCACTGAGTTTTTCTTTATTTGCATAAGTAAATATGCATCATAGTAACTGTGTTATCCATGAAGAGGTGATCAAACTGCGGTGTCAAACTGAGCAGAATCTGGTCAGGAGGAGATGAGATGCCTGAAGAGGAAAGATACCGTGCTGGTGTGATGTGAACCAGTGGAGAACAGAGCAGGAGTAAAGGTGAGTGAGCAGTTCAGCTTGCAGTATCCAGTGATCTGTTCAAGCTGAAGATGGTTGTTTTTCACCTAACTGTTGTTAAATCATGTCAGCCTTTATAAATCTCTATCTGAAGTGCCAGCATGGTGCCTCGGCGGGTTAGTGCACATGCCTTGCAGCGGGGTTACTGGTTCTTTCTCCTGTCGACCAGGACCTTTCTGTGTGGAGTTTGCATGGTCTCCCCATGTCTGCATAGGTTTCCTCCCACAAAACAAAAGCATGCTCGTAAGGCTAACTAGTGTCTCTAAATTGCCCGTAGGTGTGAGTGTGAACATGAATGGCCCCGTGATAGGCTGGCAACTTAGGATATGCCCTGCCTCTCAGTCAATGTCACCAGGGACAGGCTCAAGCCCCACGCTACCCCCAAAGAAATGAGCGGTATGGATAATGGATGGGTAGTATTGTATTTTACATTATTGGAAAGCCTGATTAGTCTCCTTTAAAACAAGGTACAACTTGTAAAGTCATTCATTTGTGGAATGACCAACACAGCTAAATGTGTGGGTAGTGCCTGAAATAATGTCCCAGCATCCCCTGGAAGAGCGTCTATGGTTCCGCAGTGAAGTTAGGGTGAGGAACCAGTCTTCTTGGGGTGTTGTCTTCCTGGGATGCCCACTTCATGGTCTATCCTGGACTTCACCGATCTCACTGATCTTGGTCGTAAGATTGGAAATGGTCCCAGAGCTGACACCAAATATTGTTGCCACTCTGCCAACCAGAACAACAGCTTCCAATTTCAGGAGACTTTCGTACTTTTTCGCGGGCACTGTGTAGCTCATACCATTAATGCACGATTCTTACTGTTGTACCTCGTTGTAAAGGTAACTAATCAGGCTTTTCAAGGATATAAAATACAATACCATTTGGTATTATCAAAGGGGAAAATAATTGACTGAAATAATGTTTTTGAATTTTTTTCTGAGGAGTATATTTGACAAAGCCACCAGCCAACATCAGTTAATATTATCAGATGTGGTTGATTTGAAAATGAACCACTTTTTGTTCAGAAAATGCAGAAATGTTGCATGTCACAGATACTGTTACATGCTACAGGGCTCTCAAGCAAGCTCTCAGGTCAGAGGGATTTTTTTGACGGGGGGGGGTCATTAAGCATCCTTATGCACTTATCATATTTTAAAATTAAAATTGGATTTATTAGTAGCCAGGTGCTGTCATGTTGACTCCACAGTTTATTGGGTCATATTGTTATTTTGTGATGTTAGTATATTATATCAAGTAATGATTAAACGTAATAATACAAATATTATTGTTTTTATTTATTATTTACCTCCACCATTTGACCATGCTCTTTCAAACTAAAATGTGCAGTTTTTATTTTAAATATAGCCAAACAATTCTCATGTTCTAAGTATAACTATGAACTTAACTAACTTAACAGGGATGATTTTGTTTCAATGTGATGCCTTGTGACCACAGTTTGTATGTCACTGTGATTAGACTTTGCTTGACTGTTTAATGGTAGGTGTGGAGAAAGAATAAGAATAAGCTCTCGTTTTCCTTTTGTACAATAAGTAATTTAATGATTCAGCAGGTGACAAAATGAAACGATGAGATATCTTACTGTACTCATGGAAAAAGGCTCTCCCGCCTTGAGTGTGACATATGCATCCTCACCTCAGAATGTTGCTTCAGTCAGATCAGCTGTATCTTACCCGGATACAGCAGTGCTATTATGTAATTGGCTGATATATAGCTGTATGTTAATTTTTGATAGGCTGAAGGATGGTTGATCTTATGGCTGGGTTGTGTCAAGCTCCCGTTCAGCTCTATGATGCTCAGAGCATCTTGCCAAGTTCCATGTACGCATATGTAGCGGTGTACTCAGTGGACGTCACGCAATAAATTTTCATGCGTGAGAAATACCAGGTTTGGCATGTGAGCATGTGAAAAGGTTAACATGCATGTGTCACACACTCAATGCATGAGACTTGAGAGCCCTGCATGCTAATAGACAGCATTTATCAATGCATTTATTAGTCTTGGTGTTTTCATGTGGAGGGAAATGCTTTTGAAAACTTTAAAAAGAACATATTATGCAAAAATCATTTTAAGGCTTTTATATACATTTTTTGGTATTTGGCCTGACCCCCCAGCTAACAAATGTGATAATAGACAACAAAACCTGTATTTAGCAGGCTGCATAAATGTACACTCATGGTATTTTGCGAGCTGTTTAGTTTGTGTTTATTCCGTTATGTAATAAGCACTTACATTTGTATAAGCCTACCCCTACCTGATTATCCCCACCACCAGCTTGAGAAGTTTCTTTGCAAAGTGCCGCAATTGTTATTTTCACCGTTAGCGAGAGATCAGCGTTCAGCATGTCTAAGCTCAGAAGCTATCACTGCTCGGTTGTTGGCTGTAAACAGCCACATATATCTTCACATATAGGCTACCAGCCTCGGAGGACCAAAGGGCCCAGTGGATTAATTTTATTTTTGGAGGAAATGAGCAGCTACAGTCGGCTAAAACCTGCGTGTGTGTGCCAATCACTTCACGGCTGACTGCTTCTTCAACTTCAGTCAGTTCAACACGGCTGGCAACTAGACTCTTCCTGAATCCAGGCTCAGTACCAACAATCCGTCGCCAAACCTGATGATGGAAATGTGAGTGTTTTAATGCATTGTAGTATGTATTTTGCTCATTGCTACAAGCTTATGCAACAGCAGGGGCAATAAACCAGAGGTAACTTCAATGTTCGTCCATGTTCATGTTACTTGGTCAAAGTCTGAAGGGTAAACTTCAAATTATGAACATTCCTACACTAATCAAGAGGAGTTTAACAGTTGGCTGAATATAATTAGTCCTTTACCCACCCCATTACCTCTCCGTTTCTGCTGAAGTTAGCCCAGAAGGCAGGCTAAGTTGCGGCTGTGTCCTACTGCGGTGACTAGGCCGCGGTTAGCATGTTGTGTGTTAGCCTGTGATGTTTGGGGGGACAAGCTTTGCTGTTGTAACTGTGTGTGTGTGATAACCGGCATGAATTAACGGTCATGTGTGTTCACTGTAAGCGGCACATGCTGGAGCGCCTCCACTTCGCTCGAGTTACGCTGCAGGTCATTCGTGAATTCCCAGTATGTACGCTGCTGTGCTCTGGCTTATTAGCATATGAAGGCCACTGCCCTCAGAACCAACAGTTCTGAAAAGATGGGCTATGGGAGCATGGAAAGAATGCAGCTGTGCTTTATTCATAGGCTTTTTGGACCAAAGCATGTTACTCACCTTTCATGAACACATTACGGATCCATGTTAAATTGCAGAAAAGGAGCGAATTATGGGACCCTTAAACAAATGCACTGATCACTGGCTTGTTAGACTTGCATGTGCGTGTTTTTAAGCTCAGCAGCTTAATCAAGACTTCTGCTGTTGTTCGGTGCTGAAAAGGCCTCCAAGATGCTTGAGAAGTGGGACACAATCTTCAAGCCCAAGGTGATCAGAGGCCAAACACCTCCCTCAGACACTTGAGCTGTGCCAACTTTTAAAAAACTGCTGAGAAACTCACAGAGGACAATAACAGTAAGTACATGACATGCTTGCTTCCTACTACTGATAACTTTTTACTTTTTGTCTTTCTATGAGCTATTGATAATGTTTTTCCTACTTGCTTTTCACTTGTTTCTCCCTGTAAGACTGGGACAGTGACATGGCTTCCCTGCTGCTGCTTCTTCATCTTTTGCTACCCACAGCTGGGCGAAAAAGGTTCAAAATAAGTCCCAGTGATGCAGTGGACAGAATGGTGCATTTTCACAAGGTGATAAATATGCTTCATCAGAAGAGACTATCCCTAAAGTCAGCTTTTTATGTCAGATTAATTCAATTTTTGTCATAAGTATGGGCTTTTGAAAACAAAGTTTATGTCCCCGCTTTGACCTGCATTTAAATTCATCTCTAAGAAATAAGCAGGTTAGTATCATAATTTTTTTGAAGGAACACATTTTCAGTGAAGCATATGCTCCCAAAACAGAAAAAACAATTGAAAGATTTACAAAAAAAAACCTACAAGTGCCAACATTTGAATTATTAACTAATTCTATGTAATCAATATTTTTATTTTTCAGTTGTGCCTCAGCATTTATCAAAACTTGGAGGAAAGAGATGGCAGACAACAATACATCCTTGCTGTTGGCCGAACCCAGAACAGCATAGAGAGTTTCTACATGGCTGTAAACAAACAGCTCATCCTTTTCCAGGCCACAAGCTCATTGGGTGCATTTGATGAACTGTTTAGGTCCCACTACGTGTTAAACCTGTCCTATGATGACACTCCAGTTCTTCACTTTTGTGCAGACAACAGTCTACAACATCGATGTTATAACAACAGATAAGTCTCCAAGATTTCGTGAGTTGCTAGCAAACCTCTTTAACTAAATTTAAAAAATGTACAAGTGTCTCATTTGTCAAGCTCTACATGCTCCCTGCCAGTCCTTGATCACTCATTTGAGAATTAATCACAGTTTCTATCCAAGCACCAGGTATAATTTGGTTTGTGCACAATATCGTTGTAGATGTCAGTTCTCAATATTCTCAGGTTTCAAAAAGCATTTAATCAGTGTACATAGAAAGATTGTTTTAACAGTGCAGATGTGAAAAGCTCAGAGTCATCTCAAGCTCGTTTTGACAATCCCCAAGATACAGAGCTTTCTGGAACAAGTGCCATGCAGAGCCAAGAGACTTTGAGCCTGATCTATAGAAACATGTGCAAACTTGAAAGCTGATCTACTAACAGCGTGCAGCAAGGATTGCGTCTGTCAAATGAGCAAAATAGCATGCATAATCCATTTAGCGTGTTTGCCTTCATAAATCTGAAGAATACATGGAGATGATCAGAATGCGCAAATACTGGGGGGATGAGATGCAAATGTTATCATTTAACACCCACAATGTGATTTATCAAACTGATTGTGTGTGGTGTTTTTGCGTCTAAATTTAGTACGTTTGAAAGGCAGTTGCAATAAAGCATAGTGTTACGCGCAGAGGGCTACAGTCACTGTGGCGAGAAACGGGTCACATTTACCGAATATTTTCCTTCATCAACTTTTTGATGAATGATGGGAAGATATGGAGGCTGTCTGTTTGTCATTATGATGGACTGGAAAAAGAGGGATGATCCAGTGTGTGCCATGCAGACAAGCTCTACATTGTGGAGGAGTTAATTTAACCTATGTAAAAAAGATCAACACCCATTGTGTTTTGAGGACAATAGCTTAGACCAGAGGAAAAAAGAGGATAACAAAGACATTTGTGCCTCAATAACTGTAAAACTCCAAGAGACTGATATGGCAAACAGTGTTGTCTAAATAATTGTTAGGGATTTGGAAGAATTTAAGTTAAAAATGAATTGCTACCTCTGGTGTGAAAGGATGTTCATCTAAGATCTGCATTACAAAAACATACTGAACACTTTGAAAACCCATTCATCAGTTTTAGCACTGAAACTAAAACAACAAACTATTTCTGTGACAGTTTTTAGGATTGAGCTATGATACAAGGCGAATTAAAAAAAAAAAAAAAAAAACTTATGAACAAGTGCGTGTGAAAGACACATTTGTTTACATACCAATTCTTAAAACAATAAAATTTATGTGACGCAATTCTGACATGTGTAAATTGCTTGGGGAAGCACGTGTTTCAAAAACTGGGTGATGTGAAGACTTCTGTGATGGTACTTATTTTAAGATCCACCAACTGTTCTCAAAACAACAGACCTCTTTACAAATTCAGATATATTATTTTGATTTTGAGACAGCAAACCCTCTCGGTTCAAAACATGGTGTTCACAAAATTGGTGCTCTTTACTTCTTCCTCAGAAATTTGCCACCAAAGTTTAACCCTGCAGTGATGAACATTCATTTAGTTTCAGGGCTGGCCCTTGGTATAGGCGACATAAGGGGTCACCTAGGGCGCCATCTGCTGGAGGGGCACACTGCCAGTGCCCTTACCCTCGGGAGAAAAATAAAAATAAAATGATAAGAATAATTTGTGACACCCATCGGTGCCCTCCCTTTTTTTTCCTGTCTTGAAAATAAAAAAAAAAATTTACAAAATGAAGTAATTTATACATATAATGTTCGTCACTTGCGGCGGGGGCACATCCCAAGCAAGTCAGAGAGGAGTCAGTGGAGCCATGCTGCTGGATGACATACAGGCAGCGCCGGGACGCGGAGGAGGCTCTGGATGTGTTCAAGCTCAACGTGGACAATGGGGAGGATGACGACGAGATAGGGAAGAGGCTCGGGATTGAGGATGTGGCTGCGGATGGGAATGTGAGCCAGTGGAGGAAGTGGCAGCCCATGGTCTGGAATCTATTCGAGGATCCGTGTGGGTGCAGCGCTGCGTCTGGAGCTCTGTAAACACAATAACCCCACTTTACTGATCACACCCCCCTTGTTCATTCACAATAACATACTTTCTAACAGGGGTGGGCAACTTTGGTAACTAAGAGGGCCACAGTCTTATACCCACTGTCAAAGGGCCAAATAGCTTCCAATTAAAGAGCACTGACTATTTTACTTAAGGTTCAACAAAATAAAAAATATCTGGTTTTCATCGCATATATTAGGAGCTGGGCACATTCAATCAATTATTAACTTTGTTAAGTGTTGATCTGCAAACAAAGTTATTAATTTCAATAATATTTATACATTTTTAAAGTCAAAACACGTTTAACCTCCAAATTTATGACAAAAATATTAATTCTGTTGCTATACACTGTATGCATTTACTTGATTATGTGCTAAGGTTGTGCACTGGTTGGAATCTGTTAATATATATATAATAATACGCAATTCAGGGGTGACATTATGATATATGATGAAATAACATAAAATACCACAAGCAGACCAATATATGCTCATTATTAGCCCTTTTAAGCGATTTAAAAGATATATTCATTTTTAAAGACTGCTATACCCTGTTCATGCCTGCGAAAAATCTGGGTGAGCTGTATGTGTGAAGGGCAAACTGCTGAATTTTTCACTTGGACTTGACCTGGGTAAATTCCTTGTGCCCCGCTTGTATGTTTTCTGTGTAAGTTTGTGTGAGCCAAAATGTGACTGCAGCAGTAAATAATCAGGAAAGAGTGCTGTGGCCTCCAGGGGGCGCAACAAAACTGCGAAAGAATTCACCTTGAATATAGGTACTTATTACTATTAACTCTTTAAATGGAAAAGCTCACATTGATTCAAATTTAAAACAATGCCCAATTGACATTTCTACCATATATCAAATGAGTAAATTGACGTGCTTTCTAAATGAATGACAATGGTAAAAACTGAAAAAAGCTATTTCTTTTGTAAGCATATGCAAATCGCCAATGGAGGGGGGCGCCATATAAAATCTTGCCTAGGGTGCTACATTGGGTAGGGCTGGCCCTGTTTAGTTTGAGAAAATATGGATTTGATCCTATTTTGTAGCCTCTCATTGATGATACAAGAAAACTGGAGTGTGAAGGCCTTGATTTGCCTTTCTCAACTGATAAGATAAGTGGCACAATATGTCAGATAACTGGGGACAACTTGGGGATCCATGGCATTATGGACTTTGTAGAGTCACTCAATGGATGCTGCTTTTGCAGATTGTGTTTGATTGAAAAAGAAGATGCTCAGAATGTTTACAGCAAAGATGACCCTAAGATTGTCTTGCATGGAAAAGAGATTTTTGACATGCATAATGAGTTGCAATCAGACCCACAGAAGTTATCAGTGTGTGGTATAAAGAAAAGTTCAACTCTAAACAACCTGCAGTTCTTTCATGTTTGCAACAAGTTTTCTCTTGACATAATGCATGATATTCTAAAAGGGGTGGCACAGTACGAGATTAAGTTATTACCTCCGCCGAGGTTATGGTTTTGCCAGCCTTTATCTGTCTGTCTGTTTGTGTTCAAAATAACTTGAAAAGTTCTGAACGGATTTGGATGAAAATTTCAGAAATTGTTGGAAATGGGATATGGAACAATTGATTAAATTTTGGGGGTGATCCGGATCACTGTCTGGATCCAGGAATTTTTTAAAGGATTCTTTAACATTGCCACATAGGACCATTTTCGCCAAAGTGGACCTAAGTTGCTTGGCAGAGGTCTGCGCTCTCTGAGTGCTTTTCTAGTTGTTTGAGTATCTTGCAGAAAATGTTTTGTCCAAATCTGATCTTTTGTCTCACATATATGCTGTTAACTATGGATACTTGGAGCACAACAATCTTCCTACAAGGGTGAACTTGGACAGCAGTGGCAATACCATAGGGCTCAATTCCATCAAACTCTGTGTCTTGTAAGAAATATTCCTTTGCTTTTTGGTGACACTGTGCCAGATGTAAACCAAAACTGGACTTTACTGCTGCTTTTACTGCAGATAATCAACATCATCTTCTCTCCATTGGTCACTTTTGGCATGACTGTGCATTTAAAGCCCCAGTATGTAAGATTCCGACTTTCTGCTCTCTAGTGGCCTAGATAGAAATAGAGTGTAACTGCACTGTCTTAAAACAAAGCGCCTCACAGCAACATGCATTTGTTGTCATACAGAAGGAGGGGAAGCCGGCCGACAGGACTTCGAGAGGAACATAGAATGCCGACTGAAAAGGTACAATATTATAGTTTTTTTTGTACATACACTATATGCATTTGCTTTGCATGTGTATTCTACAGGAGGCTATTTCATCATACACTATTAGCTCCATAATTCTGGAGAGTTTTAAGCTAACTTGAGAACCGGCTGGAAAACAGAACTTTCTGGAGAACAATTTATTTATCCTATGCAGGTCTAAGACATGACAGAGGTTAGATGGCTTTGTACTATTCATAAAACTGCTAAACTGAGACAATTCCCCGATAACGACGGTGTCAATTGATGCATTGCAGTTGTGTTTGTCCATCATTTTTTAGGGACACATGTAACAGCTACTCGTTTTACAATCATAAAAGAATTTGGTCATATTTTGTAAGAAGTTTTGTTACAACGTCCTGTCCATTTACTATGTAATAGAAACTATTTCATTCTTATATACACTACCGGTAAAAAGTTTAGGAACACCCCAACTTTTCCACTTATTTATTGTAACTCAAGTCGTGCAAGTCCAATGAATAGCTTGAAATGTCACAAAGGTAAGTGCTTGACTCCCATATTGACTCCAAATCTGCCAGCCAGTCCTATTTGTGGTAATTAATCATCCTCCAGGCCCTTATTCTGAATTCTTATCAGAATTTTCGGAGTTTGTATCAAACTTGGTCCTTACCGTACCTTTTCAGCACTGTAGCCAGGCTGACACAGAGTCAGAGCTCTATTGAGCCTGTGATTTCTCTAGCCCTTTCTCTAGCTGTGAGGACTTAATGAGCTTTTTCAATGATAAAATTCTTAAAATTAGAGATAAAATTAGCAACTCCCTGTCTTCACCCGAACCTGCCGTACCATTAAATGTAGTCAGGCTTGAGTTAGACTGTTTCTCTCCAATTAGCCCTCAGGAGCTAAATTCTCTTGTCTCCTCCTCCAAACCATCAACCTGCCTTTTAGACCCGACCCCAAATAAGTTGTTTAAGGAGGTCTTTCCCCTAGTTTGTCCATCCCTGCTGGAGACAATAAATATATCTCTATCAACAGGCTATGTTCCACTGTCTTTTAAAGTAGCTGTAATCAAACCTCTTCTTAAAAAACCTACCCTCGATTTGGGAACACTGGCTAACTACAGGCCTATATCAAACCTTCCTTTTATTTCAGAGATCCTGGAGAAAGTAGTGGCTAATCAGCAATGTGACTTCCTTCAAAACAACAGCCTGTTTGAGGACTTTCAGTCAGGATTTAGAGCTCATCACAGCACAGAGACTGCTCTAGTTAAAGTCACTAACGACCTACTCTCAGCTTCAGATGAGGGACTTCTCGTAGTACTTGTTTTGTTCGATCTTAGGGCTGCTTTCGACACCATTGATCATAATGTTCTTATACAGAGATTAGAGGTATTACTCTGGATTAAAGGGATTGCCCTAAATTGGTTTAAGTCCTACTAACTGATAGATACCAGTTTGTACATGTGAACAACAAGTCTTCTGTGTACACTAAAGTAAGTTACGGAGTTTCTCAAGGCTCCGTGCTAGGTCCAATGCTCTTCTCCATCTATATCCTTCACCTCAGTGATATCATGAGGAAATACTCTGTTAATTTTTATTGTTACGCTGATGATACTCAACTGTGTTTATCAATGAAGCCAGGTGAGACAAATCAGTTATCTAAACTAGACGCCTGTCTAAAGGACATTAGGACCTGGATGGCCAAAAATTTTCTTCTCCTTAACTCAGACAAGACAGAGGTCATTGTGCTGGGCCCCCAACACCTTAGAGAAATCTTTTCTAATGATTTAACTGCCCTAGATGGCATTAGCCTGGCACCAAGCACAACTGTTATAAATCTTGGGACACTATTTGATCAGGATTTATCCTTTGACTCTCACATAAAGAAAACTTCAAGAACAGCCTTTTTTCATCTTCATAACATTACTAAAATCAGGCCTATCCTGTCCCAGAACGATGCCGAAAAGCTAGTCCATGCTTTTGTTACCTCTAGACTGGATTATTGTAATTCTCTTCTTTCAGGCTGTCCCAGCAAGTCGTTTAATGCGCTTCAGCTGGTTCAAAATGCTGCAGCACATGTACTGACTAGAACTAGGAGAAGAGACCACATTACTCCTGAATTAGCTTCTCTGCATTGGCTTCCCATAAAATATAGAACAGAATTCAAGATTCTTCTTCTCACCTATAAAGCTCTCAGTGGACAGGCACCAATTTATCTTAAAGAGCTTGTAGTGCCGTACAACCTCTCTAGAAGATTACACTTCCAAAATGCTGGCCTGCTCGTGGTTCCATCAGTCTCTAGAAGTAGTCTGGGAGGCAGAGCCTTCAGTTATCAGGCTCCTCTTCTCTGGAACCATTTACTGACCACGGTTCGGGAGGCAGACACCCTCTCTACCTTCAATGTTGGACTTAAAACATTCCTCTTTGATAAAGCTTTCAGTTAGGGACCAGCTCATAGTCCATAGTTTAGACACATAGCTAAGATGCAATAGGCTTAGACTGCCGGGGGGATCTGGCACACTGGGCTCTATCCCTCTCTCTCACACTCTTTCTCCATATATGCCTCTGCCCCTTTCTGTTTGCTCCTGTACTCATCTCTGGCTGTTGTCTTGCCTTAATAACTACATTTCCAGACATAACACATATTTGGCCATTTCATTAGCCCCATTCCAGTTCATAATCAGTATAGTTATTAAGGTAGACATTAGCATGATCTTTTTATCCATGGTTGATACATCTACAGTAACTATCTTTAGCACCACATAGGCATGAGGTCCCTCTTGAAAATGGGATGTCACATCTCAAGAGGCCTACCTTTAATACATTAATAGTTAACGGAGACAAATATGGTAGGGATGCATTTGTGGTCTGGGCACCCATGAGTTGGTCACTACCATAATTTCATTGATTATACTTCTATAAAATTACCACCACAACCATACAGACATGAGGACCCTCCTCAAAACAAGATGTAGAATCTCAAGAGGCTAACCTCTAATAAATTTGTTTTCAGCGGAAAAAAATTTAACGACGACAGGTCTATGATTGGTCCTTTGATCTGTCACTAACTTTACTTCTTACTTTAGTCCACTTGTCTCCACTTACCTCCCTTCCTTCGCCCACACACCCAACACAGCATCGTGTGGATTTGCTGTTCATCATGAGACTGGGGTCCACATTCAAGATTTCCTGCTGCTTAACAGAACGTTTTTTCTGGCCACCATGATGGAGGGATTCATCATTGGCTATATGGATTAATGTTGGGTGTTGGATGTATATATTTGTATATATACATACATATGAACATATGTCTTCCGGTTCTGGGGAGAACGCTGGCGCGTTTGGCTGCCACTTCTCCCTCCGGTAAAAAACAGCTTAAAAAGCTTATCTAAACCGCAAAAGCATCAGCATTTTCAACATACCTGGACCTACTGCTGCGCTCCTCCACCTGAAGAAGACTGGACCATAACCATTCAGTTTGGTCTCCGCTGGTTACTGAAGTGACTGCAACGCCATTCGGACGGCTGGACCACAAACCCGTCCTCCCGGGCGGCAAAGCCGGCTGCACCAGGCCAGTCATCCTCTTCTCCAAAGCAATGCAGTATCTGGTCCCATTTTCCACTCTTTGCATCCTCCTGTCTCACCGACTGCCTTCCACCACCGTCTCCACCATTGCTCTCCGCTACACATCACTCCAGCTCCACCAGCTCAAAACTTCCAGCACGCCGCTTGTCTCGGACCTGATCTCAAACATAAAACTCCTTGGACTATTACGTCGTCGCCTCTACAACCATAGAGGCTCCCGTCACAATTTTATTTCGCCTCAAACTACAGCATCCCTTCAATAAGCACGGACAACAACTCCACTTCCGCGTCCCGTCTCCACAACAACTGGCTACATTATCAGAGCACACATCACGAGAACACTTACACTCAATTGGAACGGCTATACAAAAAAACTGGACTCACGGTACATCTACAAGCATACAAAGACCATATCCACCTCTACAGATCCGCTCTCACATCTGCCCGCACATCATTCTACTCTGGCATTATTCTTTCTGGCTCATCCAACCCTCGTACTCTGCTCTCCACCATCAACAAGCTCATCAAACCGATTGACAACATCTCACAATCATTCACCAATGAAAAATGCAATAACTTCTTCAAATCAAAAATTGACAAGATCCACTAAGAACTTTCCACAACCCCAACCTCCTGTCTGGACCCACCACCTTCCTCCTCTGCTGTACCTCATAACATTCTCACCACTCTGTCACCTATTACTGGATCAGATCTCAACAACATTTTTAGAAATATCAACCTTTCCACCTGCTCCCTGGACCCTATTCCATCAGCTCTTGTCAAAGCCTGCCTTCCCTGTCTCAGCCAGCTCATCCTGGACATCATCAACTCATCTCTCACCTCTGGAACTGTCCCCCCTGCTTTCAAACTTGCCACCATCACACCCATAATTAAAAAGCCCGGATTGGACCCTGAAGACCCCAACAATTTTCACCCATTTCCAACCTCCCCTTTCTGTCAAAAATTCTGGAACGCTCTGTCACCACACAACTTTAACAACGCCTCCATTCCAACCATGAGACCTTTCAATCTGCCTTCAGAAGTCTTGCTCATCACATAAAAAGCCCTCCATAACCTGGCCCCTCCATACCTCACAGTACTCCTTCAGCCCCACTGCCCCTCCCGCAGCCTCCACTCCGCACCAGACCTTGGGGGATCGAGCTTTTGCCGTCGCCGCTCCCACCCTCTGGAACTCAATACCCCTCCATATCAGAAACTTGGACTCTCTGTTGTCATTCAAACAATCACTCAAAACTTACCTGTTCACAAATGCATACGACCCCTAACCACCCATAGCTTTCTTTTGTTTTGTTTAATTTTGTTTTGTTTTGTTGCTATTCTTTGTAAAGTGTCTTTGAGTCTTTTTGAAAAGCGCTATAAAAATTTATTAATTTATTATATATATATGTATATGTTTATTTTATATATGTATATATGTATCAATGCATATATGTGTATCCATAAAATGCAGAGCTTTATGCTCTATTGTAAAGTGTCTTGAGATAACACTTGTTATGAATTGGCCCTATTCAAATAAAGTTTGATTGATTGATTGATTGATTGAAACTCTGACAGGAAGAGGTCTGGCAGACCCAAAGCCACAAGTAATTCAAACGACAAGTTTCTGAGAGTTAACCGTTTGTGTGACAGGCGACTCACAGGACAGCAGCTTCAAGCACAGCTCAATAGTGGGGGCAGTAAGCAAGTCTCAGTTTCAACTGTGAAAAGAAGACTTCAAACTGCAGGATTGACAGGACGAGTTGCAGCAAGAAAGCCATTGCTAAGACATCAGAATAAGACAAAGAGGCTTGCCTGGGCCATGAAACACCGCCATTGAAGACTGGAAGAAGGTATTATGGACTGAAGAATTAAAATTTGAAATCTTTGGTTCATCACGCAGGATCCTTGTACCCTGTCAAGTAGGTGAAAGGATGGTTCCACAGTGTGTGACATCAACTGTCAAACATGTAGGAGGAAGTGTTATGGTCTGGGGCTGTTTTGCTGGATCATCGATTGGTGGCTTTTACAGAGTGAGAGGCACCCTGAACCAAAACGGCTACCACAGCATTCTGCAGCACCATGCAGTACCCTCTGGTATGTGCCTAATTGGTCAGGGGTTCATCCTACAGCAAGATAATGACCCAAAACATAAGTCCAAGCTATGCCAGAACTATCTCAGGAAAAAAGAACAAGATGGTAAGCTTGAAAACATGGAGTGGCTGCACAGTCTCCAGACTTGAACCCCATCGAGTTGGTTTGGGATAAACTGGACAAAAGAGTAAAAGCAAAGCAACCTACAAGTGCCACACATTTAAGGGAACTTCTGCAACAGATGTGGGAAGAACATTCTGAAGAATATTTGATTTCTAATGTAGAAGGAATGCCTCGAGTGTGTTCAGCTGTTATATCTGCCAAAAGTGGCTACTCTGATGAATCAAGAGTTTATAATACATTTTGGCCTATAAATTAATTTCCTGATTTTTTTTTTACTGCAATTGCTTATTTGCATTATGCTTTCATTTCAGAGTACAATGAGACATTCAACTGAATACTCTTCAGTAAAAAACTGGAAAAATTGGGGTGTTCTAAAACTTTTGACTGGTAGTGTATATGTGTGTTTTATTCCAGGATTCAAGCTCAACTTCAGCCTCCTCAGAATTTGCTGAGTCGAGAGTGTTGTGAAAAGGTCAGAGGAGAGGAAGAAGTAGGGGAAGGGGATGTGGGAGCTCCAGAGGGAGAGGGAGAGGCAGCAGTGATGATGTCAGAGTTGGTGACCCCCTTGACCAGAGGAGGCTGCAGGAGCAGAGAATGGCTGAAATGCAGGTTTGTTATTTGTAAAAGCAAGATGAGAATGTTTAAACTTTAATTTTATGTTCTACTATGTTATTGACAAGTGGTTTATTTTGTAGGCAAAACTCCAATCCCTGACAACAGATGACCAAGAAGCGTTACTTGAATTAGTGGCGACTAGACTACCAGGCCTTATGTTTGACATGATCAAACTACTGCAACCTCAGCAAAGTCCAGGTGATTGGGATAAGGGCCCACTAAACTGGTGCACCTGCAACAATTGTAGGGAAATGTTGACAGACACAGAGAGGCTCTGCTGCCACCAGACTCCTGAAAACTGCATTAGTAATATGGCATATGTATTACATTTTAGATGCAGGGGTTTTACAGTTAGCACGGGCTGCCTGGAATGACGTATTTGCAATTGATGCTAACCAGGAGCCTGGCACAGCTCAGCTGCAGTACAGGCATACAGCATACAGGCAGTATGTCTTATGGCAGCATGGACGCCTGGGTGAAGGCAACAGGGTAGTTATTCCAAGCTGCTGCTTCTGGAAGATTCGGGACACTTTTCCTGACCCAGGAGGACAATACCGAGGCTTCAGAGTGGGCCATCTTGAGTGAAATGTTTTCCATTCATTTTTGTGGACATTGTTATGATGGAAAAAAAACTGCACAAATACTTGTTCAATTTTTGACATTTCAATACTTTGTTATTTGTATTTGCATAATCAGATTTTGTATTGATGTGCAATATCCTAAAATTTTGAGTTTTGTTAATAATTTTGTTTTGCTGTTTATATTAAAACATTTTCTCACATTTCTGGTGATTCATGCATGTCATTTGAAAAAACTGCAAAACATCTGTTAGTGAAGTACCCATTAATATTAATCTTAAAATAAGATTAAAAAAAATAAAATAAAATAAAACTAATAAGCGAATACAAAGCAGGTGACAGCAATAAATAAACTAAAAACACTGAGTAGAGAAAAACTGCACTTTTGCATTCAGTTGTATCTATTATAAAATTTTGGAGAATTTTCATTCATTGAAAATATGTATAGCATTGAAAATATGCTATACATTTGTTTAATTCTATTTTTTGTTTTGAAAAGTAAAACTGCTAAGCATCTCCCAGGTGACAGAGCAAACCACAGAAAATAAACACATGTAATAAGAACAGGAACGATAATAGACAAACGTACAAAAGAAGGTGATTAGCAAATAGCAAATTATAATACAAATGTCAGTAATATTTATGCAATAAAACTCCTGTGCAGTTCTCACTTGTAGTTCCATAAGGGGTGATAGTGACATGAGGTGGGTGTGGTTTGAATAAGTAGTCCTACTGCTGTGAGGGAAAAAAACACACTTTTATGGCCTGAACATTTCCTGAGGTAGAACAGGGCTAAAAGGTACAGCCTGTAGCCGAGAAAACGAGTTGGCAGGAAGTTTGGCTATCTGTCACCTTGAGGACCCACTTCTCTTTAAATTTGTGTCCGAATAAGCTCAGATGTAGTTGGAGGCAGTGTTGGTGCAAGCAGCCCCAGGTTTCTGGAATCGTCCGGCCTTAGGCTTTGTCTCCTTGGAAGGCCTTTGCTACTTGCAATCCTTCAGTAGACAATTGCTCTCTGAAGGTCTGGGATGTAGCTGTAGTCTTTTGTCTCTTTCAAGGTATAAACACTCCAACTCTTTGACTTTTTATTGTAGTACCTCTGGTACCTTGAAAGGGAATGCAATTGTTTTTTAAAGTTCTTAATTTCACATTTGTTGCTTCTAGTGACTAGTTGTTTGACACTAAGATGGCCATAAAAGCAAAATCTTACATCTTTTGTCCATCACTATCTTGATCAGGGAGTTGGTGGTTGTGAAAGTTGTAGTCTATAGCTGCGAGCAAGGTTCGTGTTCTGTAAACAGGTGGGCTGTAACTAAAGAGCTTCCCTGCATACATCAGGATGTGGTTCTGAAAGTTTTCCAAATCCGAAGTTGTCCTGGTGTATGGGACAAAATAAAAATAAAAACATTTTCATTTGAAAAACTGTTCACTTCCATTCCATGCTACAATAAATGACATAAATTGTAGAGAAAAAGACAAGTCCTTTGTCTGAAATTCAACATGAGCAAAATAGAAATTTATGCACACCTTTATATTCATTTGAAAAAACTTTTGTTAGTCTACCAGCGCTTATTGAAGACAATGGGCTCTAATTTCCTGCCGCAACTCAGGGTGGCGCAGCCTGGCGCACCCCGCGTAGTGGTAATTTCGTCCGGCGCACCGCCATGTGCAGCCAATTTGGCAATTTGGTAGACTGGCTGCACCGAGATGGGTGTGACGGCGCACCAAGGGGAGGTGTCAACAGATTCAGCTTGGCGCAGTGACAATTTCGTGCCAAAAAAACATGCGGAAGGTGCGCTGAAAGCTCGCCAGCTCCAGCCTGGTCTATTCTCAGCGCAGGAGAGGCGCACCCAGGGCAGTGGTAATTTGGCTGACAGGCGCACAGTGCCCACACGTCACCAAAACCTCACAGGCAGGTATCCACAGTGTCAGGCACATTTCAATGCAATAAACAATCACAACAACCACTATTTAATGTAACCGTCTGAACCAACATATACATTTGTATCTATATTAATTGTCCCGTCACATCTGATGTCAGATCAGAGACGTTAGTCATAACTATAGAGTTCACATCTCCACAACCACAAACAGCCACATCATCCGATACGGAGTATCTGGCTTCTCTCATCTCATGACATTAAATAGAAAAGAAAAAAGAGAGAGACGCTCGCTGAAAAAATGTAAGTCACTCGGTGTCTTAAGGATTTACCTGTGATTGCCCATATTTCCCTCTTTTAATCTTTATTCATAACGTGATCTAAAAAGATGGAGTACATTATTGCAAGGAGGATGAGGAGGAGACATATTCTCACCTAAGGTTCTGCTATTTGGCGATGACAGACCAGGAATGCAAGTGGATCACAAGCATGATGAATGGATTAGCCTGCTGCTGTGTTTAAATGTAATTATCACTTCATTTTGTACTCCTACTATGACACAGGAACAGATTACATCTGTCCCGCGAGGTGGTCCTCACGGTGACGCGCATCGTGTCCTCGGATGCGCGGCCCAGTGGCCCCTGCGCTCTCCCAGCTGCTGCAAAAGTGACAGTGGCTCTGGCCTTCTTCGCCACCGAGGTGAAATTGTCACTGTGCTTGGCCCGCGGCGCATTTAAAGGCGAGGAGAGGTGTTCATTTGATTGGTGAAGATCACACTCGGCTGTGTTAAACCCTACTCTCCTCCCTCTCTGCCATTTGCGCCGGTGGGAGAGACGGAGGCGTGTGTGCGCCTCCCTGCTCCAGTTGGCGCGTTGCAGGGCAGGTGCGCTGTGCCTGCGCCTGGTCCAGGAAATTAGAGCCCAATATCCCTGAGTGCCTTGTGAGCTGCTGAACCTATGCGCACAAAAGAAGAAAGCACATCCTTTGAGCAAAATATCTGAGATAATTGAGTCCAACAAAGCAAACCCATACACATGACAGTCTGAATTACCTTGCTGTATCCAGGGCTTTTCCTCGCTGCTGTGATCCAGTAGTCCATGATCACAGCTACCCTTCTTCTTCATTCTTCTTCTTATGAACATGGAGCAACACACCACTCCACATCATCTAAAAAAAGGAGAAAGAAAACAAATAGACATCGTTAAAAATGTCAGCATTTTAGTATGAACAATAAGTATTCTCACTGTGTCTTTAAGATATAAAGGTCCTCTAAAAACATACCTTGAACAAGTAGCTTGTTTGGAGCAATACCAGAAGTGGTTCACAATGTCTTTGATCCATAACAATAAAGATGATTGCTCCTTTATTGTGCCTGCCTAATAATATAAACAACATAGGAACATGTAATGCTGTCAACTCTCCTGGTTATTCCTTGTAAAGCTGGGTTTTACCACATTCAATAAAATGCTTTTTAAAAAATTTGAGTTGTTAGTTTAACAACAAATAAAGGATAACATTCTTGCTCAAGTTCTTTGCAGTAGGCCAGATATCAAGGGGTAGTTTTTGACCCCATTGTTTCTATCTGTCATGCTCAGGATCTGAAATTAGCAATAATCAATAGGTTTTGGTTTTCATATATAATTTGTAACATGGGCTACATATAAAGTCATCTTTGGACAAGTAAACAAAACAGATAGATGCAAATCTTGTGAATTGACAATCCAGCACAGTAGAGAAAGAACAAAAGGTAGAAAGAGGTAAAGGAGGTGGAGGAGGGAGAGATGGAATTTTTGTTCATGCACAGCTAAACAATTCAAAATACTTATTAAAGTACTCACTGAGCAGTGCAACGATCTGGAAATGGGCATCAGTCACCTCTTCCTTTACCAGTATTTCATGGAGGAGGACATCCATGGCCCTGACGAAGCATTCCTTCTCCATGATGACAGAGTTTCTGGATATTTCCTGTTTGTCAACGGTCACGATATGAACAATGTCTCTAGACTCCTTCTCAATGACTGTGTAGGTGCAATACTGTGCACTGTGACCTGTGGAATAAATATAGTTTAGTTTTCAGTGGGTTAAATGAGTGCAAACAAATTAAAAAAAACATCTCACCTGGAGAGTCTATTCTGCCCTAGTGATAGAAAAAGAGATTAAATATTACAACCATTGTTTCAAGTAATGTGCATGATTAAGTATCTCAAATTTCAGAGTAAGATATTTAAAAAACTGCCGGAATTCATGGGGGAGAGATCAACCAACCTAGAACAACAACTTCATCCTTTTGGCTCAAGTGATTCACAACATCAGCTCTGCACTTTTCCCAACAGTCTTCGACAGGCTCAACACAGTATGTGTCCTGTACTTTTAAAAAAGTGGACAGAGCCACTATGCCCATTTTCATGAGCTGTAATAGGAGGACAATTTTTCTGCAATAATTGCCTGACAATAAAATGTTGATGGCCAGCATAAAATCTCCGCCCTGCATGCCATATTTTCGCAATGGCTGTGAATTCCATCGCCACAGGCTGTGTCCATGAGGCCATGAACTGTGATTTAAGAATAGGGCAAGGTGAAAAATTTGAGGTATTTAGAAACTGACAAATTATGTCATACATTCAAACAAGTATGATCATTGATATTATTGTTATCATGAAAAGATAACATTTCTTAAGGGGTGCAACAAAAAAATGAGTTATCAAAACGACTTCCCCATTCTAAGATTACTGCAGTTCCACGAGTTTTCAGGGTCACTGGAAAGGGGGTTACCAGCACAAGCCTCTCCAGTCACAGTGTTGGTATAGTTGCAAGTCTTCATTGGAAAATGCAAAAACTTGGCAAGTTTGAGTAGGTTGTCACCATAAACAGCTAATCTAAATCATCTGGAAAAAAAACTTTGGGTGGGTCTGCGGGGGCTTGGATGTCCTCATCATGGAGGTCAGGGACAGCAACATTGAGCACGGTTTCATCCATGCTTACTTCATAAAGATCGTGTATGTTAGGGATTTTCAATGAAGCACCACCAGCACTATGTGAAGAGCCAAATTAGTATAATGTTTGGATTACAATCCTCAAAATTGATCAATAATGCACATTTAACAGCAGTTTAGTACCATAAACTAAGAAATGTAAGATATTCTTTGTCAGAGCCGGACTCATCTTCTGGACACTCCTCACCAAGATCCTCCATTTGGATTTTACAGAAAATCAAACATTAGTACTGTAGATTGAAATCATAGATCAGTGTGAAATTTCTAGAAAAAGGACCCATCAACAGCTACTTACATGTTCTTTCTCAGGTCATCTCCTCCTCATCTGGAGAGTCATGCTGTTCACCACCAGCAATGTTCAAGGATTGCATGCTGCAAACAGAGCATAAATGAGACATGTATAATTATAAAATGTTCATTCAAGGAAAAAATGCACTTTGTATATCTAAGTTGTACTTCAACATTACCTGGATTCTAAAACATCCACCTCCCCTGCTTCTTCAGTCAATGGCTTTACACCTTGAACAGCAAACTCTTCATCCCTATTTCTAAAGACAAATAATATATCAACTTTTGTTACCATATTTCATAAAATAACTTCACATAAAATGTTCATAGCATATCATTGGGAGACATCATCTTTAAATGGTGTTGGGTATGGTCTTTAAAATCATTTGATTTGGTCAGTGAGGAAAATAATGAAATCTTTTCGCAAGCCCTGCCTACTACTGAGCTTGCAGACATCTTTTCCACTAACTGGGTTACTGTCAGTGGGACAGACTACAGGGCAGGACTGGCTGTTTGCAGTGAGATTGACCATGAAATGCTTGTATTTTGCAGAATCAAATAGATACTCCTGGTTGAAAGTGTTGTCTTTATATTGTGATCAAGCTTGTGGTAGACCATTTCAAAAAGCATTTTCATGTTTAAAAGTGATGAGAAAGATGTTATAAAAGCAGACAGTCTTGCAGTTTATAAGCCTTTTGACTTCGAGGGGAAAAGGTGATGAGAACTTGTTTATGATTCCTATGTTGTCTTTGTAAATGTCCACATAGTTAAGTTGTGTTGATGGTAATTTGAAGTAATTTCTTGATTAAACGAGAGATTTTGAAAATTGTTTTTGGTTTGTTCTATTTTTTTTTATTAATAAGTCTTGCACGTCAACATATTCAAGCATCTGTAAACAGACATTTACAGTCTATTGATTTCACTTTTCTGCTGTAGCCTTGTGGGTGGCTTTAGGTGTTTTCAGAAATGTCTAAAACTGTCATAGTAGCTTCAAAACATGGTAGTAAACACATTTAGTTGATAAAATGACACTTGTTTGAAAAAAAAAACTAAAGACACTTTTAAAGTAAGAAATTAACACCCCAATTGGAAAATAATTACATGGCTTATTGTTGAAAAAACACATGAAGTATTTAAATAACACTGTTTATGTTAGAAGTTAACACTGATTGTGAAGTAAGTGACACAATTTGGTGTTAAAAGTACACTGAAATGAGTTGTTAAATTACACTGTAAAATTTGAAATCAATATTCCAAGTGAAAATAAATAACACAATTTAGAGTTAAAATTACACTTAAAAGAGTTGTCAAATAACACTGGATGTGCTGGAAATCAACACCCCCACTAAACAGAAATGACACAGTTCAGTGCCAAAAGTACATCTGAATGTGTCCATTTTTAACACTTTAAAAATAAACACATTCAGAGAGTTGGAAAAAAACACCTTCAAAAGTGTAAATTTAACTCAGAGTCTGTGAGGATAATATAAACTCAGGGTAAGAGTTAAACTTAACATTATGGTAGTTGAATTAGCACCTTCGATTTTGCTGTGTTCCTATTTATCCATGTTTGTCTCCTTCATTTTGCTCTCTCCATGTCTCCAGTACTGCCAGCTCACTGTGGGGGCGGAAGTTGACACCTCGGCTCTCTGACTGAGACTGACCAATCATGAGGCTCCTTAAAGTGTTCAGAGGAGGTCCCGCCCATGAGAGTCAAGAAGAAATGCAAGCAAAACTTCAAGAAACGCAAAGAAAAGTTCAGGAAACTCAAAGGAATCTGTGGTTCATGAGAATAATATTTTGGCTTTTAAACAAAAGCTGTGGATTTATCCAGTTACAACTTTAATCACAAATATATTTCATTTGTTCATCTGCATTCTTTTGTATTTTTGAAATCAGAATTTTGTTTGCACTTTTTTAATGTTTTCAAATCCATTCTTTTTGATAAAGAAAAACTCTCTCCATAGATTTTGCCCTCTCCTCACAAACTTTATAAAACGTTGAGGCAGGACTGTACCATTTCATAGAAATTAAGTGAGGAAGTTCAGCGATACTCAGCATGAATCAAAGTTAACTATTTGACACTGTTTAATGGTTTGTATGGTAAAAGAAAATCTACTCTAATGGTGCTAGTCTTTCCACTGGAAAAAGACTTAATAATTAGTAGTTTAATATTTCAGAGTCCCCTGCTGTAATGGGTGTTTAGAATCTTCCTAACTCCCTCACTCATAAACTTCCTCTGTTTAAACGGATACAAAAAATTGGACCTTGTACCTCACCTGGCCTCCCTCGCGGAGACTTATCACTTTCCACCCCCCTGTTCAACAATTGCTCTCAAAGGTAAACCTTTTTTTTTTAACAATGTGATTTAACGTTTTTTGTTGTTGTTGTTGTTGTTGTTGTTATTATTATTTCCACTAAATTCTAGGATTGTATCACCTTCCTCACTTGAAGATAACCTCCCCTGAGGTGAGACACTTCAGTCTGAATACAGTGAAAATCAGAGAAAATATGAACAAACAGAAATTGTTTTCACATACGCATCCTGAAATTTTCGGAAAGTCTTAACATGATTAAGTTGTGTATCAGATTATATAAGCACTGTTACAGTTTAAGACTACTCTGGAAGGCTACATTATTAAAAAGGGTAGAAAATACACAGTGTCACCTATCTGTGAAGATGTGACTGAGCCGATGCAGATTTATTACATACACTGTGGCCCACTTTAGAGGATTTCTGGGCTGTGATATTTTCTTTTTATTCAAAGATCTTTAAGTGTAAAGTAAGCCCAGATCCTCCATTGATTATACTGTATTATACTATAATCTATATTATACTGTAACTTACTTTGTGATGGAAGAAGAAAAACTTTTAAAGCTCGATGAGAACTGAGTGACACCTTACACCTAGAAAGGATTTGACATACCCTTAATGACAGGTTAGAGGATTTTAAAAGTATTTGGGAACCGATGATCAAAGTCATGGAAAGGTCTGATGATTAAAATGCACTGTTCTGTTTTTAATTTTGTGGTTTAAATAACATAAAAAAATTACCAAAAAATAAATTAAAATACATATGAAAAAATATAAAAATATCTCCATGGTCTGTTAGCATCATTTGATATGTATTGTCTGAAAGTTTCCAATTTTTCTTTTTTATATTTGTGATTCTTCCGCTTCAGTTTTCTGAGCAGCTTTTTCACATGCAGCTATTCCTATCATTTCCTCCTTCCAAATAATTTCATTGTTTTTCACTCATCCTCTGTTTCTCCATGCCAAGGCAGAGTCACTCTCTGAATATTCTGAATAACTTAGAATTATTTTTTGTTGTTTAAAACAGACAGGCAAAGCTCTGTTCTCTTTTAAGTTTCTCTTTTAAGGAAATTGTTTACTTTTATTGTGATGAATCTAATGCTGGTCATAAAACTAAAAGGTTAATGTTTTTAAAGGCAAAGTTGCAGTTTTTGCCTCAGTAGTGGTAGAAAGAGGAAAATTATCAGCCTCAGAAGCTTAATTTCTTGCATTATTGTGTATTTTTGTGACAGTTGGAAAATGGTAATACATTTTGTGTAGAAAAACATTATTTATTTGATCGAATACCCCTGATGTCACCTGCTGAATTACTGTTTCTTAGGTTTGGTTAAGCGTTGATGTGAAAATGATCCAGCAGCTGTTCAAACATATTTTTCTTCGTCTCTACTCCAATTCAAAGAAGTGAGTCGGTAAAGTAAGTTCATTTTAGGTTTTGAAGTATCTTTTTCAAATGTACTTTTATCATATGTGGAGTCATTTCAATAAGACGAGGCTTAATTAATTGAAAACTGTTTATAAAGTCATTTCCTAGAGTTTATTGGCTGTAAGGCGCACTTTTTTCATTCATGTATGGGTTTTCAGAAATAATTTAAAGTTAAAAAAGGGAGACCTCAGAGCCATTATCAAAAGCGAAAAAGACTAATGCTTTTTTAAAAATGGAGTCTTCACATAAACTGACAGGTCATAACGTTACAGCAGTCCCCAAAGTCCCTAAATATGGGGGCTGTTTTGGATTATTAAAAACAAAACAGAATTGTAAGGGGGTGGTGCAAAGGCATAGCAGGTAGTGCACGTGCTTCACAGCAAGAAGGTTGCTAGTTTGCTCCCTGTGTCGGTCAGGGCCTTTCTGTGTGGAGTTTGCATGTTCTCCCTGTACATGCATGAGTTCTCTCCAGGCACTCCAGCTTCCTGCCACAGACCAAAATCATACTTTTTGGGCTGATTGGTGACTCCAAATTACCCTTGGCTTGTGAGCATGAATAGTTGTCCGTCTCTCTATGTGACCCTGCAATTGGCATGGGATTAGTTCTGTGTGTGCCCCGTCTCTAGCCCAATGTCAGCAGGAACAGGCTAAAGCCCCCTGCGACCCCAAAAGAGCCTCACCTCACCAACAGACTTCAGACAAGTCTACCACCCCTTTTTTCCTATAAATGAGCCGTCCTCTGAGCCAGAAAACTTCAATCTGTGTCAATACACTGCCGGTGATGGCTCGATGGCTTAGGGACCGTTGGCAAATTACCATGTGAAGAAATGGTGTGAATGAAAATTTCATAACTTAACCACTGAGGACGGCTGGTTTAGAGGAAAATGGGGTGGTAGCTCTCAGTCTTCACGACAGTGATTAAAAAGAGGGGTCAGGTTTGTAACTGTGGTATTTTATTGATAAGTTATTGACCCCAGAAACTCTGAATCTGTGAATATCTTTCTAACGTGGTGGGAGACAGACTTGAGTCCAGACCTGCTGTTACCGGCTGATTTTGTTGCTGTTCGAGGGCAGCTGCGGCCTCCCTCAGCAGCTCTGGCACAGATATGGACATGGTGGTGATATTTCTGCTGTTTCTGGAAACATTTACCATAGTCCAACACGAACACAACCTTACTCCTTACGGCCACTGACGTCACTGCGCCACTTGGGATTGCCAGTTCAGATTGAATAGTGGACCACTTTTTGCGGGGCGGGTATGAAAACAGAAAAGCAAAGTCCTCTTTGTTTTCTTTTTAGTTGTGTCATAAAATGTGCAGCCTAAAGAAGAAAATGAAAATGCAGTTTGGATGATTTAGTATTCATTTTATCTACAAGTCAGAAATTGTAGCCATAACCTTGAAATTAATAAGCATTACCGCGAAAACTTTTAAATTTTCAAATTTGACAATTCAGATTAAATTTTGGTAAGTATTTGCTGGGGCATCTTCAAAAATTAAATCTTTAAACTTTTTTCATTTTAATTAAGTCACAGAATGAGCAGTCTTGAACAAGAATATGAAAAGCAGTTTGGGTAATTAATTTTTAATTGTATTCATGAGTCAAGAAATGCAGCTTTATTCTGAAAATGATAAAGCGTTTCTGTTAAACCATTTTAATTTGGATTCTGGTCCTTATTCGCTTCCATAGTAATCAGTGTGGTTTAGAATAAGTCGTTTTCTGATGTGGTACATGACCACAGGGCTAAACCTGCATGCATTATGTGATGAAATATCAGAGACTGTTGTCATTTACCAGTTTCCCTGTTGTTACACATATTCTTGTGATGGCTGTGTGCATATTCATATTTGCATACAGGCAGGAAGAGCGAGATAAACTGCATGTGTGACTATGTAAATAGAAAATGAGGAAAGAGATAAACGTATTCAAGTTTGTTCCCTCTTTGTGTTTCAGCGAATTGCATGATGAGCCGTCTGTGTTTGTGTGCTGACTGTACTGTGTGTGTTTGCCCATGTTCAAAGGGATATTAGTTGAGCTCTTTCATTAAAATATCCAGCGTAATACTGTATTTTACTATCTGTTAAAGAATTAAGAAAATGTCAAGACACCAATAAAAGTGCAGCATTTAGCCAACCAATGCTGCATTATTATTTCATAGTGCAATTGAGTGATGCAGGAATAAGTTAAAAAATGAAGACGTGTGGAAGCACCTCAAGTTCCTACTTGGTCAAGTTTACCATATGTGTATATATACAAGGGCTGATTGATAAGTTGTGGGCCTCATATTTAAGGGTTTGACTTTTGGTAGATATATTGCATTATTTTTCAACATTATCCCCTTCAGTATCTATGCACTTTTGCCAGCGATGTTTAAGGGCCTCAATGCCACTATTCAAAAAGTCCTTTGACTCCACTGCATGTATGATGTCATCATCTGACCGAAAGTAGGTGCCGGAAATGGCCTTTTTCAATTTTGGAAAAAGATGAAAGTCTGATGGAGCAAGATCAGGCGAATAAGGATGATGCTCAATCAATTCAAAGCCACAGTCTTTAATGGCAGCCATGGCAATGACAGACTTGTGAACAGGGGCAATTTGTGCATTTTGCAAAGGTCACTTGCCTTGTTTACGTTAGAGTGCTACCTCTTCGATATAAACTGACCAAATGACACCAGTCTTCGGGTACATAGCCTTAAATAGTCAGGGAATAGTAGAGCTGAAAAAGGACATCCCTGCTTATCGTCTTCAATACAAGGGTCACAACTTATCAATCAGCCCTTGTATACATACATATGTACTATGGAATGCCATAACCAAGTAGCCGGCATAGTGTACAGGACCATCTGTGCAGAATATGAACTGGAGACCCCAGGGTCAAAATAGGAAGCACCTCCCAAGGTGATGGAGAATGATAGAGCCAAGGTCCTGTGGGACTTCGAGTTACAAACCGACGAAGTGGTAATGGCCAACCAACCGGACATTGTAATCATGGATAAGCAGCAGAGGAAAGCCATTGTGATAGATGTAGCAATCCCAAGTGATAGCAACATCAGGAAAAAGGAACAGAAGAAACTAGAGAAATACCAAGGGCTCAAAGAAGAGCTAGAGAAAAACTGGAACGGAAGGCAACAGTAGTGCCTGTGGCCATTGGAGCACTCAGGGCAGTGGCCCCCACACTGGAGAAGTGGCTCCAACAGATCCCTGGAGAAACATGAGACATCTCACTTCAGAAAAGCGCAGTCCTAGGAACAGCTAAAATTCTGCACAGGACCCTCAAGCTCTCAGGCCTCTAGTAGAGGACCCGAGCTGAAGAGGACGAACCCACAGGGAGAGGGGGGTGGGTGAGAGAAGAGTTTATATGTATATATATATATTAGACTTGTAGTTCTTGAGACCACTTTTTTGTGGTCTTGGTCTTGTCATAGCCTCGACAGTCTTTGGTCTCGGTCTTGTCTCAGTCTCGGGTCTCTCGGTCTCGCAATGTCTCGGACTGGCCGAGCGGTCTCGAGGGATTTGTAACCTATAATATCCAGGCAGGCACAGATTTTTTGTGACTTATTATGCGTTCTTACATGTGCGGTATGTGTTTTCAATTTAGGAAAAACAAGGTAAACAAAACTTTGTGATCACCCCTCCCGATTGTACACTGTGTTGAGCCCGTAAACGCCGGCCTGCGGCTTCGTTTGAAAAACCGCTCAGTCCGACTGTCACATTCTCTGCTGTCTGATGCAGCCACGGTCCGCTCTGTGGAGTACAGGCCTGATATTTTCCATTTAAAGCATGCCTGTTACTGTTGTTGTCTGTCAGTTATGTCATTTTGCAGTGTAGCCGATGTTCATGTGAACATTTGATCGAAATGCCTCCCTCCCAAATGCGTCTCTGGGCGCGCGCTCTTCCATGTGCCGGTGAGCGTAAAGACGCAGACAGACGCGCATCACAGGGATAGTAAGTACCATCAGTCACTTTGTGTGATTTTATAATTCTAGCGGTGTTTTGATAGCTCATGTGCACGGTTCAAGTGAACACAAAGACTTAAAAGTGACGAGTCAGCGTTTTGATGATTTAAACCTCAACACTCTTCATCAGTCCAGCTCTGAGCCGCTGTTTTCACTCACTCACTGTTTTCTAAATGATAAATTCATCCTGAAGTTTCCTGCATCACATATTGTCCATGATATAAGAACAATCTACTAGTACAGTGGTTCTCAACCTGTGGGTGGAGGCCCATAAGGGGGTCTCAGAGCTGATTTCAGTGGACAGTGTTCACTCATTCATTACCATTCATTAGACCTTTTTTGAGGTGCAGGGTGGTGTTGGAGGCTTGTTATTTTGTTAGATGACTTTGGGACTAGTTAATAGTTATGTCAGTCCTAAACAGCACTCAAGAGTCAATCCTCAAATACTGTAGAAAAATAGCGGTCATGCAATAGCCACAAATATTTGATCTCAGCCAATTGATGAAAACATTTTTAATGAGTTCACGCACAAGAAATGCACTGTCTCTGTATTATTGTGCCTGTAGTTGAATACAATCTCATATTTATACTAAGCAGCTGAACCCAGTATGGTGCTTATGTTCTACAATTCATGCAAGATGTTTTTTGGTCTCGGTCTCGGTCTTGAGCTGAACTAGTCTTGGTCTTGACTTGGACTGTCTTGGTCTTGGTCTTGATACTCTCTGGTCTTGGTAGTGTCTTGGTCTCGGTTTAGGCGGTCTTGACTACAAGTCTAATATATATATAATATATATATATAATATATATATATGTGTGTATATATATATGTATATATGTGTATATATATATGTGTGTGTGTATATATATATATATATATATATATATATATATATATATATATATATATATATATGTGTGTGTGTGTGTATATGTGTGTGTGGGGTGTGTGTGTGTGTGTGTGTGTATGTATAACATCCCTCCCAAATCAAATACATTAGGTGACATTAGACTATCGAGGACTTAATGAGATCACGGTCAAGAACGGCTATCCCCTGCCGTTGATCTCTTCCGCTTTCGAGCTGTTACAGGGAGCTACAATCTTCACCAAGCTGGATCTGCGCAACGCCTATCATCTGGTCCGCATCCGGGAGGGAGACGAAGACGGCATTCAACACTCCCATTGGTCACTACGAGTATCTCGTCATGCCTTTCGGTCTCACCAACGCCCCAGCAGTCTTCCAGGCACTGGTGAAAGACGTACTCAGGGACATGCTCAACCAGTACGTCTTTGTCTATCTGGACGACATCGTCATCTTTGTCAGGAACCACAGCGACCACATCCACCACGTTCAGTCCATCCTCCAGAGACTCTTGGAACACTCCCTTTTCGTGAAGGCCGAAAAATGTGACCCCGGATCAGCCTGGCCCCAGTTCCTGTCCACCCCGCTGCCTCTTCGTTCCTGAGGTTCTCCGGTCAGAAGTACTCCAGTGGGCCCATGCTTCCAACCTGTCCTGCCATCCTGGGTATCACCGCACCCAGGAAGTCCTGCTTCAGCGATTCTGGTGGTCAACCTTGGAGGAAGACACTAGAGACTTTGTTAAGGCCTGTCGTCTGTAACCAGCACAAGCCTTCACATCTAGCCCCTGCTGGACTCCTTCATCCGTTACCTATCCCTCATTGGCCCTGGTCTCATATCTCCATGGACTTTGTTACTGGGCTTCCTCCTTCAGACGGACACACAACCATCCTCACCATCGTCGATTGGTTTTCAAAGATGGCCCACTTCATCCCTCTGGCCAAGTTACCATCGGCCAAGGAGACTGCTCAGCTGGCTCTAAACCACGTCTTCCGTCTTCATGGTCTTCCAGTAGACGTGGTTTCAGACCGAGGGCCCCAGTTTTCGTCCATCTTCTGGAAGGAGTTTTGCATTCTCCTGGGGGCCACCACCAGCTTATCCTCCGGGTTTCACCCCCAGTCCAATGGCCAGTCCGAACGGATGAATCAGGAGATGGAGACGGCCCTTCGCTGCATGGTTTCCCAGAACCCCTCTTCTTGGTCTCGGCAGTTGTTATGGGTGGAGTACGCCCATAACTCCCTGGTCTGCTCGTCCACCGCTCTATCCCCGTTCCAGTGTGTGTACGGTTACCAACCTCCGCTGTTTCCTGCCCTGGATAAAGAGGTCTTCTGCCCTTCTGCCCTCTCCTTCGCCCGCGGACCTGGGCCCGTGCCAGAGCCACCCTCCTTAGGTCTGTGGAGCGCTACACCACCTCGGCCAACCATCGTCGGACTCCTGCTCCTACATATCAGGTGGGTCAAAAAGTTTGGTTATCATCAAAAGACCTACCTCTTTGTGTAGAGAGCAGGAAACTCGCACCTAAGTTTGTGGGTCCTTTTCCAATCCAGAAAATCATCAGTCCGACGGCCGTGAGGTTGGCGCTTCCTCGCTCCATGAGAGTCCATCCCACATTCCACGTCTCGAAGATCAAGTCTGTCCACGAGAGTCGTCTGTCGCCTGATGTGGCTCCTCCTCCTCCTCCACGTCTCATCGATGGAGGTCCCACTTACACCATCGCCGTCTGCTCCGTTCCCAGCGGCGAGGAAGAGGGCTGCAGTACCTTGTGGACTGGGAGGGTTACGGTTCTGAGGAAAGATCGTGGGTACCTTCTCGGAACATCTTGGACAAGGACCTGATCAAAGAATTCCATGAGAGACATCCTGAGCAGCCGGCCCTGGGTAGGCGGGGATGCCCCTCTCAGCAGTCATCTGTCACTGATCCAATAAACACCCCCATGTCTAAGGAGGAGTCAGATGCTGAAGAGGAAAAAGAGGAGGCTCCTGTTCCACCACCTGACGTCCGCGATGATTCGGCCTCTGAGGAGTACTGAGGTTCCTCTCCCCTCCCACCCTGCCTGTCGATGATGTTGGGACGTCAGGAGCCGTCCCTTGAGGGGGGGGTTCTGTCACAGCCTCAGTCTCAGTCTCAGCCTGCCTCACTCCAGCGCTGATGTAATCAGCTCAACTCCTACCACCTGTGCGCCTGCTCACACCTGCACCTCATCATCTGCAATCAGTCCGCCTACTTAAACCCCGGCTCCACACTCACTCAGTGTCAGATCATCTTTGCTCTCATGCTAAGAACACCAGACCTGCTATCCGGACTGATCACCTGTTGCCGACCTGTTTCGTTCCTGTTTCTGCCTGTATTGTCTGATCCTCGGCTTGACCACAAGGTATCGACCAGTTTCTGTCCTGAACCTACCTGCTTGTCTGATCCCTGGTTGTCGACCTCGCCTTCTGTTCCTGACGCTGAGTTTCCGCCTGTGAATCCTGATCTGTGGTGGCTACCTGATCTTCGGTTAAAGACCCAGCTTCCTGTTCCTGACGACGAGCTTCTGTCAGTGAGTCCTGATCCGTGGTGGTCATCTGATCTCTGGTATCCGATCCTGTTTCCTGTTTGTAACGCCGAGTACCTGTCAGAAAGTACTGATCAGTGGTGGTCGTCTGATCCTCGACAATCCTCGTCACTTCCTGCTTCAAGGGAGCAAGTGAGTCTGAACACGCTCCACCTTAAAAGACGCTGAGAGACTGAAAAGTGTGATTCTGTGATCACGGGTTCGATCCCTGCTCCTGACTCACTACTCCTGTGTCAGTTAAATAAAACTGTTTCTTGTAAACTGAATACTGTTTCGCATCTGGGTCCTTCCTATCTCCGTGTCATTAGGTACCTGGCAACAGCATTAAATGTGTAACCAGGCACACCAGTTGGACAGTTCAGTATATTTCACTAGTCATTAGGGAAAGAGCCCATAGAAAGTGTTTGGGAGGACAGAACTTTTTAGAGATATATCCAGCAATTGATTGGATGATCGTTTCATCAATCACATTTATTCTGGGCCAATTAGATAATTTAGTAGGTGGGCGTTACTGCAATACAGGGTGTGAGCCACTTCAAAACTCTTGTCAAAACATATAAGACGTGGAGCTAATATATCCTTTTTATAGTACTACAATACATCTTAAGGTGCAACCTGGACACACCATCAGTGATGTTTCCTGGGTCATCGGGTGTTTCGGGTCTTACATCAGACACCCTCACCCAGGCGACCCAGCCAGGGGTGATCAGGCCCCGACTTGTGTCCAGGTGGCGCACTACGCCACATGTCCCCCCTCCTCAACCAGAGCCACTGTGAAGCCTTCTCAGGGTCCGCATACTTGGCCCTCTTCCTCTCCTGAGCTTCCTCCATTCGGTCCTCCCAGGGGACAGTTAGCTCAAGGAGCACCACCTGCTTGCTGGCCATAGACATCAAGACCATGTCTGGCCGAAGTGTTGTAGCTGCGATGGTGTCCGGGAACCTCAACTGTCTCCCTAGGTCAACTGCCAGTCCCTTGATGTTGTGAGCAGGCCCCCCTGGGCCTCCTTGGAGGTTTGAGGCTTGTCTCCTGCTCTGACAAAACAGAGATGTTTCTAGTGTGTATTGTTTTTCATTTAATAAAGAAATGTGATCCAGATTTGATAAAACTGCTACTAAAGCTGTTAGCATCTATGCTAATTTCTGTTCAGGTAGTTTTTTTTCCTGCCGTGTTCACACTTGAATCTCTCACCTCTTCCTGCTCTAAAGGGCTCTGATTGGACCATCCCGCTTTGGACTGCTCAGAATCGTTATAGACTGAACCTTGGCAAGATGGGTCTGCCAGGTTACTGACATTAAATCATACAGGTTCAGCTGCTGTGCAAGGTTATAAAAAGCACCAGCAATGTGCTTGTAAAAAGGTCAGTAAAACATTGCCTCTGTTTATGTTATATGTGTAGAAGAAGATAATATGATGATAGTAGAAGATAACATAACACGGTAAAAGAACAAGTCACAACAAGCCCACAGGACCATTTAGAGCTGCTGAAGAGTTTATCTGATGACTGTAGGCAGAGGCAGGCTAACACTTCTCACTGACTAGCAGTGTTTGAGCTAAGCTAATTAGCGGTGGGTGAGCTGTGACTGTCTCATTCTTGTTACTGCACGCACAGTCAAAAGAATGGTGTCTATCTCCCTGTCATGGACTTGGGATTGAGGTTAGACACAAAAACAACAAAAATGTTGTCCGATCCCTGAAAGTGGCAAGGAGCTCCAACAGAAAATACAGCTGGATCAGGGGTATTCTTTACATGAAAACTTGACTGATTTTGAACAGAGGTAATTGTAAAAATACTCTAACAATATACTCTAACAGTCATCAAAAATAAATATATAAACCTGATTTAGGGCAAATATGGGGTCTTTAGGTTCCCTTCCGTTGAACTCATCATGTCTTGTCTTGTACTTTTATCTCCACTCTGTTACTTGTCTTGTCTCTCCTTCTACACTACTTGCTTCACATCCTTCCCCCCGATTTCTGGTGTGTGTGATTACCTGATGTCTCCTTTGTCCGGTCATCTCCCATCTCCTGGCATATATAATGTCTCTGCTTCCTTCCACCTGTGCCTGTTTGTCTTGTCCTCAGTGGCAGCGATCTGTATTTTTTTTCCCCTCAAGTCTAAATGTGTTTTTTTGCCTGTATCCAACTTTTGCCTCCCTTAGACCCACCTGATGTTTTTTTCTATTAAGCGTTGAGGTCTTTGATATTGGTCGCCCTCTTCTGCTCATTTGTTTTAATCCAGCGCTTAAAAAGGGTGTCACCGAGATGACAAAAGATTATGTGAGAAAATAAATCACAGTGGACCTTCTGAAGGGCTGTGCTTTCGTCCTGCTTCTGGTCGTGTTTGTCTTTATACTTAGAAGCATGGATCTTGTAGAGATAGGAACTCTGTTTTCAAATTATGGTTGCCTTGAAAAAATTAACCTTTTAGTTATATGATCAGCATTAGGATTAACACAAAAAAAGAACAAAAAAACTTCTTCTTTCTAAGCAACAGCCTTCCCCCCAAATATTGCCCACCTAACTTTTCTTTCTGACAACCCAAATGGGGCAGGCTAAAACTGACCTGTAGTCTATACTCTAGACCACTAGACCTTAAAGTGTCCTGCCAGATAAACATTAAAGACCAGGGCTGGACTGGCCATTGGGCGTATCAGGCAATGCCTGGTGGGCCAACACATGTTTTTGGGCCGGCCCGAGGCTATCATGATTTAACCAAAAAACTAGCTATATAAATCATTTCTGTTGACAGCAACTTGATTTGCTTGATTTTCTTGAAGGACATTGGGCTAATCCAATGACATCTCTCAGCCCTTCTCGGCTTGAAAACGTGAAGACGAGATCTTCATCCTTGTAATATCTAAAGTGATGCAGCCACCATCTGCTCTGTGAACTACAGGCCTGATATTCTTCATTTAAAGTATGGCTGTTACTGCTGTTGTCTGTGAGGGATGTCTTTTTGCAGATCGGCCCATGTGCACGTGAATATTTCATCTAAATAACTCCTGAATCACTCATTGTCTCTGTGCACTGGCTCGTCCATGCAAGTGAATGTAAATACACATAAAGACGCGCAATGCAAGAGGCAGGGAATGACTTTATGTGATTTTTGGTATTTAAATGGTGTCTCGATGGCTACTGTGCGCAGTTTAAGTGAACACAAAGACTTAAAGAATTACGAGTCAGCCTTTTGATTAATCAAAACTCAACATTTTTAAGCGGTCCTGCTCTGACTCTTTGTTTTCACTCACTCACTGTTTTTTAAACGATAAATTCATCCTGCGGTAACCTGTGTCACTTATATTCCATGATATAAGAGTAATCTGTAAAGGACCAAGCTCCAAATGCAGTCTACTAGTGCAGCGGTTCTCAACCTGTGGGTTGAGGCCCAAAAGTTGGTCTCATAGCTGTTTTCAGTGGACGTGTACAGATCAGGTAAAAATATGGCAAAAATGTCTTCAGTGTATGGAGGCCCTAAGTGGACAAACATCCATCTATTCTATTTTACTGTGTTGTCCTGTAACAAGTACATGTTAGTAGTTCTCTGGGGGTGTTCTATCCTGTCATCTGAGGATAAAAAAATGGTGTTTTCCTATAATGAACATTTGACAAGAGATATCTAGAAAACAACCAGCATTTAAATGTTATGACAGGAAACATAGTGAGTAAGATTTAAGGATGTGTTTTCCCAGCACTTGTGTTATTATTCAATATTTATAACATTTTTGTCCCGTCCCTTTGCTCAAAAATATGTTTTCTTCCACCTGAGGTTCAAACTGCAACGTTTTTTTATTGAACAAATTAAAGTGGTTGATGTTTTTAAGATTTGGGTCATGATGACTGTTAAGATGGTGACTGGTTCTCAGGATAGAGCTGTAAGAGCCATCACTTATGAGTTTTATCTAAAGTGAGCCAAATGTCAGTGTTTCCTTCCACTTTACAAATTAAATAATGTTAAAACCTTTTATACATTTCCAGCAAGAGGACAGAGTCACCCCCAGAATCCACCTTGTTTGACAAATCTGTCATCATACTTGATGACTGAGGAAACATCAGGTCCTCCACAGCTTCCTAACCGGCCCCCATTAGTTGAAGTTTGGAAAGTAACTACAGCTGTAAATGTAATCCCTGAAACTAATAGGATTTGAGTTACAGAAATCCACCTGTCAACCAATATTAGCCAACATTCATTCAGGAAAATGAGCATCTTTAAGTCAAACCCAGAGATGGACAACATGACAGACCAGACAGATGCAGCCAAGACATCACATTTGTCCCTATCACCCTGATTATATGGCAGATAAGGACTGACTTCGCTTTGTAGGCTAGGAAATAAGTACATTAGTGAAAAATAATAAGTATTTGACTACATATATATAAATTGGACCAAAAATGTTATACTGTTTTGTTTTTGTTTTTTTTTAATACGGCCCCTATGGCCTTTGTTAGGAGTACAAAAATTGGCCCTTGTAACAAATTTAGATGACCACCCCTGTGAAACTGTAAAGTTAGAGTGTACAATATTCTGAGTGTAATGCACTTCCTTTGTGTGGATAAGTTCAGTCAAACTGGTTTTCTATATCAATGAAAAGATATAAAAAGTATAAAAGAATATTGTACTGTTTAAAATGTTTAAATTTTAATGCTGAAGACTTTGAACTTGACTTTCCTGCTTTTGCTTGAAGACTTGACTCGACTTTCCAGTCTCCAGACTCGACTTGACTCGGGACTTGAGACCAAAGACTTATAACTTAATTAAGACATGCAAAACAGTGACTTGGTCCAACCTCTGGCATATTGGCTAAATAATAGTGGTGGGCTGCCACGGCCAAAAATGCCAGGGCCATTTTTTGCTCCCAGTCCAACCCTGTGAAAGACAACTCTGCCATCATCCCTGAAACAGTGAACTGTGCCCTGCCTGCATCTCCTTCTGTGCCTCATGAGTTCTGCACCTTTATGCCATTGCCCCCTGCAGACACAGAAGAGGAACGTCTCCTACCAAGTTCGACTGCTTGGCCTCAAACGCCTCCTGTGACATCTCCTCTATTGTTGAAAAACACAAGCGATCCTGCCCACAGTATCTTCACCATTCTCCCAGGGAGAGGTGAAGGAGAGTGGCATGTGGGAGATCAGTTGGACATTGTGATAAAAAATATTCGACTTCCAAGGATTGCCAAAGAGGTCTGGGGGGGATTTTATATTTGCTCAGCTGCATAACAAGGAACTTGAGGCGGGCGTGGCGGGGCGAGTAGTGGACCACCTTAATGGCTCTTACTCTGCTGTGTTCCCTCTACCCTGGGAGGGAAGCGCACAGGTTGAGGTAAAGATCAAGGTTATCGTGTCATACATGTACATTGTATAATAGGTGATGCTGATAGCATCAGCTGCTGCAGTGTTACTGCTTTATACATCATTTGTACAATCGCCAAGACTAGTGAGCAATGCCCAAAACAAGGGACATTAGGTAGGGACACAGTCAGACTGTGCTGCTGGATCAACCTGATTCAATGACTGCCACAAGGTGGGTCTATCTTGCAAAGCTTCATGCTTGAAATGGTTAAGCTCGGTCAGCAGTCTTTAGAGAAAAAAGAGGTGGAAGCTATGCAATTCTCCATTAAATGAAAAACAAAATAGAAAGCACTTGGACAGCTAAAACCTTTGCCAAGGGAACTCACATATTGCTTTTACATCTATAAGCAACAGTTCCATGATAAAATTACCATCATAAGATGATTCCTTTACCCTGACAACCCACACCTAGCACTTGGAATCATGTTGATATCAGTATTAATTAGACAGTTATTGAGTAAAAACCATTGTTCATTATATTTTTCTGGATCACCACCAAAATCTAGGTTGGGCTATTACCAACATCTCCTAAACATTTCAGCAAAATCTCTCCAGTAGATTTTGTGTAGTCTTGCTAAAAACCAACCAAACAAACAAACATATAAAAATACGCTGGTAAAAAAACACGACCTCCTTGACGGAGGTAATAATAACGCTGAAAGAATTTCTCCAAAGAAAACACATTTTTGATCTATTTCTGACATGTTTTGGCAAGAGTTTCTACAAAACCCAAATGCCAATGAAATGATGACACTGTGTAAAACATCCTTGGAAAAGACGTCACTTTGATCACAGCACATGTTGCTCCAAAAACTGTTTGTATCTTCCAGCATTAATAGTTCCTTCACAGTTGTACAAGTTACCCATGCTATGGGCACTAACACAGCTCCAGAACATCACAGATGCCAGCTTTTGACCTTTGCTCTGATAACAGTACGGATGGTCCTTTTCCTATTGATTTCCATCAAGAGTCTAAAATGTGGACTCAGACCACAGCAGACTTTTCCACTTTGCCTCAGTCCATATCAGATGAACTCAGAACAGAGAAGCTGGGGGTGTTTCTTTCTGTCGGTTGTATATGGATTTCAATTGGCAGGGTTTTGTAGAGTTTTAAACTTGCACTTGTAGATGTTGGGATGTTGCCTTTCCACTTACATGGAGAGATTTCTCTGGATTTTCTGAATCTGTTGATGATATTATGGACTGTGGATGATTAAATTCCTGCATTTCTTTTACATTGCAAATATTGTTCTTAAACTGTTTGGCTATTTGTTCACTCGGTTGTTCACAAAGTGTTGAACCTCTCCCCATCCTTGCTTGTGAATAACTGATCCTTTCTAGGATACTCCTTTTATACCAAATCATGATACTCACCTGTTGACAATCAACCACAGGGCCCAGACAGAGTCTGTTAGGGTGCTTTAGGGTTGTCAAAATTTGGTTTACATATATTATCTGAAACAGGGATGGGCAACTTTGGATACCAAGAGGGCCAAATCAATTTTGTCGCCATTTCCACTTGGCCAAATAGTTAAATCTAACTCTGACATTTAGAATTTAATTAAATGCACAAATACAGGACCGTCAGAAGGTGCTACTATAACAACATTTTTACATTTAAACTTAAATTAAGGCACTTTTCAGCTACTTATTAAGGTAAATTGCCGAGCAACTAATGGTGGCTGAGGAACATGTCACAATCATATCTATACTTTTACTTTGCATTCAGCAATAAAAAAAAACAACTATTGCAACAACTAGAGGGGCTGCACAGATAAAACAGTCTGGAACCACTATATGCAGAGGTTCGAGTCCTTGTTGCAGCAGGCTGGGGTCTGAATCTTACCTTTGCCCTTTGCTTCATGTAAACCCCTAGTCTTTTAAGCTGCTCTGTCTAAGGAGAGCAAAAAAGACCAAACTGTGACAAAAGTCATCTTTGTATATAAATAAATATACAGCTTCAGGCAGATGGCACCATCCTTCTGGAACTGCAAATGTCAACCAACTAACTGTTCTATGAATGAATAGCTGCCGTATTGTGTGTGCTTCAACATTAAAACTCCTGTTCTTCGTTCAATCAGGTGACTCTTATTCACCCAAGTGAAGCTGTCACAGTTCTACGCAAGCTGAACACAGAGCATCCTGACAGGGTTATCTTCAGTAGTTTCTCCCGTCCAGGCTCGGTCTCTGAAACTACCTACTGCAATGTTTGTCTACGTCAGACCGGCCAACCACAGTGCAACTACACTGACCCCCGCACAGGTGACCCCTGGTTCTGCTACAAACCAAAGAGCCTGGGCTGTGATGCCAGGATTAACCACATGAAATCAGGATATGAGAGTGTACTAAAGGCTGAAGAAAATCTGCTCTTGCAAAGGTGAGGATATACAATTTTGTCTTTAATCTTCAGTAGTAAAGTGTCCAGACAAAAAAAAAAAACTAAAACGTGTTTTGGTGAGTCTTGTTTCACTTTGATTATTTTAGTTTGAGTTTGAGTTGTTTATTTTTTCAGTAAAATCAACCTGAAAGTCTTCATCTCTCAGGGCCTCTGGGCCTGCAGGTATCACTGTGCTGCCCCAAAAGAAAGGTAAGCATGTTGTCCTTTCATCCATATAAATTAGGACCTGAAGGAGCTTGAGATTTTGGCAGTAAAAGTGCCTTGACAAGAATTTGGAAACAGATCACCAAACATTTTAAGCTTTGGGCAATATCCTTTTCTCTCCCCACAGCAGCAAACCCTTCGTTGGCTCCCTCCAACTTAGATGGTTCTTTCTTGACATGGAGAGAAGTAGGAATTTGTAATGTGGGAGATTTAGAAGAGGTATTTGCATATTTCCAACAACTTAGGGACAAGTACTCTTTGCCTAATAAAGATTTCTTTAGATTCCTGCAGGTGAGGAGCTATTTGAGATCACTAATTTTGAGCAAACAGGACCTGGAAAATTTCATAATTGCTTGTAGGGTCCAAGAATATGATCTCCTGCCTATACAGTGCATTTCAGGATATAGTCGTCAAAGATAGTGATATTTTTAAAGCAGACTGGGAGGCAGAACTGAAGTTACAACTATCAAAGGATACTGGGAAAAATGTCTGGAAAATGTGCATTTGTGCTCAATCAATGCTCGTCACAAATTAAGATATTGCATAGATAACACTATTCAAAATCTAAATTACACAGGATCTTCCCAGAAATACCACCAAATTGTGATAAATGCAATTCAACAGATACAACACTATTTCACAGTTTTGTCTTGTGTCCCAGATTGCAAGATTTCTTGATAGGGATCTTCAGGCAAGGCAAGGCAAGTTTAATTGTAGAGCAAAATTCGTACACAAGGTAATTCAAAGTGCTTTACAGAACAAGAAAAATGCATTAAAATCACAATACAAAATAAAAACCAAAAATTATCATTATAAAATGAACTTTAAAAGAGAAGAGTGCAGATAAGGTCCTTTCAGTCATATGCACAGTTAAATAGAGCTGTTTTGAGCCAAGATTTGAACATTGTCAGTGTCAGGCCTGTCTCACATTTTCAGAAAGACTGTTCCAGATTTTAGCTGCATAAAACTGGAAACCTGATTCCCCATGTTTAGTCCTTAGGAGGCCGGTCCGTGAGGTCCTCAGAGTCCGAGACACTAACATGTCAGAGACGTACTATGGTGCTAGGCCGTGGAGAGACTTGTACACAAGCAGAGCAGCTTTAAAGTCTATTCTCTGAGCCACAGGAAGCCAGTGTAGGGACCTGAGCACAGGACTAATGTGCTCGTACTTCCTGGTTCTGGTCAGGACCCGAGCAGCAGCATTCTGGATGTACTGCAGCTGTCTTACAGCTCGTTTGGAGAGGCCAGTGAGCAGGCCGTTACAGTAGTCTAACCTACTTGAGACAAATGCATGGATAAGTCTCTCCAAGTCAGGTTTAGACACTATACCTTTGATTTTGGCTATGTTCTTTAGATGGTAAAAGGCTGCTGATGTTATCGATTTGATGTGGCTGTTAAAGTTCAAGTCTGAGACCATTATTACCCCAAGATTTCTAACCTGATTTGCAGGTTTTAGAGAGAGAGACTGGAGGTGACTGCTGACACTTTCTCTTTGTTTCTGTGGACCAAAGATGATGACTTCAGTCTTGTCTGAATTTAGCTGGAGAAAGTTGTTTTGCATCCACACACAAACCTGTTGGATGCAGTGACATAGTGAATCCACTGGTCCATATTCACCTGCTGTCAGTGAGACATAGATCTGAGTGTCGTCTGCATAATTGTGGTAGGACAAATTATTACTTTGTATTAACTAGCCTTAAAGGCAGCATGTAGAGATTGAACAGAAGGGGTCACAGGACTGACCCTTGGGGCACCCCACATGTCAAGGCCATGTGGTCTGAGACACAGGTACCAATTTCAGCAAAGTACTTCCTGTCTTCTAGATCAATTTAGGGCAGTGCCAGAGATGCCCACCCAGTCCTCTAGTCTCTGTAATAGAATCTCATGATGGACAGTGTCAAAAGCAGCACTCAGATCTAGCAGGACTAAAACTGAGACTCTGCCGGCATCAGTGTTCAGCCGGATGTCATTTGTCACCTTGATAAGAGTGGTCTCAGTGCTGTGATGGGGTCTCAAACCTGACTGGAAAACATCACAGGAGTTGTTCATTAGGAGATAGTCAGTAAGCTGTTGGTAAACAACTTCTTCTAGGACTCTGCCTTAAAACGGCAGATTTGAGATGGGCCGGTAGTTGTTCAGTACTGTGGCATCAAGACTGCTCTTCTTTAGGAGAGGCTTTATGACCGCAGTTTTCAAGGCCTTTGGGAATGTTCCAGATAGTAGAGACATGTTAACTACGTGAGCGAGTGGTGGTAACAAACTGCTCAGCACAGACTTAAGAAATCTAGTAGGTAACACATCGAGGCAGCATGTAGATGAACTCAGACTGGTGATGATCTCTTGGACAGTTTTGTCAGTTACAGGTGCAAAATGGGTCAGCTCTCAGTGTCTAGGTGGCTGCAGGTTTGTTATTGGTGTTGTGGAATTGATGGCATATTTAATGGTCTGAACCTTGTCGCGAAAGAATACTGCAAACTCATTAGACTTAGATGTGGAGATTAGAGATTAAGGCAGTTGAACTGGAGGATTTGTTAATCTGTTCACTGTTGCAAATAAAACACGCGAGTTGTTACTGCAGTTTCCAATAATTTCAGAAAAGTACCTCTCCCTTGTTCTACGTAATATCTGATTGAACACGTACAACTTTTCTTTATAAATTTCATAATGAACATGAAGCTTAGACTTAAGCCATTTCCGCTCGGCCCTCCAGCACTCCCTTTTCTGTGCTCTGACCAAGTCATCATTCCTCCATGGTGCCTTCTGCTAATTTTTAATGATTTTAACCTTCACAGGAGCAATGGTGTCCAGAACATTCAAAACACTTGAAGTAACAGAGTTCAACAAATCATTAACATTAGAACATGAGGCAATTTCAAAGTCTATCATTTCCATGAACAGAGCACCTGTGCTGTTATTTATTTGTCTCCTCCGAACAACTGCAGGACCAGCCGGTGGTTTGGGAGAAACAGACAGGTCAAAGAAGACAGAAATGATCAGACAGAGCAAAATCAACCACATTGACATTTGAAATATTAACCCCCTTTGTAATGAGCAGGTCCAGAGTGTGCTGTGCTCTGCTGTGGGTGGGATCACACACATGCTGAGTCAGGCCGAAGGTTTCAAGGACAGCACTGAACTCTTTAGCATTTCTGTCGCAGACAATATCCACATGTACATTAAAATCACCTGTAATGACCAAACCATCAAAGTCTGTGCATACAACTGAAAGCATCCTGGTAAAATCATCAATAAAACTTTGACCATGCTGGGGAGGCTTGTATATAACTACATAGAGTATGGTCGGAGATTGTTTTAGCTCCATTTTAAAGGACACATACTCAAATGAAGAAAACACCCCAAATGACAACCTGTGCATAACCATATGATCTCTAAATTTTGCACAGACACCTCCACCCTTTTTGTTTTCTCCTGTTTCAGATTCAAATGTGAAGTTGGGTGGAGCTGATTCCAGTAGAACGGCATCACCTGTGTTTTTGTCAAGCCATGTTTCAGTTAAAAACATAAAATCAAGATTATAAGAAGAGATCAAATAATTAATTAAAAAGGATTTGTTAGACAAGGATCTAACATTGAGCACAGCAACTTTCAGATTAGTTGCAGTAGGACTGGACATTATCTTCTTACAAGCGATATGGATTAAATTTCTCTGATTGGATGTTCTAACTGTCCTTCGGTTATCTACTCTATGTGGTGTGACTGTAGATATGGCACTAGGGGAGAATGTTGTCGCACAGGGCCCCAGCTTGATGTTACCTTTATCATGACTGTAAGTCCTGGGACAGCAGAGGCCCTGTACATCCTAGCTCTTAGGGATACCAGCTCTGGGGGCAGGCAGGGGAGGACAAGCAGGGGGGAGTTTGGGAGCTGGGGGAGCTTTAGTTAGTGAAGCAGGCACAGTTTTATACGGGGAAGAGTTCAGCATAGTTGGTGACAGAAGTCTTGACCTTGCTATATTAGGGGTGAGGGGAACCATCTTAATCCCTGATTTGATCAGTCCTTCAAGATGGTTAGGAAGGCCCATGGGGGAAGGTGGGGATGGAAAGGAGAGGGACAAGTCTCTGGAGGGGGTGGATGTAGCAGGGGGGGCCAAGGGCTGGTCTGTGGGTAGAGGAGGGGATGGGGGTGCTGCTGGGTCTGAAACTTCTGCTGGGACCATCACAGACGAGTCCAAGGCCTGTGATGAGGGCCCGGGGGGAGGTGAAACCGATGGTGGGCCTGAATCCTTGGCTGGAGGTGGTGGAGGCTGTTGTGGTGCAGCTGGTGCTGGAACACTGGCTCGGTCTCTGGGTTCTCCGACAGAGATGCTTCTCTCATTCGTCCTTTCTCTCACTGGTTGCTCAGGACCCTGTCCCGGCCCATTCTGATGCCTCAGAGCGTGGAGGAGGTGCTCCATCAGCACTCTCCTCCCACCTCTGCACAGGTGTGGGCCCTTTTCCTTGAACAGGTCCTCTCGTTTCCAGAACAGATAAAAGTTCTCAATGTAGTGCAATCCTCTGTGCGCACACTCTTTGGACAGCCATGTGTTCAGCTGAAGCAGCCGGCTGAACTTGTTTATCTTCCTGTCGATGTTTGGAAGAGGTCCACTAATGAATGCCTTGACCTCCACTTTATCAAGCTCCTTGAAGAGCTCAGTGAAATCCCTTTTCAAGACTTCAGTCTGTTCCTTTCTGATGTCCACGGCACCCACGTGCATGATCAGCTGTTTGACTCCTCGGTGTGTAGACAAAACTTTTGGGAGGAGTGTTGTTATCTCAGAGACGGTGGCACTGGGACAGCAGCATGTTTGAAATCTTCAAGGTTTATGCCACTGATAGCACCGTCTCCTAGCAGCAGCGGATCTCTGACCTTGACGTTTGGTCCAGATTGTCTGTCTGCCTGCTGTCTTTTGCCGACTTTATGGATCCTGTTTTGTGAAGATAATCCACGTTCTGTTTGTTTGTTAGAATCATCCAATTCAGTCTCTAACAGTGGCAAAAATCTGTTTGTAAGCTGTATTTTGGGTGATTTTACGTAGGTATTAACATTGTCTTTCATCACTTCAGCTTCCTTTCAAAATGCATGAGAGTCGAGATCAAACTAGATCCAGCACTGATTGTTACTGAAATTTTAACAAACTCATACTTCAATTTTAGAAGAGGAAAGAAGTACCTACTTTTAAAATTTGGCTGAGTTAATTGAGAAACTTTACTTAGAGACAATAAGATTCATCTTTCAAAACAAATTAGAGAATTTTAACAAGATCTGGTACCCATTAATCTCATCCCAACAAAAATGAAAGTATTAAATATTTAAATTTAATTGTTAAATATTAATATTATATTAAAAGATTTTCTGGTCTTAAGTTTTCATGTGGCACTGGGGGTTGTTGACTGTTCTTCTTTCCCTAGTGGTGTTGTAAATAAGATTTTGTTTTTGTTTCTGTTTTCTTAAGGAATTTGGCCTATGCCTAAAGGCTTTCTGTTTCCATACAAGGCCTTTGAATTTAGTTGACTGTAAATAAGAAAAAATGAAATGTGTGTTCAAAGCTATGTGACCACCCTGTCCTTAAATAAATATATTTGAACCAAAGTGGCTTGACAAGAAAAATATACACAATATTTATTGATACTCACTAGAGCAGACTTGTGTTCTACATGTTATCATGTGAATTAAAAGAGTTAAAAAGAGACCACAGGTCTGATGTTGGACCAGATGGCATTCAGTAATTTTTGAAAAAACCTCACCAAAACCATTATTAATTTTTAAACAGGACAACCCAGCATCAATCAAGGCAATGAGAAGATTGAACTCTCTGGTTTTTACTACCATGGTTTGTGGCGATCGTTGCGTGGACCTCAAGTCCGCCAATTTGACAACTCATCATCCATCAGTCAGTGTCTGAAAGGCAAGATTGTCCACATGTATGGAGACTCCACCACTAGGCAGTGGTTTGAGAACCTTAAGCTTCACTTCCAGGTAGATGATCCACAACAGCTTCTGCCTCATTTTGATGTATGTTTATTGCATCTTCATCTGTTCCTTCTTCCATACTTTCAGGTGCTAAGACGGTGAACCTTAACAGTCCAAAGCAAGCAGGACCTTACATGATATGGGACGATGCAAACAAAATCTTGGTGACGTACCGCATCCATGGTCTTCCTCTGCGCATTGTATCAATTCCAGCTAGTATGGAAATTTATGTTGCCAATGAACTCGACACGCTTGTTGGTGGTCCCAACACGGTGGTAGTTTTAGGCATCTGGGCCCACTTCAGCACATTTCCAATTCAGCTCTACATCCACCGGCTTCAGAACATCCGCAGGGTGGTGGTCCGCCTCTTGAACAGGGCTCCGGGCACGCTGGTGGTCATCAGGACTGGAAACCTCCAGTCTACGCAGCTTCGTAATGTGGTAAGCAACGGTGACTGGTTTTCCATTCAGGTGGACAGAGTGCTCAGAGCTGTGTTTAAAGGACTTGATGTTCAAGTGGTGGATGCTTGGGATATGGTTCTAGCCCACCATCTGCCACACGACCTCCACCCAAAACCTCCCATCATAAAAAATATGATCAATGTTCTATTATCATATATATGCCCTCTGAAGAAGGGTTAACATTGCACTTCAGGGCAACTATATGAGAAAATATACCAGCCCTGATAAAAATATGCATTAGCATTTTATTTGCATTTCTATGAGAAAATGTATGCTCCCCAAAATAAAGTTTGTAAACAATGTTTCAGAGTTTTTTTTTTCTTCTCTGTAAAATTTTACTTTGTGTTGTATTTTATATTGTTGGAAAGCCTGATTAGTCACCTTTACAATAAAGCTCAACTTGCAAGGATCATGCATTCGTTGCTTACTTATTATTAGGATGTTTTTTTTGTTTGTTCTCTTGGTGATGCATACGAAGAATGGGGTTACTGTTACCCATGAATTTACATTGTTTCCATGAATAATGACAGCGGGTATTGATTTATAATTCAGTTTTGTATCTGATTTGTAAGGAAGGGGCAGGACTAGATAAGCTATTTGCTACTTTCTGTTTCTTCCCAAACTGGTTGCTGTGCATGTGTATGTACTCACATGCTTAATGTGTTTGACGGACATGTACAGCAAGATGTACATAGTACTTTTGCATTGATTTGGTTTGTTTGTTTGTTTTTTAAAGTTTGAGATGAATAAAATAAATGAAATGAAAGAGCAACAAGCTAAACATGTAGGTAGTGCCCCAAAACTGCTGAAGTCCCCTACAGCTGGAAGCTGGTGTTCTGGTGTGCTGAATGGCAGAATTTTTTAAAGTCAGCCTTGGTACAAATTTTCAAACCTAGGACCAAGTTCTGTGAGACCGGTGAAGTTAAAGACAGGCAGCAAAGGAGGTAAGACAGGCAGCAAAGGAGGTGACCCAGGAAGAAAACACCTCATGTGCATGGCCGTAATAAGCTATGATGTCACCGAGGTCCAGACCTCTGTAAAAATTTCAGAGAAAAAAAAATAAAACGAGCCCCAAATGGCGCGTCAAACATATTAACACACGGGACAACTTTTATTTTGAAACCGCGGCATGCAGGAAGTTATCTGACGTAGCCTGAAATCGCAAGGAATTTGAATGCAGTTGACAGGAAGAAGTGAAGGATACCGTGAGGTGAATGACAGCTTTTTTATTATTATTTTACGAACAAGCAGCCCACTGTACGTTAAGCCCGACCTGCGGGTGTTGACCAATGCTATCTGACAGTGTCAGAGAGAGGATCTGGACACCTTCACTCACGTCACGCTTGACTTAACTCTTGACAGGTCTCCACGCCCCTCCATCCCCCCACCCCCGGCACATCTCCCGCACTATGTAAATGAGCCGTATGCATTCTTTATAGCCAAACAATGACAGAGGCTTATAGGCTACGATATGAGAACTCACTGACCACGCACACACACACACACACACACACACATCTCCCCCCACACACACCCCCACACACACACACACGCATCTCCCCCCCCAGACACACACACACCGTATGCATTCTTTATAGCCGGACAATAACAGAGGCCTATAGACTGCACAGATAATAGCAGAGGCTTACTACGCAGCAGGTATAAGACAACAGAATAAGATAGAAACTTTTGTGCGGATGTGTGAAATAAAACTTTTTTTCATCCAGATTTTCAACGGAGGAACGGGTATAATGAACCCCCGTTCAATAAATAACTGCCCTAAAGGACCCAAGACCAGTTATTTCTCGAGCTTCATTTGGCAGGATGTTTGGCAAGGACCGATCTATCCTGGTAAGTGCACTATTTTTTGTGTATATTGTTAGTACACGCATAGTTTAGTTTCTTATTTTATTTTACGGCGATTTTCCGTCTTTTTTTTTAAAGTTGTGGCTGCAGAGTTAGCTGACATCAACCTCACACAATCAGAATTAGGTACTGTTTGACTCAGTTTTGTGTTTATATTTCATTATTTAACAAACCCTACAAGACTGCCCATTAGAAAAACACACACACACAAGAAAAGGATGTAACAGAAAATTAAACCTGTTCTTGCAGATCTGGTGAAGTCCGCAGATAAAGTCTATGATGTTTCTGATGATTTTGACCAGGAGGACCTGGAGGACATTTTTAAATTCCCTCTGGAGGCTTCTCTACCGGGTCCTTCCGGGGTAACACCGGCCCGTCCCCCGACGAGAGCAAAGCAATCTGGTAAGAAAATATATTACTCCTCATGAGTTTTATCCGTCTCTACACATGCGTGTGTTTCATTGCTTAAAAAATTAACTTACAGAGCGGGTAGAGGCGACGCAACAACGGCCAATACTTTCCAACGTTGTGTTCCACGGCCCCATCGGCAGCATCGGTCCTTGTAGCCCGAGAGAAGCTGGCGTGGGGACGCCGGGACGTCTCGCAGTAGCCGGCCCGGTGGAAGGGGGCCATCCCAGGGTAGACGGATCTCCAGACGCCGCTCGAGGAATCTCCGATCCCGAAACACAACCTGGACCCTGGGCGAAGAAAACCATCACCACACAGGCCGTCGTAGGTAAGGCAAACATTTATTTCAAAGTTTGTTTTTATTTTAATACAAACCTCGTAGTTTGTGAGCGGGGAGAGCTCGTCTTCCTCACGGAGCGGCGGCTGGCGTTTGAATGAACGCGGGGCTTCCTCGGTCCCCGGAGGCCCGCGTCGACGTCACAGTCTGTGACGCCGTCTCGCGTTCTCATTGGTTAATACCCGTCACCGTTTGACGCCGTCTCGGGTTCTCATTGGGCTAGAGCACGGACCGATGACGTCTAGTGCCCTCATTGGCTAAAAAAAACCTCTGTTTACATTCTCACAGCCTGAGAAAGAGACATTTCTCACAGCCTGAGAGAGAGATAAAGGATGATAATTTTATTTTTTTGAATAAGATTTATATATTTTTTGCCTTGTGCTTTTTTTTATAACGTTAAAATACGCTTTTTTATTGAAATGTATGGAATATGTACACGGTTTACTTGTATTTGAAAGAATGAAGTATTTCTTGTTTTTTTTTATTTCAACAGAACCTCAGCCTCTAATTTCATCGTGGTCTCCTGTGACACCGCCAGAATCCTCTCATTCTTTACCCCATAACGGCCCAACGGCTTCTCCATCGTCCCCTCCATCTTCTCCCCTGAAATTTTCCCTTATTGTGCCGTCATTTTCAGCAGCAGCAGCAGAAGCAGCACCAGCATCCCCCGATTTCATACCACCTACACCTACACTTGACAAAGTCATTCCTCCAGCAGGGAGATCCAGCGCCAACCAGGCCCAGGCCCAGGCCACGACCCCGGCACCTGCCCCTACTCCTGCCCCGGCCCCGGCCCCTGCTCCTGCCCCCGGCCCCAGCCCCAGCCCCTACCCCCAATGAAGTAACCCCTCCGGCCAGGATTAATGCGAGATCCAGCGCCCCCCAGGCTCCGAGGAAAGCCTCCTCTTACATCAGACGGAGGCGGTTGATTCAGAGAGCCCAGCCAACGCTCGCCCAAACCCTCTTTCTCGGTAAGACTTTTATTTAAATAATGAAGACCTTTTTTTTTTCTACGTTTGGGAGTCTTTTTTTTGTTATACGTCCAAAATATCTTATTCCTGATTTCTGCGTCAACAGATGCGGAGAGGGGGATAAGGCGAAACGCCCAAAGGATCACAAGGGCCAGGCAGAGGAGTCCGAGGGGGCAAGCCCGGCGAGACAACACGGGCGAGTGCATGGAAGAGGCTCTTCAAATGCTCTGTCGCGTAGCCGAAGTCTTTTTCTCCACCTTTACAACCGTTCGTGACAAAATGTGATCTGATTTCTTGTGGGTGACATTTTTTAAAAAATAAAGTATGGATAGAAAAGTAGATACCTCGCTACCCTCCTGTTTAGTCCCTGTTGAAATAGAAGAAGCTATAAAGCAACTTAATGTTATACCAGGTTCATTTTTAGATCAAATAGGTAACCCTTACATAGATGAAAACACGGGTAATAATTGTGACGATCCTTTACAGGCTATAGAAAATGCCCTTCAGATTCTTAATCGCAGCATCGATCCTTTACAAGCAATACAAAATGCCCTCCAAAGTCTAACTCAAACCCATGTATTTTCAGACCATCAAAATGAACTACCATCTCCCTCAGAGGGTACGCCTGTACAAAGCCCGGCGGTTCAAGAGGGTGGGGGTTTAGGGGAGAGATCGGACCAGCACAGCCCAGCGCAGACCACAGCAGCCTCACACAGATCCTTTAACACAAGCTCAGCGGCTCAAGAGGGTCGGGGTTTAGGGGAGAGGTCGGGCCAGCACAGCCCAGCGCAGACCGCAACAACCTCGCACAGGCCCTTTAACACAGAGCGACTCAGGCACACCCTCACAATCCCTCCCCTGGGAGAAGTGCCCGATATTGCAACATTTTACAGAGACATAGTGGGACAAGTTCAGGAATTGGCCAACGAAGCACGGTCAAAGGCTAACCGTAATGATGTGGTACAGCTTGAAGTGGTGGGTGAACATATACGAGATCACGTCGTCCTTACTGCAGACGACGACGGCGGAAACATTTTTCCCGCTTTTGAAAATTTGCTGGATCGTTTAGTGCAATCCAATGAGGAAATTGCCGCGGACCAGAACGTAGAATTGATTGTCCAGGTTGTCCAAAACCCTAGGGGTGGGAGGAAACGCAGGCTGGAGAAGACTTTAAACTGTGAAATCCTCAGTAAGAAACGACGTCAGTTGTACTTTGTTGAAAATAGGAGCGACCAGCTGTGCTTTGCTATCAACCTGGCTCACGTCATTGATCCTAACCTGACAGACAGGAGTTGCAGCGTCGCGCGGGCTTAGATTATCAAAGCCCCGTCACTTTTACTGACATAGGTAAATTCGAAGAGATTGTCGGACGCAAAATTGTGGTGTCGTACAGAACAGGTCTCGATCAACCTCTCTGTCATTTCGAGACCAACTTCTCAAAAGCTTCAAATCCCCTGTTTTTGTTTTTACTAGATAACCACTACTACGGGATAAAAAATATCAAAGGCTTTCTAGGAACAACATTTTTCGGCAATTATTGCTACAAAGGTTTCAATTGCCCCTTTGTGCATACCTGTAAAGGCTACTGCCAGGTCTGCAACGACCCCACCTGCCCCACAGAAGAGCTCAGGCCCCTAAAATGTTTAGACTGTAATAGGGTGTGCAGGTTGTCGTCCTGCCTCTCTAGACACAAAGAGGCTAAACCGGGAACCGCTTTTAGTTTATGCGACCTGGTCAAAAAATGCAAAAGTTGCGGGCTGTGCTACTACATCAGCATGCCCACCGGTAAAAATTTGCACCACTGCAGTATATTAAAGTGCAAAGTCTGTGGAAGTAAATTAGAAGCCGACTCGCGCAAACATCGGTGCTACATCAAACCCCTCCCTCCACAGAAAGAGCATCCTGAGTTGTTTTTTTATGACTTTGAAACATTCATCAATGAGAACGAGCACGTCCCCTTTCTGATATATGCCAAAACAGTAAAGGGTTTAGAGAAGGCATTTTACGGTCTGGACTGTGTAAAATCCTTTCTCATGTACTTCAGAAGCAACAGATTTGCGAGAAATGTTTTTGTGGCCCATAATGCCAGAGGATTTGACAGCTACTTGGTCCTGAGAGGGCTGCTGAAGGAGGGTGTAGCACCGCAGAACATTCTCATGGTGGGGAGTAAGATCCTGAGTCTTCAGGTCCCCCATTATCATCTAAAATTCATAGACTCCCTCTCTTTCCTAACCATGCGCCTTAGCGCTATGCCTAAAGCCCTAGGCTTCACCAATCAATCCAAGGGATATTTTCCTCACAAATTCAGCTCAGAAAACCACCTCGATTATGTAGGAGCATTTCCTTCACCCACACACTATGGTGTAGAACGCATGACGCAGCAAGAACAGAATGAGTTTTACAGCTGGTACAACAACGTCAGTCAGGGCACCTTTAACTTTAGAGAAGAAGCCGTACGTTACTGTAAAAATGACGTTGACATTCTTTCCGAGGGTTGCGCTATCTTCAGAAAGGAGTTTTTGGATGAGACGGGCATCGATCCCTTTAGCTGTATCACCATCGCTTCAGCCTGCATGAAAGTGTTTCTAACCAATTTCCTGTCTCCTAATACCTTAGCCATACCCTGCCCGGACAACTACATGCGTCGGTGTAAGAGATTCTCAAACGCATCCATCCAGTGGTTAGAGTGGGTAATGTACAAGCAAAACATCTTTGTTCAGCATTCGTTAAACATTGGAGAAAAACAGCTGGGCCGTTATTTTGTCGATGGCTATGCCGAGATTGACGGGGCTAAATACGTCTGGGAATTTCACGGCTGCTTTTTCCACGGCTGCCCCCGGCATTTAAACCATGCCAACACGTGCCCTTTAAGAGGTGTGACGTACGGGGAACTTTACGCGGCGAGCGAGGAAAGGGTGCAGGCCTTAAAGTCTGAACACGGTGTTTCCATCACAGTCTTATGGGAACAAGAATGGAACGATCGTAAAACATCGTGCGAGGAGGTGAAACAGTTTCTCCATGTTTCTAATCCCCCCGAACCCCTCTCACCGCGTAGTGCTCTTTACGGAGGTAGAACGAGCGCGATCAAGCTTCGGCACACAGCCGGACCTGACGAAACCGTGCACTACGTAGACGTCGTCTCTCTGTACCCTTTTGTTAACAGTACATGTCCTTACCCCCTAGATCACCCCACCATCATCCACAAGGATTTCGGGGACCCCAGAGACTACTTTGGGCTCATCAGGGCCACGGTTTACCCACCTCGTGAGCTCTTTTTCCCCGTGTTACCCTACAAATGTTTGGGAGGTAAACTAGTGTTTCCCTTGTGCCGTACCTGCGCAGACGCAAATTGTCAAGAGGATCCCTGCACTCACGACGACGAGGCTAGAGCTTTAACCGGGGTCTGGGTCACGGTCGAGTTTAACAAAGCGCTGGAGGTAGGGTACAGGGTGGGAAAAATCACAGAAGTGTGGCACTTTGATAAAAGTAGCGATACGGTGTTTGTAGACTACACGCACACATTTTTAAAAGGGAAGCAGGAAGCCTCGGATTATCCCCCCGAGGCAACGGATCGGGAAAGCAGGGAAAAATACATCAGGGACTACCGTCCCAACCAGGGGATCCAGTTAGACGTAAAAAAAATTGAGGTAAATTCCGCCAAAAGACAAGTAGCCAAACTGTGCCTCAACAGCTTCTGGGGAAAATTTGCACAGAGAGATAATCTGCTTCAGACCAGCGTTGTTGTCGAGCCTGAAGATTTCTTCAGCTTTCTGTTTTCAGGTAAATATGAAGTGGGGTTCTTTAACGTTCTTGACGACGAGGAAGCTCTGATTCAGTGGAGGTATCGCGGCATCCATCCTCCAGGTAAAACGAGTAATATTTTCATCGCCGCATTCACCACCGCATATGCCCGTCTGAAACTGTGCAGCTACCTAGAAAAGTTGCAGGAGAGGGTTCTTTACATGGACACCGACAGCCTGATTTATGTGGTCAAGGAAGGTGAGACCCCCCTAGAGACGGGGAATTACCTGGGGGATTTGACGGACGAGCTGGGGGGCGATAGCATTCAAGAGTTTGTGTCTGCTGGTCCAAAGACTTACGCCTACCAGACCAGAAATCAGAAAAAGGTTGTAATGCGAGCCAAAGGCATTACTCAGACCAGGGAATGCAGCGAGAGGGTAAACTTTGACAGCCTCAGAGAGCTGGTGGAGGGCTACCTGCACGGCTCTAGAGAGGGCCTAATTGAGATCCCGCAGCATAACATTGGGCGCAATAAAAAGGGCATCACGCTGAAAAACAGGACATTTCTAAAAAGGTTCAGGGTGGTGTATGACAAGAGACGTCTCTTTGCCGACGGGACAACTCTGCCATTCGGCTATTAAAAAAAAAAATCTTTAGAGGGATTGTCATGGAGGAAATTGATTTTGAGCCCAGGTTTATCTTTCCTTTCTCATGTCTGATTGTGGGTCCTAGCGGGTGCGGGAAAACCTATTTTGCAAAAAATGTATTGGAAAACTGTGAACATGTTATGGATGTTGTACCTGAAAATATTGTTTGGATTTATACCTCTTTTCAACCTATGTACAGTGAACTGCAAAAAATGAATAAAAAGATTAAATTTGTTGAAGGTCTGCCTGATTCTTTTGAAGATGAAAAGTTGTTTCCTTCTGATAAAACGCATTTAATCATTTTAGACGATGCAATTTTTCAAGCCTCTGACCATCCTGAAGTGGTTAAACTTTTTACTCAGTATAAACATCACAGAAACATGAGCGTTATGATGCTGACTCAAAATGTATTTCACCAGGGTAAATACAGCTGCACCATTAGTCTGAACAGCAATTATCTAGTCCTGTTCAAAAACCCACGAGATAAGTTACAAATAAAAATATTGGCTCATCAGATTTTTCCGTCTCAAAAGGCATTCTTTTTAGAGAGTTTTGAAGATGCCACCAGAGACGCTCATGGGTATTTAATCGTTGACCTGACTCCTGGGTGTCCAGAACGATACAGACTGAGGACGTGTGTACTTCCCCACGAGAGGTATACGGTTTACGTCCCCAAAACACACGCTTAGATCACCATGTCGGCGGGTATAAAAAGAAACGCCCCCTTACTTTAAGCTCTGTACCGGGCTTCACCCAAGAAACGTAAAGACATACTGCTTCGTAGCTCTCCTGACTTTATCCAGGCGCTGTGTGAGATTGCTCTGCATCTTTTAAAGGGAAACATCCCATTGTCACCCTCTCAATTCAAAAAACTGAAAAGGCAGAAAAAAATAATCAGACTGCTGGCCAATAAGAAAACCAGTTTAAAACGTAAATGGCTGGCTCTTAAGAAGCAGTCGGGCGGGTTTCTTTTACCTCTGCTTTCAGCGGCTGTCCCTTTTATCGGGAATCTAGTAGGAGGATTAGTGAGAGGAAACTGACTTTTTGAAAAAAAATGACCTTGAAGAGGGCGCAAAAGATGTATCTCATCTCACCCCAGCAAATCAACAGGTTAACACAACCGACCACATCCATCAGAGAAACTGCAGAGGGGGATTTGGATGACAGGATGAGAGCCGTATTAAACGACCCGGGCTTAAATCCTTATGAAAGAATTAAAAAGTATGACGCTTTATTGCAAAGATATTTAACCTTTGCAAAACAGGATCAAAATGAGCAGCGTCGAGTGACTTTGACTCTGCAGCGTGACCGGACGGGAGAGCGGGCTGATGAAAGCACCGGGGACGACGCCCCTGCCCCCGCTCAGGACGGTGTGCCATCCGGCGGGAGGGATGTTGAGGATACGGCCGATGAGATTCTGAAAAGTCTACCCCCGCGAGATCGCAAAAATGCAGACTATATCGTCAAGAAACTGTCCAAGAGCGACGGTGGATGGAATTCAAAGGGGGAATTTATTTATAGGGGGAATGTGGTGAAAGGGTCTCACATGGTTGATTTATTCAAATACCTTTCACTCCCTTTTAAAAAATTCCACGCCTCACCGCCCGCAGGCTGGTTAAAGTTTCTCAATCGGTTGTCGGAGCTGAACATCCCTTTATCTTCAGTGAGTAACCCCCAGGCGCGTGATCAATATCGGCGACTCAAGACGGATACGGACGACGTACAAGACACGCCTTCTCGCAGTAAAAGAAAAAGGACGCCGGTTTTATCCCTGTGCTGGATTACGCCGCGAGAAGAAAAAGAGGAGGAAACCCCAAAAAGCCGAGAGACTAGATTACAGAGAAGGAAAAAACAATTCACGCTCTCTCTGCAATGGATTTCATTGTAAATAAATGTAACGCGCACAACCTGTATTTTTTTGTCTTTCATCAATAAAATTGTTTATTAATCATATTTTTAAGCATACATTTGTTTTTCTTTCATCGAAAGGGGGTTACATCTCTGAAACATTTATTTTTTAAGGTTTAACAAATGGTAGGCAGCACATTACATGTCAAAAAGCGAAAGCGCTTCAATACATACAAGATGGCAAATAAATAAGAGTCATTCCATGGAAATAGCACAATTTGAGTCCCTCTCAACTCTTAAGATGTTTTTCATCCACTGGGTGACCAGAATTTATATTTAAACAGCTTTACATAGACATTGAAATGTCTTATTTAATACTGTGTAAAAACAAAAACTAAATTGTATCTTTTTTGAGAAAAAATATAGTCTTTTTCAGTTCACACGACCTATTTTGTCATGTCCCTGATGGCCTCGATGAAAGTATACTTTAAAAATACCAGAGAAAACTATTAAAAAGTCAATACATTTTGATATCAACCTAACAATCTATTTGTGTTCTTTTGCTGGTGATGTTTTTCTACTAAATGAACAAAAAAAATATTCATGAAAATCACATTATTTAGTTCCGTCCCTGGGTATCCCCTCAACCCCGTTACAGAAATGATTCCACCCCCATAAATACAATGGTATGATCCACAATAGCATGTAGATCAGAAGATGAAATCACTGAAGTCTTTTGGACAATAGGACAGCAGAGACAGGCAAGTTGCTCCCTTCCTTTCCTTTATTTTGGTCATTTATCTTGTGATATTGTGGTCGTCAAACTCAATGACTCAACACCGTCACATGAAAAAAAGATAGAAAAAAATAACTTATGGAAAGTTTTTTGTTATTTCAAGAATATATGTTAATTCTGGATCTCATGCATGTCATGTGCTCTCTCTCTGGTGTCCACTTCATTAAAGAGCGGCCATTTTGTCCAAAAATCACAACCCCGTCACACTCAACCCCGTTACGTGTTTGATTGTAACGGGGTTGTGAGATTGTGACGGGGTTGTGATTTCAATACTTTGGTTGTTAATTTATCCAATTTTGAAATTAATTGTTATTATTTTCAATCAACATTCTTATTCCACATGCATGCTGATAGCATCACAGGTGTTTTCAAACTTGTAATCAGTCGGTCTGTCTATTTAAAGGGTGAAAAGTAGTCACTGTGCTGTTTGGTATCGTGGTGTGTACCACACTGAAGATGGACCACAGAAAGCTAAGGAGAGAGTTGTCTCAGGAGATTTGAAAAAAAAAAAAAAAAAAGATAGACAAGCATGTTAAAGGTAAAGACTACAAGACCATCTCCAAGCAGCTTGATGTTCCTGTGACTACAGTTGCACATACAGTATCTCACAAAAGTGATTCCCCCCTTTACATATCTGCAAATATTTTATTATATCTTTTCATGGAACAGCAGTGAGGAAATGACACTTTGATACAGTGTACAGTAGTGAAAGTCCAGCTTGTATAACAGTGTAAATATACTGTCCCCTCAAAATAAGTCAACACACAGCCATTAATATCTGAACTGCTGGCAACAAAAGTGAGTACACCCCTAAGTGAAAGTGTCCAAATTGGGCCCAAAGTGTCAATATTTTGTGTGGCCACCATTATTTTTCAGCACTACCTTAACCCTCTTGGGCATGGAGTTCACCAGACCTCCCCCTATGACCACATCATGGAGCTGGTGGATGTTAAGAGACCCGAGCCATCATTATGCTCGGCTAAAGCCTGCATATCACACAGGTCAGCTTGGAATTGGTTTAAAGGTCGCGGGACAAAAACTCTGTTTCTAGCAAAATGTATTCTGGCGCCTTTGTGCAAAGTGTATGCGTCCTGCTCGGATAAAAAATCTTTAACATCCTCGAGCATGACCGTCTCTCCTGTTTCGCCCCGCACCCCCTGACAGAGTCTTTCTATGCCCCCGAAGCTGCCCGGATGGGCGGGGTTGTAATACACCTTTTTCATGAAGTGTTTCACAGACATGCTGAAAGCCGAATAAAGAAAAAAGACTAAACAGAGGGTCTTTATTCTTTTTTTTTATTGAACATTGGCAGGGTTTGTAGCAAGATACAAAAAACAAGCATTTGCGAGAGAAAACAAAACTAACATTTCATTACCCAAGTTTGAGAGAATTAAACAAACATTTTGTACAGCAAAACAAAACTAACATTTCATCATTACCCAAGTTTGAGAGAATAAAACAAAACTAACATTTGTACAGCAAAACAAAACTAACATTTCATTACCCAAGTTTGAGAGAATTAAAAAACTAACATTTCATTACCCAAGTTTGAGATAATAAAACAAAACTAACATTTCATTACCCAAGTTTGAGAGAAAAACAAAACAAACATTTTGTGCAGCAAACCTAACATTTCATCATTACCCAAGTTTGAGAGAATTAAAAAACAAACATTTTGTACAGCAAAACAAAACTAACATTTCATTACCCAAGTTTGAGAGAAAAACAAAACTAACATTTCATCATTACCCAAGTTTGAGAGAATAAAACAAAACTAACATTTCATCATTACCCAATTTTGAGAGAATTAAATAACAAACATTTTGTACAGCAAACTAACATATCATAATTACCCAGGTTTGAGACAATACAGGAAAATCTAGAGTATTGTAGATGACCTTGTGTAATTTGTCGAGCTCGGTTGAGATATTTACAGTTTGCTTGTTTTGCAAAGTTCGGCGGCAACAACAACAAACAAAGCATAAAAACTGAGCAGATGATGAGGTTCCATGTTTTTTTTGACATTTCTTTTAAAATGCCTGGGTGGAAGGTGTCTGACAACCCAGATTTGCACATTGCTACGGTGGATTTTACCATGTTGCTCCACACCCCTGCAAAGATAGTCCGGATTTTATCGAGCAAGTTTTCCGGTATTTCGTCCGCTGTATTTTCCATGTTTTTGCAAGTCCGAACTCTGTTCTTGATAGCTTTTCCAAGAAGCTCAATCAACTCCCGGGTGACAAAAGACTTCTCTCGATGCATTGAAAGATATGATGCAAGTTTCGTCCAAATGTGTCCCATCGCCTTTATATTTTTTTGGGGTATAAAGATTTATTAAAAAAAGTGTTCATCCTCGGTTTAAGAGCTATCCCACAATTCAGACGCTTTGTCCAGTAGTTCAATATTCAGCGTGTTGTCCAAAGCCAGTTCACCGTACATGAAGCCGATGGGTTCGTAGATGCAACACGCCGTTTTCAGCTCATGCAAAAGGGTCTCAGCTATAGTCGTGACTTTTTTCAGCTCCACCCGGATGCGGTTCCCGGTTAAGTAGCACTGGATGGTGGGCATAAAGTTTGGGGTGTGGAGTCTCCTTATCAGCTGAGGAAAGTTTTTATTGAAAAGTCTTCTTCGAGTACTTCCAAACACCCGTGCTGTATCTGGCTGGGGTGGTTGACTCGACACCCGTGGCAGGTCTCTTCCCTGTACTTGGCCAGAGTGATTTCGAGCAGGTGGTACACGATGGCTTTTATTGCTTTCAGAGCAGTATCCGACACCCAACCATCAACTCCGTCCTCATCCTCGTCCTCCTCCTCATTTGTATCTCCTGGCGTGGGGGAGTTGGGTGGGGTCGGATAGGGAGAGGGAACCTCCTCCTCCAAGGGTGGGGTCAGATTGGGAGGGGGAACCTTCGAATCCTCCTCCTCCGAGACCCGGGCTGAATCAGCGGGCCCCTTAGGGGCGGATGGGTCGAGGAGTCTGTCTACCTCTAAATGCTCGGGCGGCGGGTTGAGTGCTCTGAGGAAGGGTAGAAGAGAAGGCGGTCCGAGGAGGGTGGTGGTCATGCATCTGGGCTCTCTGGTCTTCTTCTTGAGAGTAGTCATGGTTCCTTCGACTTATTTCCTTAACCCCGGAATGATGCCCAGGCTGGTAAAGATGTCTTTTTATAGCGACTTGTTTCTATGGGGATCGTTGTGGGAGGGGCCGTGGGTGTGGTCCAGAATGAGAGAGGTTTTTTAACCACTATAGCTTCGTCCCAGTTTCGACAGCTGCGAAAGAGAGTCAATTTTTTCAGAAATTTGTTCCACCTTTTCTTTCCAAGCGTTCAAAGGAATGGTCAACAGTGTGCGAAATACTCCGCAGTCAGCGTTGAAATGATCCAGGACAAAAAACTCTGTGGGCCCGCTACTCCTACCCTCCGCAGAGGTTCGATGACTAGCGCGGAAAAGCCAACGAGCCGCGCCCTAGGCTTTGGTGAGCCAAACGGCCATAAACGTCATTTTTTCAACCAGTTGCTCTCTGGGGTAAGGATTCACCATTTGCGTAGGAATGTCTTCTTCGTGCTCCGCCAGATTCTTTGGGTTCACGGTCCTCAGAACCCCCCAGTCGTTGGAGGACAGGACTGCCATGTCTGTGGCGGGTGACCGGAGTTCCCCTTCATCCTTTTGGTAGAAACATAATTCTCCGGTCTCGTACTTGAAAATGTACCCCCAACAGCCTCGCACTCCATAGGTTTCCAAAGACCATTCCTCCCATAAAGAATTGGAAGGAGGGGTCTGGGTTCGGCGGAGATGCACTACATATTTCCTAGAGCCGTTGGTGCCAGACTCTGGGTCTTCTATAATGGTGACCGCGGTCTCTGCAATGATCCTTGTCCCCCAAGTGCTCGGTGGATCCCGCATGATGAAATTAGAGGCTGAGGTTCTGTTGAAATAAAAAAAAACAAGAAATACTTCATTCTTTCAAATACAAGTAAAACCGTGTACATACTCCATACATTTCAACAAAAGAGCGTGTTTTAACATTATAAAAAAAGCACAAGGCAAAAAATATATATATCTTATTAAAAAAAATTAACAATTATCATCCCTTATCTCTCTCTCAGGCTGTGAGAAATGTCTCTCTCTCAGGCTGTGAGAATGTGAACAGAGGTTTTTTTTAGCCAATGAGGGCGCTGGACGTCATCGATCCGTGAAGGGACCAATGAGAACCCGAGATGGCGTCAAACGGTGACGGGCATTAACCAATGAGAACGCGAGACGGCGTCACAGACTGTGACGTTGACGTGGGCCTCCGGGGACCGAGGAAGCCCCGCGTTCATTCAAACGCCGGCCGCCGCTCCATGAGGAAGACGAGTGCTCCCCGCTCACAAACTACGAGGTTTGTATTAAAAAAAAAACAAACTTTGAAATAAATGTTTGCCTTACCTACGACGGCCTGCGTGGTGATGGTTTTCTTCGCCCAGGGTCCAGGTTGTGTTTCGGGATCGGAGATTCCTCGAGCGGCGTCTGGAGATCCATCTACCCTGGGATGGCCCCCTTCCACCGGGCCGGCTACTGCGAGACGTCCCGGCGTCCCCACGCCTGCTTCTCTCGGGCTACAAGGACCGATGCTGCCGATGGGGCCGTGGAACACAACGTTGGAAAGTATTGGCCGTTGTTGCTTCGCCTCTACCCGCTCTGTAAGTTAATTTTTTAAGCAATGAAACACACACGCGTGTACAGACGGATAAAACTCATGAGGAGTAATATATTTTCTTACCAGATTGCTTTGCTCTCGTCGGGGGACGGGCCGGTGTTACCCCGGAAAGACCCGGTAGAGAAGCCTCCAGAGGGAATTTAAAAATGTCCTCCAGGTCCTCCTGGTCAAAATCGTCAGAAACATCATAGACTTTATCTGCGGACTTCACCAGATCTGCAAGAACAGGTTTAATTTTCTGTTACATCTTTTTGTTGCGTGTGTGTGTTTTTCTAATGGGCAGTCTTGTAGGGTTTGTTAAATAATGAAATATAAACACAAAACTGAGTCAAACAGTACCTAATTCTGATTGTGTGAGGTTGATGTCAGCTAACTCTGCAGCCACAACTTTAAAAAAAAGATGGAAAATCGCCGTAAAATAAAATAAGAAACTAAACTCCGCGTGTACTAACAACATACACAAAAAATAGCGCACTTACCAGGATAGATCGGTCCTCGCTGATCGCGTCTCTTGTTGCCAAACATCCTGCCAAATGAAGCTTGAGAAATAACTGGCCTTGGGTCCTTTAGGGCGGTTATTTATCGAACGGGGGTTCATTATACCCGATCCTCCGTTGAAAATTCTGGATGAAAAAAGTTTTATTTCACACATCCGCGCGGGTCATGCAAGGACGCCTTCACCGTTGTTATAAAACCCGCGCAAAAGTTTCTATCTTATTCTGTTGTCTTATACCTGCTGCGTAGTAAGCCTCTGCTATTATCTGTGCGGTCTATAGGCCTCTGTTATTGTCCGGCTATAAAGAATGCATACGGTGTGTGTGTGTGTGTGTGGGGGGGGAGATGCATGTGTGTGTGTGTGGGGGTGGGGGGAGATGTGTGTGTGTGTGTGTGCGTGGTCAGTGAGTTCTCATATCGTAGCCTATAAGCCTCTGTCATTGTTTGGCTATAAAGAATGCATACGGCTCATTTACATAGTGCGGGAGATGTGCCGGGGGGGGGGGCGTGGAGACCTGTCAAGAGTTAAGTCAAGCGTGACGTGAGTGAAGGTGTCCAGATCCTCTCTCTAGTGTCTTGTAAACCTTCATGCAGACAGGTCCACTATTTTCGGTCTGTGCCGACACAGCAGTATATCACTCTTTAGAAAGAGGAGGAGGAAGCCGGGGGTTAAATCTGAGGTCCAAACCCGCGGAATATTTCAGGAAGAAATAAATTCATTTCATTTTACACCATGGTCTGTGTGAATACTGATTCAGACTGGGTTTAAGCCTACTTTAAAACGGGTAAAAGACATTCCAGTAAACTTGCCTGATGACAGTTCTAAAGTACTGGGCTGGCTGAACCGTTAGGTAACCACAGCAACTTACTCAAAGCGTACATTTTCTTTGGTGCATCATGACTACTATACAGTTCAAAAAGTTAAAGCTCACTGATTAAAACACAGTTATTTTTATTCATATGTTGACAGAAGTGATTTAATTTGCATTTCCATTTTTTTCTGGCAAATACTGAATTTTCTTTGCTGCTTTTATGACAAGCACTGACTGTTTTGTTTACAAAACATTATGAGAAAAAGGTGAGTGCATCTGCTAAGAGTTTCTGGCTTCAGAACAACCAAAAATGCTCTAAATAAAAGACTTCATGACTCAGTGGATGTCATTGACATCCAGGTTAGGTACAAATATAGCACCAAAATTTATATTTATTTTACTTTGATGGATTAAATTTGCCTTGATCACATTTACATCCCAAAATCATAGCAAAGTAATGTGGGCTTTTACTTTCTGTAAAAGTATATATATATATATATATATATGCATATAAACAGATAGATAGATTGATCAATAGATTGATAGAGGTAAGGTGCACAAAAATCAAATCCTTCTTTCTAAATTATCTTCAAGCATTACAGTGTAGCATAATCAGTAGGGTCTAATTTACCTCCTTGATTCCCCCCTACAGAAAAAAACAAGTCATAAAGTGACAGAAGAGTGAAGGAAAAATGTCAAACAGAAAAAGATTCCTGCAGAATACACTAGATGTATTTGTTAAAAGAAACCCTAGGGTGTGTGACTGTGAGGACAGAGAAGAGGAGAATGAACAGAGGAGAAAGAAGGAGATAAAGAAGTGTGGAGCTATGGCACAGGGTGGAAAAGGGATGGGACAGAGTAGAGAACTGTGTGGAAAGACAGAAGAGACAAGAGACCATAATGGAGAACAGAGAAGACAAGGGATAGGGCAGAGTGGAAAAACAATTGGACAGGGAGAACAGGTGGGAGAACTAAAAAGAGAACTGAGTGCACAGAGAGGAGGTGAGAAATTCCAGAGAGGATCAGCACCGACAGCAGAGAGAGCACAGACAGGAGAACAGAGAGGAGAGAACAGTCAGAATGAAGTGATTGAGCATGAGGCTGTTGCCCTGGATCCTTTAGATCCTGTGAAATACAAAAATAGAATCATGCAGGGTCTTATGTTGACAGACACAGACAAAACATGTTTGCTCCAAAATAAGTGGGTGGCCACAGGACATTATAGCTTTCCCCAGCGGAATTTTGGAGGAAAGCAGCTAAAATATAATGTCTTTTGGGAAAAGAAATATGAATGGCTTCGGTACTCAGCTAAGGAAGATGCTGCATATTGTCTTGCCTTCAATAATGTCAAGGGCTCAAACTTCAGTTTCGTTACAAAGGGCTTCACTGACTGGAAAAATGCCATTGGGGAAAAAAGAGGTATCCTCCCAAAGCACAGCTTATCCATTGGGAATCAAAAAGCCACAGAAATGGCAGAAAACTTTGCCGCCATAGCTGAAGGGAAAAAAAAAAACATAAGCTCAACAATCAGCACAACTTATGAAGAGAAGGTGAGGAGAGATCACCAGACTCTCCTATCTATTCTAGATGTGATTGTGTGCCTTGGCCAGAGAAATATGTCTTTTCGGGGGAGCTGGGAGGGGGAGACTGAGACAGGGAATTTCCGCCACTTTAAAGACTGGAAATCAGAATTTGATTCTACCCTTAAAAAACATCTTCAGACTGCACCTTAAAAATGCCATACATCTCTCACCTTTAGTTCAAAATGAGCTTATAGAATGCTGTGCTGTTGATATTAGAGAGACCTTGCTAAAAAAAAGTAAAGGAAGCCAAGTTCTTCTCTGTCCTCGCTGATGAATCCATGGACATTAGTGGCACACAGCAGATTTATATATGTATCCGCTATGTCAATGACAAGGACAAGAAAACTGAGATAAGGGAGGACTTCCTTGGTTTCTGTCCCCTCCCCAAACAAGATGCATGCACCATCAGTGAAGTTGTTCTCAGGCAGCTCACAGAGACGGGTCTTGAGGCCAGTTAATTTAGGGGTCAGGGATATGATGGAGCCTCCACTATGAGTGGATGAGTGAGTGGGGTCCAGACCAGAATCCAGGAGCAGTACCCAAGGGCAGTGTACACCTACTGTAGGAGCCATGCACTCAATTTGGTAGTGGTACATGGATGTGCTGATATCCCTGTAGTGAGGAACACCATGGCTGTTATTGAAAAGATTGCTGCATTTTTCTCAGCTAGGATGAGGACAGCAGGAATACCTTTGATGTCAGACACCAGGTGGGGCACTAGAGCAACAACACTATGTGCTTTTGTGGAAAAGTTCAGTGCTGTCCATTCTGCTTTGAGGACCATGGAAACAGAACACACCTCCATCTCTGGTAAAGCCTATAACCCCTGGCAAAGTATGGAATCCTTTGAGACCATCATCACAGCTGTGATCACAAGCTATGTCCTAGGTTTTACGCAGCCCCTCACAAAACAACTGCAGGCTACTAACCTGGAAATACTTTCTGCATATCAAGAGGCCTGAAATAGCCCTTGATAGCCCAACAGAGATGTGAGCAAAGTTTTAGTTTGTTCTTTCAAAAGGCAACTGACCTGGCTAAATCTGTCAATGTGATCCCAAGCAAACAGAATCTCTGATAAACAGATTCTCAGAGTAAACATTCCCTCTGCATCAGTGGAAGACCACTACAGAGTAATTCTGTTCTATCCTTTTGTGGACCACATCATCAGTGAACTGGAATGCAGGTTTGCTCAAAGAAATGAGCCCGCCATGGTGACCTGGTACCAGCACATCTGGAAAAGCTCACAGCAAAAAGGAAGGCAGAGCTCATCCAGTGGTACCACCAAGACCTGTCTGATGCTGTGACTGTGGAACGACAGCTCAAACGGTGGAGGTATAAATTCCAGTCCAGCACAGAGCCACTGCCATCCACAGCGCTGGACACTCTCCAGAACACAAGCGTGGTCTTTTTTCCAAACATAGAGTGCATGTTGAGAATATTCCTCACAATCCCAGTGATCTGGGCCTCACCAATTTTAAAACCCTGGCTACAGCCCTGCTCATGAGAACTGGTTCCTCATCCTTGCATCAATGAGCAACCATGGGCTTTCTTCCAGGGGAGGGGGGAATTTTGGCACATTTGTTCTTGGATGCTACCCACACGCAAAAGGGAAGGAGCGGAGAATCTCTTCAGGGCCTGTGCTGACATTTTATGGTAATTGATTAATTTGAACAGAGCAAATTTTAAAATGTGTCTGATCGTCCAAGAATAACTGTCATTTATCTTTAAAGCAGTGTGTAATTGTATTACAAATGAAAAACTGTCTTGCCTTGCTAACCCTCTGGTATTCAGGCCCCTTTCATATACTGACTTTTTTGGGGGGTGGCCAAGGATGGTGGTGGCCACTGTGGATTTATGCCTTACCAGCATTTTGGCAAGCCCAGTCATAAACGCCTTTTTAAAGAGATTGTTCTTTTTTTTTAAGTGGGGTTGTATGAGCTCCATATAGCCACTAAGTATTTTAGATGCAGTAGAACGTTCTCTCCTCCCCCTCAGTAAGCCACAGTCTGTAAGAGTCTGTTACACAGATATAGCCACAAACAGGGAAGTATTGTACCAAGAACAAAGTGTATTTTCTCCACCTACAAGAACTCCCATCAAAAAATAATACTACAGTTTAAGAGTATGCTACGTATACATGTTTTTAAGTGCATTAACTTTTCAGAAATATAACGTTTATCTGGAACTAACTGACTCACGTCACGTATCCCTTTGCGCAGCACTGCTGCGAGCCACGCAATGCAATAATACAACAGTAATGGTTGTGTGTGTCTGTGTGTGAGAGAGAGAGAGACACATACACACAGGTAGTCTGCAATGTTATGGTTAACAGCCTCCTCTTCTCTGCTGCTTGTTATCAGGTTTGGTGATGAATTGCTGGTACTGAGCCCGGATTCAGGAAAATCTAGTTGCCAGTCCTGTGTTGAACTGACTGAAGTTGAAGAAGCAGTCGTGCGTGAAGTGACTGGCACACACATACAGGTTTTAGCCGACGGTAGCTGCTCATTCCCTTCAATAATAAAATTAATCGACTTGGCACTTTGGCCCTCCGAGGCTGGTAGCCTATATGTGAAGATATATGTGGCTGTTTACAGCCAAAAACCGAGCAGTGACAGCTTCTGAGCTTAGACGTGCTGAACACCGATCTCTCGCTAAGAATGTAAACAACTAAGAATATAAGCAACATGGCTGTGCTTTGCAGAGGAATGTCTCCAGCACGGGGGAGACCAATCAGGTTAGGTATGAAAATCAAAAAATATACTGTTACTTAACAGTGTATCCACAGACTCAACAGCTTGCCAAATACCATGGGTTTACATTCATGCAGCCTGCTAAACACAGGTTTTGTTGTGTACTATCACATTTGTGGGCTGGGAGGAAGGCCAAATACCTAACAATGTGTTCAACAGCCTTAAAAAAGTGGTTTTTGCATAATATGTCCCCTTTAAGTTTTAATCAATTTTGAGACAGAGAGACACCTAAGACATGAGGACGACTAGAGACAGATTGAAGTTTTGTCCTGATGCTTTTTGGTGTGCCACAAGAAGAGCAATGTGAATATAAAAAAGACACCAGCAAATCTTGTCTTTGTGTTTTCATGTGAAGGGAAATGCTTTTGAAAACTTAAATGTGTGAACAGAACATTTTTGAGACAGGAACCATGCCTGAATATAATCAGTCCTTTACCCACCCCATTACCCCTCCATTTCTGCTAACGCTAGCCCAGAAGGTAGGCTATGTCATGGCTGTACCCCACTGGTGAGCCTGTGATGTTTGGGGAAACAAGCTGTGCTGTTTTGTGGTGAATTAACGGTTTATGTGTGTTCAGGAACAGAACTTTAACAGTTGGCTAGATATAATCAGTACATTACCCACCCCATTACCCCTATGTTTGTGCCAATGTTAGCCCGGAAGGTATGCCAAGTTGTGGCTGTCCCACTGCAGTTAGAGTGTTGTGCTTTCGCCTTTGATGTTTGGGGGAAACCAGATCGCCGTTATCTGGTAACCGGCATGAATTTGCAGTTTGCGTGTGTTCAGGACTGTAAGCGGCTGGTGGCTGGAGCATCCACTTCGCTTGAGTTACGCTGCAGGTCTATCGTGAATTGCCCGTATGTGCAGTAAAATTGTCCTCACGTTTCCATTAAAGAAACTTTTAAAAAGACACATTTCTCTCAGCTCGATTCTCTTTTTTGAATGTTTGATTTCCTGTTTTTGTTCCCCGATCAATCAGAGAGTTTATGGGCCTTCTCCTCATTACCCTACCTTCAATTCAGGGCAGGACTGAACCATTTAATGGAGACCAGGGGGAGGTTTTAGAGATACTAAAGAGGACTGATAGTTACTTTTTTAATACATGGATTTGACTTCATACAGTAATGTTCTATTGAAAAATAAGAATAAATGAGGTTTGTTTTTTCTTTGGTCTCTGCCTGTCATGGTTCCTTTAAACCACACATCACCACACACACAAACACCCCCCCCCCGTACAGCCATCTTCAAGGAGGATATAAAAATTATATTGACTTTGAATCTTCTTGTGCCGTGCTCAGAGCAACCCTTCACTCCTCCACTCATGTTTCTGTATCAGGAAATTTCAGTTGCTCCTTGGATAAGCTCTCTGAGGCAAACTTTTATTGTTCAGCTTTTATTGGTTTATTAATTTCGGAATATCTCGACACCATTTTAAGATTCTATTAATGTTTCATCTTCAAGATAACTCTGTTGAGGTAAGTCACATATTGATTTGCATGAATTTAAACAGCTGAATATTTATACTGACAAAACAAGTCAACTATTCTAAATACATTTTCACACCCGCACTGCTGAAACTCTACACAAAATTCAAGGCAGACTTAGCTGAAAAAAATGTGTTTCAGATTATACATAAAATCTGAAAAGTACAATCCCTCAAATTACAACGATCATTTTCAACAAATACTCAATGAAATACACCACAATGATGAGATATTTAATGTTCAAACTGATCAACTTTATTGTTTTTTGGCAAATATTCACTTATTTTAAATTTGACACCTGCAACACTGTACAAAAAAGCTGTGATATGGGCAACAAAAGACTCTTAAAGTTGAGGAATGTTCAAAAAACCTCAGTTTGGATCATTCCACAGGTGAATAGGTTAATGTGAAACAGGTGAGTGTCGTGACTGGATATAAGGACCATCCCAAAAATACACAGTTGTTCACAAACATGGATGGGCAAAGTTCACCACTTCGTGACCAACTGCGTAGGTAAAAAATGTTAAACAGTTTAAGAACAATGTTTATCAACCTACAATACAAGAAATTCAGGGATTTCATCATCTACAGTCCATAATAACAACAAAAGATTCAGAGAATCCTGAGATATCTTTGCATTGCAAGGCATAACACTAATGTTGAATAGCCTCGATCTTTGATCCCTCAGGCAGCACTTCATTAAAAACAGACATCATTCTGTAAAGCAGGGGTCACCAACCTTTTCAGCCAGGGAGCTATCAGACATATGAGCAGTATTATAGAGGGCTACTTTTTGTATTTGAAGTTCTTGAGTAATATAAATTTTATCATTTATCTTACAGTAATTAATATGCTTTCGATAGGCTACATATAACACTCTATGTTTGCTTTTTTTATGCAATGAGTCCTGACAATAATTATCATTAATAATCATCTTGAGAGCAGTATTCTTAAATTTATCCTTTATGATTAAGGTATCTCTAAACTTATCTGATATGTTCAACATTCAACATTGCGATTTCCTTTTTAAACACCATAGGGGCAAGAGTGCTGATAGAGATGTGACATCAGTGCTCAAACAAAAGCTTTGACCCCACGCAGGTCAAAGTTAAGAGAAAATAGACAATGTTGAAATCTAGTGTACATGCTACACTTCTTGTTGTTTGTTTGGATGTAAGTACAGTTATGTTCATAATAATAGCAGTGTGTTTAAAAAGGGGCGGCACGGTGGCGCAGCAGGTAGTGCACGTGCCTCACAACAAGAAGGTCCCCGGTTCGATTCCCGGGTCCGGCAGGGCCTTTCTGTGTGAAGTTTGCATGTTCTTCCCGTGCATGCGTGGGTTCTCTCCGGGCACTCCGGCTTCCTCCCACAGACCAAAAAACATGCTCATTAGGTTAATTGGTCACTCTAAATTGCCCTTAGGTATGGGTGTGAGCGTGAGTGGTTGTCTGTCTCTACATGTTGCCCTGCAATCGACTGGCGACCGGTTCAGGGTGTACCCCGCCTCTCGCCCAATGACAGCTGGGATAGGCTCCAGCCCCCCGCAACCCCGAAAGGGATAGTCGGTATAGAAAATGAATGAATGAATGAATGTTTAAAAAGGTGAGTAAACCTCAAAATTCTTCAAATACATTTTATTTTAATGCACACAAATGCATTGGGGACACTGCACATTCTATTTCAAAGCAAGAAAATCGGAAAAAGTAATCAAATTTGATCATATTTAACAGAAAGTCAAGAAATATAATGTTAAAAAAAACAGTGTTGACATCTTTATTTACAAACTTAAATGTATAAACTAAGAATTGCTTGATGATTCAACTTTCCTGAGAATCATATACTAATATTTAGTTGCATAACCATGGTTTCTGATAACTGCTTCGTCAAAAATGGTTATATCTCAAGGTCTATGGTGGTGATGGTGATGCTTTTTTTAGAATGTTCTAGCGAGCACCTCTAAAGCATCCTGCGGGCTACCAGACACTCGTGGGCACCCTGTTGGTTACCCCTGTTGTAAAGGATATCACCACATGGGCTCAGGAACACTTTAGAAAGCCATTGTCAAATAACACAGTTCATCTCTACATCTACAAGGTCAAAGTCAAACTCTACCGTGCAAAGACAAAGCCAAATATCCACACCCTCAGAAAGATCACTGGCTTCTCTGGGCTCGAACCCAGACTGTTATCAGCACAAAGTTTAAAAGCCAGCATCTGTGAAGGCACCATTATTGCTGAAAAGTACATACCCCGGACAGTTGAGCAATATAAGTTATACATCAAACAAGAATGTGACAGTACTCCACCTACAACGCTTCAACAGTTAGTGTCCTCAGTTCACAAACATTGAGTGTTGTTAAAAGAAAAGGAGATAAAACACAGTAGTAAACTTGCCCCTGTCCCACCTTTTGTCGAACATGTTGCAGGCATCAAATTCAAAATTCAAGATCCTGGAGAAGTTTGTGATCCAGATGTATGATAGATCAAGTGCAGCTGTTAGTGTGGTTAATTGGTTTTTAAATGTCTTAATGGTCTTGGGCCTTCTTATCTCTCAGAACTGCTTTTACCTTACAAACCCTCGTGGACCCTGCGCTCCTCTGGCAGCGGGCTCCTGGTCATTCCAAAAATCAGGACACACATTCACGGCGAGGCGTCTTTCCAGTTTTACGGCCTTCGGCTATGGAACAGCCTGCCAGAGGACCTCAGGGCCACAGAGAACGTTCATGTGCTTATAGATGTAACAGCAATATGTGAGCTACCTTAGGTTTATGCCAGGGCTGGACTGGGACTAAAGAATGGCCCAGGCAATTTTGGCCCATGGCGGCCCACCATGATTACGCTGTGTGGAGGCACATACCATGACAAACCAGAGGATATATGTGCACATTTTGTCATTTCAAAATTAAAATAAAGTGCAGCAGCCTACATGGAAGAGAGTAACCATGTTTAAAAAAAACAGATACGCTCTTTCACTAATCACAGAGACTTTCATCTTAGAAGAGATGGCCACATAAATCCAATCTCTAAGTGAAAATGGGGTCAAAGAAATACTGCTAGTGATGTCTTTTTAATGTTTAATATATATATATATATATATCTGTATCTATCTATCTATATATATATATGTATATGTATATATATATATATATATATATATATATATATATATATATATATATATGTATATATTTATTACACTTTGATGAGAAGAATCTAATTGGTACACAAGGGATTTTAATGTTAATTTCTTGGATAAACTCTAATTGCTAATTGCTTTTGAACAAAAAGATTTGTTCAAAAGATTCGTTCAAATCACCAAATCATTCAGTGCTTGGTGGGAGGAGGCTGCGACTCCGACTTCCTGAACTGATACACGGCTGAACGGTTCAGGCTTCAGTTCAGTTCACTGACATATTCATGTCTTTTAGTGAATGTGACTGACAGTTCAATCGAAAATTATGCCTTGAAAATCACATGAAAATGCAACTATAATAATAACAATTTAAAAACTATAAGAACTATCAAATAGCCTGCAAAGCAAAAGCTTAAAAGTTGTTTTGTTGTTGTTTTATTTTGTACTTCATTCAGTTTTTGCCATTCTTTACTCTGCTAATGATAATGTGTTCTAGAAACTAAGGGCCAGATCCTCCAAAGGATTGCACTGCTTTTGCAACCGCTACACCTGTGCTAATGAGAGAAAAAAATAGCGTGCAATCCACAAAGCATACGCAAAGGGTGAGATGCACGCAAACTGAACACAAACTGCACTGCCACTCCTAGCTGCACCAGTCCAATTTGCATGCATGTAAAGTAGGGAATATTCATAAATTCAGCGCAAAATTGCACCCTTCCTATGCAAATAAGCCTCATTGCAAATACCACCTAATCCACAAAGACCAGCGCTAATTGAACCAGCGCTCAATCTCTCTCTCTCGCTCAAGGTGATTGCAAATTGCACTCAGTTGGTGGTAACTGTGGAGCATAGCCTATATAACGGCTCTCATGCCAGGAGCATATTATTTAGAATTATTCCCAGTAACTTGTTTTAGTTAGGCATAACGTTATTTCCAGCGACATGCTGTTTTCAGGTGACATTACTTCCCGCGACATAAAGTAGGCCTATTATGTTTTAAAACATTATTTTAAGCTTTGTGCTCTGTTTTCTGTTGTGCAAAGTTATTCTTACTTTGATTTGCTTGCTTGACTAAATAAGGGCTAAATCAGAAACGGAGAGCTCTGCTCTGAGGTGTAAAAAGGTCAGTACACACTATTCAGAACCATGGACAGCTCTGCGCCGACTTGTTTAATTTAAAATTAATTGACTGAATACTACAAGTCAGCCTTAGCCCATTTATACACTGAAGATCATCAGAAGAGATCTTTCCATTTACACACAATAAAGCAACATTTAAAGTCTTCAGCATTTCTGGAAACACATTAGTCTGAAAACGAGAACAAAAAGTGAATGTCATATGTCTGTCTCTGCACCTCATCAGTGAGGACTTTGAGTTCTAGGTCTGTAAATTTTTGTTTTCTTTTTCTGTCTGACTCGGCCATTGTCGTGTCAACTGTGATCTTGGAACAAAGCCACCTCTATACCCCGCGGCTTACTGCAATCAGCTGCCGAACTGTGTGGGCGTGTTAGCGCCGGCATATGATTAGAGCAATTTCTTCTGAGGATAAGGCGCTAAAACAGGGCAAATTGCGTGAGCTAATTCTGCGCAAATAATTGCGCTATTAGCAGGAGCAATCCATTCTTTGTGGATCTGGCCCAGTATCTGTTAAAACAGGGGGAGGTGTGTGTTTATGTTTATATGGCTTGACTCCTGTTTCAGTGTCTCCTGTAGTACGACATTCAGTGAGTGATACAGTCACTGAACAGTCAGACCACAGTACATTCAGTGAAAGATTCACACTGAACATGCACCATTCCCTCGCAAATTTTCACAATAAGAGGATCAGGCAGTCACACATTTTCTCAAATTGCGGGTTTTATACATTACTTGTTACATGCTGTGTCCTACTGTACATGAGTTGTTGTGAATATAGCTGAATTTTAAAAAAATAGTTTGTTTTTTTCAAGGTACACTTGAACACAACACACTCCTATCTCCTGCCTAGTGTATCCCTCAGAGGAAAATAATTCAGGAGAGTAAAGTTCACTGACTGATTCGTTCACTGATTGATTAAGGGGGAGACAGTAGTTCACTGAGTGTTTCGTTCACTGACTGATTCAGGGGGAGACAAAAGTTCACTGAGTGTTTTGTTCAGTGAGTGCTTCGTTCACTGACTGATTCAGGGGGAGACAGTAGTTCACTGACTGATTCGTTCACTGACTGATTCAGGGGGAGACAGTAGTTCACTGACTGATTCGTTCACTGACTGATTCGGGGGAGACAGCAGTTTACTGAGATTTTCTTCACTGACTGATTCAGGAGGAGAGTGAGGATCACTGAGTGATTCAGGCGTCGGCAAAGCAGTGCAGTCGGCGTGCGCGGTCCCTCGCTCCCTGCAGCAGCTCGCTGGCTGTCCGCCATGGCGCTGCTGGCAGCTCAACTGAACTGAGAAACAAACAAATCACTTGAGGAAGTGATGCGGTTCAGTACGTTCACTTAAAAGATTTGTTCTTTTGAACGAATCGTATGCAAATGACACAACACTTTTAATTGCTCCAAAAACAAATACTGCATCAAAATCAATTTTGTTATCAATTATTGACCAAGTCAAGGCTGTAATAACCTCATCCCAAATATTCCACTTTGTCCCTTATTTTACAAAAAAATGCATATTTTATGTTATTCCCTATTGAAAAAGTCAGCGAAGAAACTAAATTTGTGTTTCCTCATCTCCAATCTGTGGGGCTGTTGATAAGGTGGAATAAACATGCTGTCTGTAAATTTTGGGAGTCATTTTTCAAGCAAGGTTTACGAACACTAAAGCAGTATGTTGGATTAACATTACCCATAGGGATGGAAGCCGAATTGGGGAATTTGTCATTGTTGTAAAAACAGTCAAATTGAACATCCTTAGTTAGATGTACTGGGCCATAAATAGGGTTGTTCTTTGTATCATTTGTTTTAAGTAGATGGGTAAAGTTTAACATCTTAGCATTAGGTTTAGGGCCTGAAATCATAGACCAGTATGTTTGGTTCAAAACTGTAGCTGCAAGTGATGATCTGAGAATGTGTGGGAACAAAGTGTTGACATTTGTAACTGGTTTGGGTATGATGTGAGGGTTCCTTGTGGCTATTGGCATCCTAGTACACACATAACAGTCAGTTAGATTCTGAGATTTTGCTAAGGTTTGTGCATATCTGTACCACATGTTCAGTTCAAAAGATGATGAGAAGTTGAAAGCCTTGGTATACCAATCCAAGGGGCTGCTGTCTTCAGGATGGTCCAGGGGGTTGTTGTTTCCAAGATGGTTACGCTTGTTCAGTCCATGTCCACCAGGGGGAGCCAGAGGAGCCAGAGGCCAGTCAGTCAGGATCCAGACGATGACGATGACGCACAGCAGAGTAGTCAGGAAGCAGGGGGTCCATCTCTGAGCCATTTCCCTATAGTACACTGGGGCTGGTCAGAGACCTGGCGATGGTTTCTTCTCGGGTTTGAGACGGTGCCCTAACGGCAGTGCCTTCTATCAGCACACGGAGCTATTCTCCGCCCCCCTTTGTAGCCCGCTTTATTCACCAGTGCACTTTGATGCTTCCAGCTTCAGCATCTCCTCCTCACTTCTCAGGAGTTTGCAGTGGCTGAGATGGATCCAGGACGGTCTTCCTTCAACTTTTACTGCTGTAGGCGTTGACAGGAGAACTTGGTACGGCCCAGTCCAACGTGGTAACGACCACTTCCTTCTCTGAAGGGCCTTCAGGAACACAAAGTCTCCAGGTTTGACAGGTGTAGGGCCTTCAGGCTTCTCCTCCTGGGACACAGAAACAGACTTGACAGCATCAATTTGTTCTTTCACTTTACAACATTGTTGCAAATGTGTCACTAATTCAGAGCATTTTACAGGTTTCTTAGGCTGGAGAATTGTCAATTCAGGTAGCTGATAAGGTCTATGAAATATACATTCAAATGGTGTTAGTTTATGTTTGCCACAAGGTGTTGTATTAATGGAAGTTTTAACTAGGTGTAAACAAGCAGGCCATGGTTTTCCTGTTGTTTCCATTGCTTTAATTAGTTGTTGTTTAACTGTACCATTCTTACGTTCCACGAGTCCAGCTGACTGTGGATGAAATGCTGTGTGTAACTTATGTTGCAGTCCTAATTCTTTCAGCAGAGTTTTTACTTTTTGTAAAGTAAAGTGTGTACCATTATCTGAGTAGATAATTTCAGGTATTCCAAATCTGCAGAAAATACTCTCTTTCAGCACTTTAACTGTAAAATCTGCATCAGCATGTGCAGTTGGATGTATTTCAGTCCAGTTACTATAATGTCATATAACAACTAGACAATACTTTAGATTTTGACATTTATCTAATTCAATGTAATCCATGCTTAAAACTTGAAAAGGTAATGTTGGTTCAGGAAATGAACCTTGTCTTGTTCTTATGCCTCCTTGAGCATTGTTTTTTAATCATATTAAACAATTTTTTACATGTTTATGTGCAGCTTTTTGGAAATTTGGAGCATAAAAACATTTTTGTACTCCCCCTAACATCCCCGCTGTTGTCACATGGCAAGGTCCATGGGACACTTGACACGCCCAGGGATATAAGGAAGGAGGTAACCAGAGTAAACCAGTATCTGGGTGATAAAAAAGGTCATCCTCAGGGTCAAGGATAACACATGCAGGTGGGTCTGCATGGTGTTGATGGTCATGCAGAACATCATCAGAGTTAGTTATGGTAGTAAAGATAGGGGTAGCAGGTTCACCTCGGGCTAAAGCCTGAGCTGCAGAGTCAGCTAGAGCATTGCCACGAGAAAAAAGATCAGTTTTTTTGGTGTGAGCCGGAACATGGACAATAGCTAAAGCTGAGGGAAGCTTTAGGGCTCGTGTTAGGTCCTTAAGCAGGACTGCATGCTTTACATCAGAACCAGATGATGTTTTAAATCCCTAAGATGCCATTGAGCACAGTGATAATGACAAGAGGTATAGACGTATTTAGAATCAGTGAAAATAGTTACGGGAAAGTCAGTACAATAGTGTAGGGTAGCAATAACAGCTGTTAGTTCAGCAGATTGGGCTGAGTCAGATGCAGGTAGTGATTGTGTCATCAGTACCTCAGTCAGGGTGGTTACAGCATAAGCAGAGTGTGTTTTTCCATTTGAATTTTTTAAAGAGCTGCCATCAGTAAAAAGCCAAATTGAATCAGAAATAGGTGTGTCCTTCAGATCAGGTCTGAGCAAAAATGTCTGAAGGGAAGATTCTAATCAATCATGATTATCACATATGTTTTCAACATCAGGTAAAAGTGTTGCAGGATTTAAAACTGTGCAGCGTAGTATTTCTAGGTGTGGTTGAGATAGAAGAACAGTCATACAGTGCAGATGTCTAGCAGGTGACAGGAAATGAATCTTATCCTGTTGTAGCAGTGCATATACATCATGGTTTACATGTAAGGTCAAAGGATGAAAAAGAACAACATCAGCACTGGATGTAACTGCTTCTGCAGCTGCTATGACAGCCATGACACATGGAGGGAGGCCTTGTGCCACGGGGTCAAGCTTTTTAGAGTAATAAGCTATAGGGCGGTAACTTCCTGCTTCTTTTTGGGCCAATACTGCGGACATGTGACCACCTTTAGAGTGACAAAAACGATGAAATGGTTTATTGTAGTCAGGTAGTTTTAAGGATAAAGATTGGTGTACTGTTCGTTTTAATTGATTACATAAGTCCCTGTGCTCTGAAGACAGAGGGAAAACTCTCTCTTTTGAGGTTAGGAGCGAGTACAACGGTCCTGACATAGCAGAGAAATTTGGGATCCATTGTCTGCAGTAATTTAGGGTTCCTAAGAATGCCATTAGTTCTTTAGGTGTGTCTGGATAAGGCAACTCAGAAATCATCTTAATCCATCATGTTGTAAGAGATTTGGAACCATGAGAAACAGTATGTCCAAGGAATTTAACTTCCTGTTGAACAAACTGCAATTTGTTTTTACTGCATTTATGTCCTTGTTCAGCTAAAAATTTCAATAACTCTAATGAGTCATTGTAACATTTAGTTTTATCATCTGAGGCGAGAAGGATATCATCAACATACAGTAAGACTTGTGAACCACAAGGTGGATTAAATTTAGAAAGGTTTGCAGTCATAGCCTGAGAAAATATAGTTGGTGAATCAGTAAAGCCTTGAGGAAGGCGGGTATAAGTATACCTTTTACCTTCAAAAGTGAATGCAAACCAATATTGTGACTTTTTATCTACAGGTATGGAGAAAAATGCATTTGCTAGATCCACTACTGTAAAATATTTCATCTTTGGTCATAGATTATTAAGCAATGTGTGTGGATCTGGCACAAGTGGTACACGTGTTTGAACAGTTTTATTTACAGCTTGTAAGTCCTGCACCATTCTCCATCCCACACTGGGCAGAGCTTTTTTCACAGGAAAAATTGGTGTATTTACAGGTGAGTCCTCACAAGGTATTAGGACTCCAGCTTTTAACAAGTCTTGTATTACAGGTGTAATACCTGCTATTGCATCAGGCTTTAATGGATATTGTTTCTGTCTAGGCCTGTGTTCATTTTTTCCTTTAATTATGACAGGTTTTACATCTTTCATTAAGCCTACATCAGATGGACTTTGAGACCAAAGTGTTTCAGGAACGTCTTTTAGAGGTCATTTTGTAGTGCTCAGGTGTACTTGTGTCAAAGGAATGCACTTTCTGGTGCCCTGTAACAGTAATGGATAAAATCTATTAAAGATCTGGGCACTTGGGGACCATTTAAGGTTAAAAGTTCCTGGTACAGGGGTCCAGTCATGTGTTCAGGCTGCTGTTAATGCAAGATCACCACATTCCTTCCACTTTCTGTCTTTTGGTTTATACATAGAAATGTGTGCTCGTTTGCCTTCAAACTTAGATTGGACTTCAGGTTGTAAATGGACTGAGAAACAACAAAGTCCCTCTAATGTCCATAAAAGTGAACCACATCTTAAAGTAGTGGTGTGAAGCTGGACACGAGTTTCTAATTCTGTAATGTCCATGCCAGCACCAGTCAGTATGTTTTTAGCATCTGATTGCAGTTGTTTCATTTGGTCACCTTCAATGTTAAAACCATACCAGTATCCTGGTGGGGTGACATAAAGTTGTCTTGCGGTTTCTGTTCTTAAAACTGTATAATCATCTTTCTTTCTGCCTATGGTCAAATCAAGATCATAAAGCAAATCTCTTCCCAAAAGGTTCCCTGGACAGGAAGGACAATGGATAAACTGAACTTCAGCAGTTTTTCCTGTGTGAAGGTCCGTAACACGTACGGGTTCAGTCAGAGATTCTGTGGTCAAATCTCCACTAGCAGACTTGACACAAATGGTGGATTTGGTTAACATTACATGTTTTGGCACTTTATTCAGAGTACTTCTAGTTGCACCTGTGTCCAATAGGAATTCAATCAGTTCACCATTTACATTTAGGACAATAGTTGGAGACTGGAGCATGGAGTTATAACAAATTTCAACAGGTGATTCATCATTTGGTAATGTTTGATCAGCTTTATGAGCCAACAATTTTTCTAGCATCACTTTTTGGTGCTCCATTGTCTCTTTATCTTCCTGGTTTAGTCATGCATGCTTTTTGCGGTCTTTTTTATGCCTTCTGCGGACTCTAGTGTGGTCCGGTGAATCATCTCTATAATGTCTGCGTCGCTCATGGTCAGAGTCTGAATCAGAGTCAGTCTCTTTATCCATTTGCTTCAGCCTACAGTGTTTCTCAATGTGGCCTGTTTTGTTGCAATAATAGCACTTTATGCGAGGTCGGTCTTTAACCCTGTCTCTGCCTCTATCTTGGTTTTGTTTAGGTTTATAGTTAGATTTTTGTTTTGGTCTTGCACCTGACATGAATGCTACATGAGCTTGCTCAGCGTTTATCTTTGTTTTCTTTTCCTTCTGCTGGGTGTTTTCATAATGGTGGAGGCAATGTTGTAACAATTCCTCCATGGAACATGTTCCCAGGGTGAGACAGGTCAGTTTAACTTTTGCTTGCAGGCTCTGTGGGAGACATGAATGTTTAGGTGTGGTTTTCTCCTCACACTGTTCCTCGCTTACCTCTGTAACAATAACTTTCTTTTTATCAGTCATGAGTGGTGATTTTTTAGACAGATACCAGATCATCATGTCTTCTTCTAGCTGTTTTTGTTTCTGTTGTTGTTGTAACATTTCTTGTTGTTTAATTTTTCCCTGTTCTTCCTTCTTTTCAGCATGTAGTGCTGCTTGTGACCACATCAGGGCACATTGAACTTCATTACAATCATCTCCTTTTTTTCTTATTGGCTTCTTTTACAGCACACACAAGTGCTTTGCATGATTTTAGTTTAAGGTTTCCATCAAATTCATACTCTTTTATCCATTTTTCTGCATACTTTAGGGGATCCACAGGTGGATTTCTTCCCTGTTCTTTCTTTATTAACTGTCCATTATGTTTAAACCTCCTCTTTATCTTATCTTTCCCTTCTTTACTCAGTTTACTGTTACCTTTTCCCATATTGCAATCTTCTGGACAATGATCAACGATCAGCCACTATCAGAGAGAAGATCGTCCACTACACCAAGCTTCTACTGTGACTAATTCACAGCGGATGTAGCCGTCTTCCTCTGCAGCCTCTCAATTTTGATCAGAGTCGCACACACACAAAGTCACACATACACAGTCACACACACACACACAATTGTACACAACTGTAAACAATTGTCTTCACTCCCGAGACTGCCCTCTAACGCAGTTAAAATCACTTAGGAGCGGGATCCTAGTTTAGGGCAATTTAGACAGATTGACAACCTATCTCTCAGACATCCTAAACTATCCTAGTTTAGGGCAATTTAGACAGATGTACGGCCTGTCTCTCAGACATCCTAAACTCTTAGTATAGGGCAATTAGCGGGTTACAAGTCCGCTCTAAGACCTCCTATACTGCCTAAACAGCGGGTTGTAAGTCCGCTCTGAAGCTTCTTATACCACAAAAAATCTATGCTCACCAGTTTGCAGCCAGCTGTCTCTCGGGTGGATCCTCGTCACCGGCCCCAGTCGAGTGTGGAGACCACCGATCCCTCAAAGCGGGCTTTTCAATGCTGGAGATTTTCTTCCAGACCGTGCACGGATTTTCGCGATGGCTCCCTCTCTCCCAGGGTCACAGATGTTGAGGATCCGGCTCGAAGGACCAAGTTTATGTCAGGATTTTTTCCTTCACAGTCCCAAGATTGCTCAGTGGTGTAATGGTTCTTTACCAACACCTGACATAATTCAGAATGAAGATGCAGAGAACAGCTGGGTGCAATCAAACAGAGTTTTACTTGCAGCAAGGAGAACAACAATACAGAGTGTCAAGCAGTCTGAGGTGTTGATCTGAAGCTAATACAAAAGTCTTCTCTCTATATAGGCATGTGTGTGCGTGTGTGTTTAACATGTAGGGAGGGGTGAGAGGTGTCGTGGCCTTCACGTCTCCTTCTTGGGTCTGTTTAGGCTGGTCTGGTGATGCCCCGAGTCATAAACAATAGTTGATAAAAAGTAACAAGGAGAGGAGGGCTGCACAAGGCCATGGAGGGATTGTGTGTGTGGGGAAAGAATGTCATGTAGTATCTGTGTGTGTGGGGAAAGGATGAAGCTGCTAAAGAAAAGGTTATACAATGATCAGGATAGAAATATTCAAATACATGAAAACACTATATACAATATGTATAAAGTTCAAATCATTCTTAACAGGGTTTTAGAACAAAAAGCACATAAAAACATATATTACACAAGAACAAATAAAATTTGTATAACTATTGTTAGGTCAGGAGTTGCTGAAAAAGTTTTAATGCAGTGAAAGTAAAAAAAAATTGGATTGAACATTTTAATTACACTTTTATTAGAGGAACCGTTTTGGTACACGAGGGACTTCAATGTTAATTTTTTAAATAAAATCTGATTGCTCCAAAAACAAATAATGCATCAAAATCAATTTAGTTATCAATTATTGACCAAGTCAAGGCTGTAATAACCTCACCCCAATATTCCACTTTGTAACTTATTTTTCAAAAAATCTCCCTTCATCATCTAGGGTCAGTCCAAAATGCAGCATCTAGACTGATAACTGTTTCAAGAAACAAATGCCCATTACCCCAACCTTGGCATCATTACACTGGCTCCCAGTAAAGTACTGTATTGATTTTAAATGATCTTAATTAACCTTCAAAGCTCTTCATGACCAGGCCCCTAGGCTTATCATTGTGAGCCTGATGAGCCTGGACACACCCTCAGATCAGGGTAACTGGGAGAGCCTGATAACCCAGAGCCTGTTACAGACAAAGAGCTGTCAGGCTTTGGCTATGTGGGCTACTGGGCTCTGAAATCACCTACCTGCTGAAATCCAGATTGCAGAACCTCTCTTCTCATAAGTCCTTTCTTTAAAACTGAAATCTATTATGAAAAGGCTTTTAACCAGATATAAACTCTTTAATTATTTCACCTTGTTTATTCATTATGCATTAATTATTGTCACTAGTTTTTTTTCCCAACAAATTTTCATTATTTAATGTATTTTTTGTCCTTTTGTAAAACTCTTTGTAAATAAAAGTGCTATACAAGCAATGGTTATTATTATTATCATTATTGTTATTATTATTATTATTATTATTATTATTATTATTATTATCATCATTAATACACATCATCTTTTTCAGCATCACCCCTCATACAGCTTCAGAATGAAGATGAATCACCTTCTCTCTAACTCAGTGTACAGTTTTTTTAAGCTGTTCTTCAGTAAATCACCCCCTGCACATACAACACACCTCAGAGAAATATGCCACAGTCAAACAGTGACCTCTGGTGGTCCCCTTGAGGCTCTTTGCAAAAGAACTGAAGTTATAAACAGTCCATGACAAGCAAGCAGACAGTTTATATATATCTGCCACGGAAATATTTCACTCCTCCATCTGGAGAAGAGCCCATAGAAAATGTTTTCAGAGGGCAGAACCTTCAAAAACAACTGCAGCTGGTGATTGGATGATCATTCTGCCGGTCACACTCATTACAGAAGAATCCATATCAAGCCACAGTATGAAGTAGCAGCTAGACCCTGTTGTTAGCTGTTAGCTTAAGCTACGTTTCAGTCCTTAGACTATCTTCTTACATTAAATTATACAACACAGATTTATCATTTACCAGTTATGTGTAACATTAACCTCAAGTTCTCCTGGTAAATTTCTGAAGAGAGCATATTTCGTCAGGTATCTCTGAGTAACCACAACTCTGGGCTACCATAGACTAACCAGCATCGTCAGCAGAGGATTTCTGCATCTCCCAGTTCCCCAGCAATGACCCCCGGCTTTCCGTCTTCTCTGATTTGATCGTCCAAAACAAAAAACATGACTTCCCATAAGAAAAGCTTTACGTGACGTTCTTTGCTTCTCTTTTAAAGAAAAAATAAAGTACTTATAAATATCAGCAGTATCAGTACTCCTGATATTTATAAGTGCTGATTGACATAATAAATTTTGATTGATGGAAAGATCGTCCAACCACCTGCCAAAAATTCTTCTGAAAGGCTCTGCCCTCCCCAAACACTTCATATGGACTCTTCCCTAGATGGACAAGTGAAACATACTGAAAGGTCCATCCAGTGTTCCAGGTTAGGCCTATGCTGCACTGATTTGAGTCTTTTAAACTAAACATAGTCAAGTCTATCTTATGTCAACCAAGACTATGAGATATTTTTGGAGCAACAATCCATAAAATTGTCACAAAACTGTATTAAATGTCCCATATTCTGCACCGTTATGCAGTTTAACATGGATCCTTGATGTTTTCATGAAACGTCAGTAACATGCTTTGGTCCAAAAAGCCTATGAATAAAGCACAGCTGCATAATTTCCACGCTCACATAACCCCTCTGTTCAGAAGCCGGGTTTTGAGGGCAGTTGCCTTCATATGCTAATGAGCCAGAGCAGAGCTGCATACGTACGGAGAATTCACGATAGTCCTACAGCTAACTGGAGCGAATCGGGCACTCCAGCCACATGCCGCTTACAGTCCTGAACACATTCAAACTCTTAATTCATACCACACACACAGTTACAACAATGAAGCCTTATTCCCACAAACATCACAAGCTAATGCACAACATGCTAACCACAGTGGGACTTAGCCTACCTTCCGGGCAAACATTAGCACAAATGGAGGAACCTGCAGTTGGGTAAAGGACTGATGATATTAACTGTTAAGCTTCTCTTCCTGAACACACACGAAACACAAATTCATGACGTTTAACAGATAACAGCAATCTTGTTTCCTCAAAACATCACAGGCTAGTACACCTGTTAGCAAACTCTGACCCGTGTGTGTACCTTACTGGGGCAGAGGGGATGATGTCAAAGACATTGAAGTAAAAGAACCTTGATCTGCAACTTTTTACTAGACATTATCTAACAATTTACAGAACAAAACACATAATTTTAAATTAAATAGCTGCTGGCCAAAGAAGCCCTCACTTCCCTCTATAAGACACGATAACATAAATGGATTCAATTTATATTTTATCAGGAAAAGAAGCTCCATGAAAATAGTGAACCTGAAAATACTACACAGACAGAACAAAATTTTGCCTTCAGACCTTCAGATCTCTTCACATCTCAACATGATATTTAAAAAATGTTACATATAAAGTTTCATTTAGATTCATTTGGTTTCTTTATAGCATAATGCATAAACTAAACTAAATTAAAATTCTGTAATATGTGTTTTCAATCAATCAATCTTTATTTGTATGGAGTGAATACATAACAAGTGTTATCTCTCTCTCTCTCTCTATATATATATATATATATATACATATACATATATATATATATATATATATATGTGTATATATATATGTGTGTGTGTGTGTATATATATATATATACACACACACACATATATATATACATATATATACACACACACACACACACATATATATATGTATATATATATATATATATATATATATATATATATATATATATATATATATATATATATATATATATATATATATATCCAGAGCCAACATGAATCCACCATGAGCACAGCACTGGACCAACCTTCAGTGCAGTGCATCCGTTTACAGTAAGAATGGTCAGAAATAACCTCTGTTTAGCAGTTGAAGATCTTAAGTGGAGCCAGTCTCATGTTGAACAGCCATCCACCAAAGCTGTGATGGGGGTCTGGGTGAAGTAAGGGAGGTGAGCAGAGAGAGGTGGACTAAAGTGAGAACTGAAGGTAGTGACAGATCCATGGACCAATCATAAATCTGTCCTCATCATATTTGTCTCTTCTGAATATGAATTTATTCGAGGTTAGCCCCTTGAGATGTGGCATCTGGTTTTCAAGAGGGTCCTTGTGTCTACATGGTTGTAAAGATAGTTTTTAAAGATATATAATCAAGAACAACCATGGAAAGAGTGATCAATCTAATATTAACATTTACATCTAAAATCATTTTAAGATAGAGAGGACTGCATTTTTGTGCAAATGTTGTTAAGGTCCAACTGGTTAGACTTGGTCTTCTGCCCTGTAAAGAAGGCAGTCAGAAGACCTCTTGCTATCGATACATCATATCATTCCCTTGCTCCCCAACATCATCTGTTAGGCTTGAGGATGAAGGTTTTCTTGACAACAACTAAGATTTTGTTCATCAATCTTTGCTGAGGTAAGAGACATACTGACATTATTTAATTTAAGTTACATTACCTATGTGCATGTTCATTAGTTGTGAACCGCCTGTCTTTTTCAACAAATAATTCCATTTAACCATGATATAGTTGATCGGCAATGAGCTGAGAGTTTTTCCTTCATGCCCTCCTGATGACTGCTGATAAATAATAAGTCAAAATAAGTGCTTATGATCCTTGTAAGGTGCAACTACCACAAGACAGTCACTTCCCCAGAAAATGTTGAATTCTTATAAAACAAAGCACAGAATAGTATCTAAATAACTATTTAAGTGTTGATATTTCAGAGTATGTTACAGCCTAAAGGGTATGGAATTAGATTTGTATCAATATAATGAAATAACACTTTTCATGAAGAAAACAACACTTTATGGACAGAATGGGTCGAAAATGCAAACAAAAACCCAGAGAGAGCAAGAACAAGTTTGGAACACAAACAAAAAAAAAGTCAGAGCAAACATAATTCAGATCATTGCAAACAAATAGTGTAATGCCAAATGAAATAAAGTATTTTGGAAAGATTTTATCAATTTTTTTTGTAATTTGCATATTTTGATTTTTATGGTTCATTTTTGTTTGCTTTGTTCATAAAGTGTTGTTTGCCTCTTAAAAAGTATTGCTTGCATTGTTAAAGTATTGTTTGATAATATTAACACAAATATAATCCCATAAAAGTAAGGCCTGAAACAGACGAGGCTAAAATACAGTTTTAACAAACATGATTCCCTTTTCTTCTGCTTATTCTCCCTGTTGGTTTCAAAGGGCAAGTCATCGTGGGAATTCCCATTTATTGTAGAAACTGTTCGCCATACCTCTTTAAGGATATGACCAATAACCTGGACTTAACTTTGTTTGATTTTTAGGCAGTGTGAAAACACAAACCCTCAAGATTTGATGTCTTCTTTGCAGTTTACAAGTTTCAAAGTCTTCTACCTAAAAGTGGCCCATTGAGTGTATGTTTGAAATTTATTTTGAAAAGAATTTTCAGTCTAATAAATTCAGTTTATTCTTGCATTTGATATGTAAATCAATGTAAAAAAAAAAAGGGCATTACCAAACTGAAATTAGAAATAGATGGAAAATCTATTTACATGGGCATAGATGCAATTTATTAGGATTTAAACAAATCAAAAAAGTGTCAGTATTTAATATCCATGTTCTGTCTCCAAGTTTGTATGCTCATTTACTTAAAGGATAAGTTTGGTTTTTTGACACCTGGAACTTATTTTTAGGATTAAATACGCTCGTAGACTCACCCAGACAATTTTGGCGGAGCTCGGAGCCGTTTTCAAGCAATTTAGATCCATCCGACGGCATTTTTCCTCATGCCATAGTAGCAGACGGGGCTAGAAATCAAAGCCCCTAAATTAGACATTATCTGCTGCGAAACTCACTCATTTCAGCTACATTTTATAAATGACCGCTGGCCAGTGTTATCACCATGTCAGCTCAACTTTGTTGTTACGTCAACAAAGTTGAGCCTACGTCATCCAGGGCTTTACAAGGATGGGTAATTTTTGGTGACGTCATAGACAAGAACATGAGTGGAGCCGCTGTTGTTGCTAGGCTACACGGCTACACGGCTACATGGCTATTTTTGCGCAACACACGACGACTTTGAGTATAATGGATGCCCGTATGGTTTTGAGCCAGAATATACCGACGAGGAGCTATTTGAAAGGAGGATGCAGAGGGAAAGAGCCGAACAGCTGGCCAGAGAACAAGCAACCACTGTACGTCCACGAATGGGGGCTAACTGGTGGAGTTGTTGTGGGCATTGCAGGGCAAACACAACAGAGGAGGAGTGCCTTTGCTGCTCAGAGTGGGACTTGAGGCCAGAGGAAACATGTATTGATGCCCCCCAAAATATGATTTCTGGCCCCGTCTACTACTACGGCATGAGAGAAAAACGCCGTTGGATAGATCTAAATTGCTCGAAAACGGCTGGGTGAGTCTACGAGCGTATTTAATCCTAAAAATAAGGTCCAGGTGTCAAAAAACCGAACTTATCCTTTAAACCTTGTGCATCCCTCTAATATGGGAATCCTCAAGCCATAAGCGTTAATGCACAAAAACCTGTGCTGAAATCATCTTACATCAACATTTTTCTCTGCATCAATCACTAAAACTACCATAGCTCTGCTCAAAACTACCAAATATTCAATATTAAATCTTTAAATGGTGGTCTGTAAAGACGACATCATTTCAAAAGTTGTGTCTGTCAACATGAAACAACAGCACAAGCAAGACACTGTATTCAGCCATTGTTTCTGTTGGTGTCAGGGTAAGAGATGTGACATTTATGAACAAGTTATGTCTTTTGAATTTTTTTCTTTTTTAAGTAAACCATGAGAGCCGATTTGCGGTTGTGAGTGAGCCGTTCGTTCGCAATCCATTCAAATTGCCCACGCTGCATGAGTCTGATTTGCCCACAGCATGCTGCCTTCATGTGTATGGAAGCAATAAGGATAATAATCCAAATTAAAAAGGATTAACAGAAGTACTTTTTCATTTTCAAACTAAAGCTGCATTTTTGACTCGTAAATAAAATGAATAATAAATCATCTAAACTCCATTTTCATTTTCTTCTTCAAGACTGCTGATTCTGTGACTTAATTAAAAAGTAAAACAAAAGGATGTTTAAGATTTCGTTTTCAAAAAAAGGCCACGGCAAATAGTTACCAAAACTCAATTTGAAATGTCAATTTGAAAATTAAAATGAAAAAGCAGAGCGGCATTTTTTTGGTTCAAGGTCATAGATGCCTTATTTGACTCATAAATAAAATTAATAAGTCATCCAAACATCATTTTCAAAAAAATTAGAACAGAGAATGCCCACTATCATCTTTCGTATTATTTTTATAATTCTAGACAATAACATTTATTGTAATTATTATGCAGCCTTTTTTTAAGAGTCCAAGATGGTCTCCGATCACTTTGTGTCCAAATCTTGATTTTTTAGTACAGGGTATTTAATTCTGCTTATTGTGGTTCTTTAAAATTAATTTAGATCATTAAAGATGCCTGTTTTCTACTTTTGTTGTTTTCATCCAGTACCTGAAGAGGACCAATTATGGCGCTACAAGGCTATTTAAGAAACAACGTCAGCAAGAACGTGTTAAAGGGTGCCACCATTATCCTCTGTCTGACTGTTACAATCGTCATAATAAGAAACATCGATCCGCTGAAGGTAAGAGGTTTAAGCGAGGGCTATACGGCTCGAAATGTCCTTGATTTTCAAAATAAATTCTTGAAGGGAGCTACTTTTGGTGTGTGGACCTTTAGTGCTTTTTCATGTTAATTTTATTGGATCCAGCACCCAACAAGATATTTGCATGTCTATTTTGTGTTTTTCTGTTGTCCTTAATGCCTTGTCATATAGTTGTAAGATATTGATGTTTGATTTTCTTAAAAAAAATAATGAAACAGTGACAGAGAGCAGTGGGGTTCATGTTCTTCATGTGGTTGTTTGTGTGCTCGATGATTTGATATCTGTTGGTTTAGCATCACTGCCTCATCTTTCTTATAAAGGTAGTGTTAGAGCTCCAAATGTTTCAGCAACATCAGCTGAGGGTCTACACTTCCCAGGGTGAACATGATCAAATAATGACGACAAAAAACTTGGGACTTTCAGTTGAATTAAAGTGCTTGACTGCTGACTTAGTCTGCTCTTTGCCACTCAGTTGCTGGCATTCTACCCACTTCTGCTGACCATGGAGTTATGTTCTTATTCTCTACTGCTTGACCCCAAAATGAAAAAGGAGTGTGTATTTTTAAAACTTTACACCTTAAACAAGCCTGTGATGTATTAAACAACTCATTTCTAGTCACAAAGTCACAGAGAGGGTTTGAGTTCAGTTCATATCACAGTATGACAGCAGATGGTGTTGCTAACATTGAATGGCTGTTCTAAACAGGTGCTTAGGGTTGTATAAAGAACACCGAACATGACTGATGCGACCTCAGCAACCACACAATGTATAGACACAATCAGAGGCAACCAGATCTCACGCGATGCAACAGATGTGACCTGGGGGACTTAGTTGCACTACCGGGTCACTTTGGACATGTGACCAGATTGCATCGCTCAGTGTCCAAAGCTGAAAAATTTGAACTTTTCAGGCAATGTTGCATGAGGCTGTGCCGCAACAGCCACTCAGCATTGTGTGGATGTGTGACGAAACCCACAACAACTGTTTTTGTTAGGGATCACAGAGTGACAATCCATATCCGTCTGGGAACATTAGTAAGTGAGTACATTAGTCCCGCCTTATTCAACAGGAGTGGCTGTTCTCTCCGGTCCTGTCCTTCCTCATCAGCATCAACTGCAGTGTTTTATGGTTGGTAGACAAATGAAAAGGATACAGTTGGAATCAGCACCGCCCCTCCCTAAATGCAAAACATGCGCTGTGCGTAGGGCCCCATGATCCATGGTGGGGCCCATTTTGCGAAAGGGGACACATACTCCGCTGTCGCTTCGGACTACAGGCCTGATATTTTCCAGTTAAAGTGTGGCTGTTACCGTTGTTGTCTGTCAGTTATGCCATTTTGCAGTGCAGCCCATGTACATGAACATTTGATCTAAACACCTCCTGAATTGGTCAGCGTCTTTGGGCACGCACTCCTCCGTGTGCTGGTGAGCGTAAAGACGCAGATAGACGCACATCGCATAGACAGTGAGGGATCATCAGTCACTTTGTGTGATTTTATTATTCAGACGGTGTCTTGATAGCTCATGTGCACATTTTCAGTGAACACAAAGACTTAAAAAATGAAGAGTCAGCCTTTTGATGATTTAAAACTGAACATTCTACATCAATCCAACTCATGTTTTCATTCACTCACTGTTTTCTAAATGATAAATTCATTCTGAGGGATCCTCCATCACTTATTCTCCACTTTGTAAGAACAGTCTTTGAAGGATCAAGCTCCAGATATAATGTACTAGTGCAGCGGTTCTCAACCTGTGGGTGGAGGCCCATAAATGGGTCTCAGAACTGTTTTCAGTGGAGGGTGCATAAATCAGATAAAAATATCTTCAGTGTATGGAGGCCCTAAGCGGACAAATATCCATCAGAGTATGTCAGAGTATACCCACTAGAATAAACCAGACTACACCACTGGGAGGTGGGTATGTATGTTGTTGAAATAAAAAAAAAAAAAAGGTATTCTGCTTAGGGCCCCCATTTGGCCAGGGGTGGCCCTGGTTGGAATATGTAGGCTAATACATACAAATATATGATATATATGAAACTGACATCAGTTAGCACAACGGTGACAAAATTAGCTATTTTATGGACAGGCAACACAACTTTGGTGGGTGACGCGATCTTGCTTGCCCAAGCCTCGTGAACACTACAGCTTAAGGTAGCATGAGCAGATATTGGACAGCATCATACAAGATGACACACCTGCACTAACAAGCATTAAAAAGAAGCATGGAGACTAGGGGAAGGCTTTATGGAAAAGAAATTGTATCATGACTTTTCATGTGTTTTTTTTAAGGTAGCATCAGGATCTTTATTTCATCATGATTGATTTTGTTCTAGTTTTTAACACTTATTTGTAAATAACCAAATGTTACTAAACTTAGACACATAAAATGTGTTTTAAAATGTAGAAATGCTGACATAAAGTGGGATTTATTTATTTATTTGAAACTTAAACTTGTCTTTGGTAATGCCAAAAAAACAAGTTTTTTTTTTTTCTTTCCCCTTGTCTGCATTATCTTTCTGGCTGAGCACTGTGGCAGATGACAGCATTGAAAAGACTAATGCATTTTTTTTCTTTGCAGGGAGAGATAAGTAAGTATGATTCACTGCTACCAGTGACCATCACCAGCCCTCCCTGTAGGCTACTCCATCAAATCAAACTTTATTTAACCCCCGAAGTGAGCTGAAGGGGAGGGCTGTGTTACACCACAGTGTGAAAGAAGGGGAAATAGTGACAGATAGGACAAGACAAGACAAGGGGAGGAAGACAGACAGATAATGCTGTTAATTTGAAATAGCAGTCCAAGTGCTGTGCTGATCTAAGTTCATGAGGGAAGTAAAGGCTGTAAGAAACCAGGGACACCAGAGATGTGGGGTCTTGATAGTAGGGGGTGGGCCCATAGGGATGGGACAGGGAGGGAGCATGCATCACAGGACATGAGAAAATGTGTGAGAATGCCCGACTCAGCATGTTCTGATGGGACAAATCACTTCTTTACGGTAAGTCTCGACAGGAGCTTGAGTATCTGTACAGGCATGCATGTGAGGTGATCACCGAATACCCAAATAGTTGCCCATACCCAGGGAGACCACGGCCGGGGGCACCACCCGAGCCACCAGGGCACCCTAAACCCGCCACACGGGCCCCCAAAGCTACCGGACCCAGGAACAGCCCCAGGACCCAAAGGGGCACCAACCCATCCTCGTGAAGGCACCAAGGACACCACCAGGGGGTCCGAGGCAGCGCCCCCCCCATACGGCACCCGCCCCCGCCAACCACCCATCCACCCGGCCCCAAGCCAACCCCACCCCCTACATCCAGCCACCCCCACCACCCCACGGCAGGCCAGAGGCCCCCAGCCCCCCAGGAGCCAGATTCCCCGGGACCAGGAAACCCCCCCGGAGAAGGGGGCCCCTGGTCGATCTTAAGTTAGTCCGGGTCCCAGTCGCAGCAAGGTTTTGGGTGGGGTGGAATGTGCGGTGGTGAGGTCGAGCCAACGCCCCGCCCCCCCCCAAGAGGAGCCAGGGCCAAGTGAAGCACTGAAAACTGATACCCGAAGGACCAAGGAGGCCCCTAGACCACCCACACAGAGCAGATACCCACAGGCAGCCACCCACACCGAGGTCCCCAGCGAGCGACAGGCCCATGGATCCTGCACTGCAGGCCACCGAGAGACATGAAACCCAGCAGGGCACACCCGCCCCCCAGGAGCCGCCCCAGGCCCCCACCTGCAGGTACCAGAGCCCAGCTGCGCCGAAAGCCACGGAAACCATCCCACTTGATAGAGAGGTGCTTCCCAGCACAGAGTCCCAGCCATAAGGAGCCGGACCCCACCAGCCGCACCAAGCTTAAACTAGTGATCCACCCCTTGTCCCCCCCTGTTATTCTGTATCTTTGATCCCCGACAAAGATACATTATCCCTTCACCGTGCCTAAGTGCAGTTCTAAGTGTGATGTGGTGCATTAAAACTGGGGAAAAACAGGTCGAGTGGGAGCCCTCCCACCCCCCCACCCCCCTCCCTGCCCCAGACAAGTGGATGTCGTGGTGCAATAAAAACAGAGGGCAGGTAAGGCAGGTGAGAGGCGGGCAGAGAGGGGCCACAACCTAAACCAGATTGCGCTCCCCCTCCCCTAGCACCCCCACCCCCCCAAGTTTGTGTATGTAGTGCAGTTAAAATTGGAGGACAAGAGGGGCAGGGGGGGCGAGGTATTCGCTCCCCTACCACCCCCGACTCCAAGAACCCTAAATGTTGTGTGTGTGCCCAGGTGAAAATATATACAAGAGTGCAGTGTGTGAGTAGTGAGGTGCAAATTAAGAGGCTAGGCTAGTGAGGGCCGGCCCCAACTGGCCAGGACAAAGTGGGGGCGTGGAAGCGGTGCCAAATGGCCCCCCGAACAGCAAGCCCCAGGACCCGCAGGCGATGACCCAGACGGGCCCCAGTGGCCAGGCGCGCCCACCAGGAACACACCTCCCAGCGGACCGCAGCACCAGAGCCACCGACCCAACACCCACTGAAGACCCAACCCAGGTGGACCACCCCGGGGACGCCGCTCCCCACGGGAAGACCGCAGGACCCCCCAGGGCCCTGGGCCAGCGAGTCCCCACGCCCACCCCAGGCCCCGACCCACCGGGGGAGGCAGGACTGATATAAGGCGACACCCACCACGAGGAAAACCAGCCCCATAGCTGTTCCAGGAACCGCCCCACCATGGACCGGGTACCCACACCAGCCGGAGCCCCCACCCAGAGGCAAGACTAGCCCCAGCAGCAGACCCCCAGACAGCAGGAGGCCCCCAGCCCCCCGCAAGGGGGAGAGGGAGGCAGGCGAGGAGGAAGGAGGAGGGAAGGGGCCGCAGGGCAGATGGCAGGAAGGAAGAGGTGTGGGCGCACTGTGGAGGAATCCCCCACCCCAAAGCCCTGGGGCCGGCCAAGGTGCCACCGCGGGAGGCAGCCAGCGCCACCCCCAGACCCCGCTGACCATGCATAGATCCAGCGGCTCCGGGGCGCAGGAGGCAAGCCTCAGAAAACTCCAGCATCTCACGAGGAGGCCGCCAGGCCAGTGGGCCCCACAGGGCAGTGGGTCAAGTCTGGGTACCTAGATGAAAAGATGCCCCGACTACCATCACCAGAGTATACTCATCGTCTTGGGGTCCCAGGGAACTGTACTATTTTAAAGAGTAGAGGAGAGAGCTTGTGTATTGTGTTTGTGTGTGTGGGGGTGTGCTTGTGTGTGTGTGTGTGTGTGTGTGTGTGTGTGTGTGTGTGTGTGTGTGAAGGGTATTGGCAGGCAGAAAAAAAGAAATAAATAAGTAGATAAGGAGAGATGAGATTTAAGTACTTGTTGTTTTAGGTGTGTAAAAAATCAAGAAAAAGTGACCAGTGAGCTTGATGCTCTGCAGTGTTGTTGAGAGGAGAGGCTAGGTTTTCCAGGGAGATGTAGTCAGAGAGGAGATTTTTCCATTGGGTTAAATATAGGGAGTTCCTTGATTTCCAGTTTAAGGGGATTGTTTTCTTGGCGATGGCTAAGGCCACAAGAAGGAGTCTGTTTTTACTTGTATTAAAGTTAAGTGAAGATACATCACCAAGTAAGCAGAGTGAGGGAGATAATGGGATGTGGCTTTCCAGAAAGAGGGACAGGGACTCTGTGACTTTTTTCCAGAACTGTCTAACGGGTGTGCATTGCCAGGTGGTGTGAATATAGGTGTCAGGACAGTTCTGTGTGCAATATGGACATATTTCTGTCCTGAAACGCATTTTAGACAATTTTTGTGCAGTGTAGTGAGTTCTGTGAAGGACTTTATTCTATATGAGTTGAAGGTTTGCGTTTTTGGTCATAAAATAAATGTTTTTTAAGACTGTAGCCCAGAAGTCGGCATCAGGAGCAATAGAGAGTTCTTCTTCCCATTTATTAGAGGGTAATGCTATGGATTTGTCAGTCTGTAGTATTATTATTTTATATACCTTGGAAAGAAGTTTTTTTGGAGAGAGGATGTTAATAAGCTCCACGGTTGATGGAGGAAGAGACAAATTGGTGGTTCTAATATTAATCTTGGATTGGACAGATGTTTTGACTTGCAGATATTGTAGGAAGCTATTGTTCGGGATACCAAACTCTTGGACCAGGTGGTGGAATGGGACCAGGGTGTTATTGTGAAAAATATGTCTATATTCTTATGTTTATGTTTATGTTTAAGATGTGTGATGCCTTTTTCAGCCCACGCATTCAGGTTAAGTGGTTTTTTATTACTTAGAAAATCAGGATTATGCCAGATTGGAGTTAAATTGGATGGTGCAAGGCTAAAATTTGTGATTTTGTGGAATTTCCACCAGGCTGTCAGTGTTGAAGCTATTGTTCCTGCATTGAAACAAGGATGATGCTTGATGGTTTGACTGAGGAATGGGAGGTCTGAAATAGTTATGTTTTCACAGATTTTTTGTTCTATATCTAACCAGCTGATATCTGATTGAGTTGGATGTGTCCATTTGTATATATACTGCAGTTGATTTGCCAGAGAGTAGTGTTGGATGTGTGGGGCATCTAGACCTCCTTGCAATTTTGGTTTTTGTAGGGTTGTAAGTTTGATCCTTGGTGTTTTGTTTTTCCAATAAAATTTAGTGAACATTGAATCTAAGGCTTTGAACCAGGTGAGAGTTGGATGAATTGGAAACATTGAAAAAAGGTAATTTATTTCTGGAAGTACTGTCATTTAATGGTTGCTATTCTTCCTACAATGGATAGTGGTAAGTTCATCCAGCGCTGGAGGTCATTGTCTATTGTTTCAAGCAAAGGGGTGAAATTTAGTCCGATCAACTCTGACAGCCTGGAGGAGATATTACGCCCAGGTATATGATGTGCCCTGAACATAAAGGGATGGGTGATATACGACGTGTTACATCCCATCTGGTGTTATGTAATGGAAGAATAGAGGATTTGTTCCAGTTTATTGAGTAATCTGAAATCTTGGAGAATGATTCAATGAGATTTACTGTTTCCTGCAGAGACGACTGAGGTTCTTGTAAAATCAGTAAGATGTTGTCAGCATACAAACTAATCTTATGTTGAATTTGGGATGTTTGAATTCCCTTGATGTGGATGTTCTGGGGTATGGCTGCTGCTAAAGGCTCTATAAAGATAGTGAATAGTGAGAGAGAGAGTGGGCATCCCTGCCTCGTCCCCCTGTGCAGTGTGAAACTTTGTGAGGTTAGTCCATTAGTGGTGACAGTAGCTGAAGGAGCAGTGTACAGAATCTTGATCCAGTGAATAAATGAGTCCCCGAAGCCAAATTTTCTTAGAGTGGTGAAGAGAGTTTTCCAGTTTACTCTGTCAAAAGCTTTTTCTGCATCTAATGTTGCTATGGTTTTTTCCTGTTGTAATGATGAGTAATGGATTAAGTTGAACAATCTACGTGTGTTACTGGATGACTGTCTACCTTTGATAAAGCCGGTTTGATTGTGGTGGATTATAGAAGGAGTTATTTTTTCTATCCTGTGTTCTAAGGCTTTACTGATGATTTTTATATCTACATTGATAAAAGAGATTGGACGATAGTTTGATGGAAGCGTTGGATCTTTATTAGGTTTTTGGATGAGTGAAATTTCAGCTGTATTCACATGTGTTGGAAATCTAGGGCTCTAATTTCGTAGACCAGGCGCAGGCGGGGCGCACCTGCCCTGCACCGCGTCGCGCCAACAGGGTGTGTCCAGGGCATTTTGCAAGTTTCAAGCTCGGCGCAGGGAGGCGCACCCACGCCTCCGTCTCTCCTACCGGCGCACGTAGCAGAGAGGGAGGAGATAAGACTTGAGTGGGTTTAACACAGCCGAGTGATCTTCACCAATCAGATGAACGCCTCTCCTCGCCTTTAAATGCGCCGCGGGCGAGGCGCAGTGAGAATTTCACCTCGGTGGCAAAGATGGTCAGAGCCGCTGTCACTTTTGCAGCAACTGGGAGAGCACAGGGGCCACACATCACCGTGTGGACCACCTCGCGGGACAGATGTAATCTGTTCCTGTGTCATAATAGGAGTACAAAATTAAGTGATAATTTAAACACAGCAGCAGGCTAATCCATTCATCATGCTTGTGATCCACCTGCGTTACTGGTCTGTCATCGCCAAATAGCAGAAACTTTGGTGAAAATAAATCTCCTCCTCATCCCCCTTGCAATAATGTAGGCTACTCCATCTTTTTAGATCACGTTACGAAATAAAGAATAAATACACAGAAATATGGGCAATCACAGGTAAATCCTTAAGACACCGAGTTATTTATTCAGCGAGCGTCTCTATCTTTTTTCTTTTCTATTTAATTTTATGAGATGAGAGAAGCCGGATCCTCCGTATCGGATGATGTGGCTGTTTGTGGTTGGCTTGAGAGATATGAACTCGTTAGTTATGACAAACGTCTCTGATCTGACATCAGATGTGACGGGACAATTAATATAGATACAGATGTATGTGCTGGTTCAGACGGTTACATTAAATAGTGGTTGTTGTGATTGTTTATTGCATTGAAATGTGTCTGACACTGTGGACGCCTGTAAGGTTCTGGTGACGTGTGCGCACTGTGCGCCTGTCAGCCAAATTACCACTGCCCGGGATGCGCCTCTCCTGCGCTGAGAATAGACCAGGTTGGAGCTGGCGGGCTTTCAGCGCACCTTCCGCGCATTTTTTTTGCACGAAATTGTCACTGCGCCAAGCTGAATCTGTGGACACCTCCCCCTGGTGCGCCGACACACCCATCTCGGCACAGCCGGTCTACCAAATTGCCAAACTGGCTGCGCACGGCGGTGCGCTGGACGAAATTACCACTGCGCGGGGTGCGCGGGGTGCGCCAGGCTGCGCCACCCTGAGTTGCGCCAGGAAATTAGAGTCCCTAGACTTTAATTTTATTTCAGTTATTGCTCTCATAAAGAGAGGAGATAGAATAGGCCAGAAGCGTTTATAGAATTCAGCAGGGAAGCCATCAGGACCTGGTGCTTTGTTGTTTGGCATGAGGTGTAGGGCTGTAGAAAGTTCTGCTTCTGTTATTGGTGAATCTAGTGCTTTGGATTGTTCTGGAACAATGTTTGGAAGTTCAATGTTGTTCAGAAAAGAGTCTATGTCTTCCTGTCTTGGTTCATTTGTAGATGAGTAAACGTTGGCGTAAAAATTTTTTAACTATTTCATTTATTTCCTGTGGTGAATTGGTAGGCTTCCCTGATGAGTCTTTAATAGTTGCGATTGTTGTTCTCTCTTTATTTTGTTTAATCAGATTTGCTAAATATTTACCAGATTTATTGTTATGATGGAAGTTTTCTTGTCTGAGTCTCTGAATTAAAAACTGGGCTCTCTTATTTAGGATCTTGTTCAGTTGGAACTGATATTTTCTTAATTCTTTCTGTGTTTTTTTCTGTTGGGTTGCTTGCATTCAGCGTATCTAATAGCTTTATTTTTTGTTCTAGTTTCACTTCGTATTCCCTTTCCTTTTTTTTCTGATAGACAGAGAATGATATGATTTTACCTCGTATAACTGCTTTACCTGTTTCCCACAGAGTGGTGGGTGATGTCTCTGGGGAGTCATTTATTTCAAGGAAGGAAGCCCACTCTCTCCTGAGATAGCTGTCAAATTCTGGGTCTTTAAAGGGAACATATCATGCAGAAACAAGATTTAATACTTACAAATAATGTTGTTTAGTGAATTGCTGACTCTAAACCTCCAGAAAATCCCACAACATGAGATCTGCTCCTGTCCCCTAAATCCGGGAGCAAGACTTCCGCCCCTAAAAACGTCTCAATGCGAGATCTTCGCGAGATTTCCCGCAACCTGACGTCAGGTACTTTCAGTCTCTTCTCACTGGATGAGCCTGAGAAAGCAGCTCCTCCCTGCAGCTCCTCCCCGGTAATGCCTGAAGCTAGGACACGCCCACCAAGCTCAGCCATTTATATTCTCTCCAGGACTGGCAATGTCAGAAGCAGTTTCAGTGTTTGATTTCTGTTGTTTCCCTGAGCTATATACTTGAGAGAAGACATGTCTGGGAAGGGTCTTCATCTGTGTTTTTTTGGTTGTGGATCAAAATCACAACTATCTTCACTTCCAAAGAATGAAGACACCAGAAAGCAGTGGACAGCCCTTGTTTCCTCGGATCAGCCGCTGTCTCAGCTGTTTCTGTGTGTTCATCATTTTACCCCAGAGGGCAGTTTGATGCAGGATTTGCATCTCAACTGCGGCTCAAACAAGGAGCAGTTCCCTCCATAAAGACTGTCCACAGAGACCCGGAACCACAAGCGGTAAGTAATGTAATCAGAGGAAGTAATGTAAATAAGGCCATGATGTAATGTCGAGCTAATGCTAAGCTAGTTAGCGTTAGCGTCAGCTGTGTTGTGTAAATTCAGACTTGTAGAGCTCTTTTATGACCACACGGTAGCTAAAAAAGCAAAACTCACAAACGATGCTTCATCCTTGGTTACTTAAACTCGTAAATGAATATATGATGTAATGTTGAGCCAATGCTAAGCTTGTTAGAGTTAGCATTAGCGTCAGCTGTGTTGTGTAAATTCAGACCTGTGGGGCTCTTTTACAACCACACAGTTGCTCGAAAAGCAGAACTCACAAACGGCGCTTCATCCTTTGTTACTTAAGTATCTATCTTTTAATTATTATGATGATAATGTCTTTGAAGAGGTCTGCACACCCCTCTTAGCTGCTGAGAGTAATGGGAAGCTATTGTTAGCGGTTTGACTCACTGTTGTGTGTAATCCCATGACTAATGTGGGGTTTTTTCTACTTAAAAATTCCTCTGTATTCATGGAGATCTGCATGCTCGATCGGCGAATCTCATAAGTAGCCATTTTAATCATGTAATAAAGGCTAAACAAAAGTTTAATGTTAACTGCAAAGTCAATACAACGATCCCCGGACAGCCGGGGCTAGTAAACAATGCACTTCCGTATGTCACCCCTCCGCTCGGCCTTGGCTCCGCCTCCGGCTCAGCCCTCACAGAACTGGCCAATCAGAGGACGGAGCACACGTAGTCTTGGTTCTCTCGTGTACTCTGTCTGAATCAGAGCGTTTTGAGGGAGAGCCTGAAAAGCGGCTAGAGAGAGGCTTCTGTAAACGCGATTGTGAGGCAAAGAAGGAGCTTTATGACCTGCAAATCATACAGAAGTACTCCAAATGCATCCCAGATTGGAATAAATACAAAGAAAACAGCATGATATGTTCCCTTTAAGAAGAGATGAGTTAAAACGCCATTTAGTGATGTGTTTGGGTTGGTTAATAGGATTCCACCTGAGTGTTACTGGGGCATGATCACTAATGATTATGGGGTGAATTTTTGAATCAGAGATCTGTGATATGATTGAGCTGCTGGTCAGAAAGAGGTCAATGCGTGAGTAGGAGTTGTGAACTGGTGAGTAGAATGAATTTTCTCTGGCAGATGGGTGTTGTAGTCGCCAGCCATCGCCAAGACCGAGATCACTCATGAACTGTTTTATGGTATTAGTAGATTGCCAGGCGCGTTAGTTTTTACTCTATTAGATTTATCAAGTGTTGGGTTAATAGTTGTGTTGAAATCGCCTCCTATAATAACTGGGCCGTTGGAAACATTTGATAAGGAATGAAAGAAGTTATAAAAGAAGGAAGGATCATCATTGTTTGGGCTGCAGATATTGCCAACTGTTACCGGACTATTGTTAATTGATATATTAATGATTATAAAACGTCCTTCAGAGTCTGTAATAGTTGTGTTATGGACAAATGAGATTTTTTTATTTATCAATATGCATACACCTCTTTGTTTTGAGTTATAAGGGGCTGAGAATCTGTGAGAGAACTGTGCTGATTTTAATTTGTCATGGTCTGAATCCGAGAGGCGTGTTTCCTGTAACAAGCAAATATCTGCTTTCAGAGCATTTAGGCGATTCAATATTTGAGTTCTTTTTGTCTGGGAGCCAATACCTCTGATGTTCCAGGTTACAAATGTTATTGATGCCATGTTGAACGGGTTAATAATCGTAGGTGAGTGATATGAATAATGATTCTATGTGAATGTGTATGTGTGTTGTCTGATGTGCCCAGCAGGACCTGTAATACAGGACAGAGCAGAGCAAACGAAAGCACAAACAACAAAACAAACAGCGGGGAGAAACCAAATAACAACAAGACAAGCGACAGAGCAAAATGCCATAACAGTGCAGGGTGCTGAGACTAGTGCGCGAGAAAAAAAAAAAAAATGTATCTATATATATATATCGTCCAAGTTTATTTCTATATATATATATAAGCCAAGAGAGAGAGAGAGAGACAGAGAGAGAGCCAAAAAACAAGTTAAAGTTAAAGCAGTTGTCAGTGCCACAGACTTATGATGCAGTTAAGTGTCTTTTTTATTTTAAAAAAAACTTTTTGTGTTTTAAACATCTACATCAGTGATTATCATACATCCATTTGAAAGAAAGCAGACTTGAAATATCTGGTGTCCCTGCACTGATTAAGGTCGACAAATTTACAAACCCAAACTCTAATCATGGAGGGATATTGTGTAAAACATAAATTAATACAAATACAATGATTTGTAATTCCTATTTGACTGATATTCAATTGAATACACTACAAAGACAAGATATTTCATGATCAAACTGAAAAACTTTTTTTCCACAAATATTCACTTAATTTGAATAACATGATAATCTAACAAAAAGTATATATGAGGGGGATATCTTGACTACAACTTACAGTGATGCACAGACACCTTAGAAATACTCCTTCTTTCACAACAAAAGTGCTACACTACAATGTATCGCAGTTATTACAACTTATGCAGTTCTCAATCGATTATTAAATTAGCTGGTAACGTCAGAGGCCGTTAAAGAAGAATGGTAATGCCCCCATTTTGAAATACAGTCCTCCACCCTATCCAAGAGTCTATAGGATAGCCGTTCCAAGGCAGCCAGATGGCCTAGAGATGGAAAACCAATAGGATGGAGCAGGCACAGAGGAAGTTTTCCACTCCCTCACTAGAATTTTCCTCCCTAGCATAAGGTCTCGAATCCCAGCATGCAGTGGTGGTGTTATCTTTCCCAGAGCAGTAGGGTCTCCCAAAATATACAGCTTCAGAGTGAAGGGGATGTCCTGACCAGTAATTCCTGCTCTAGTGCCATGTATCCCTGACCAAAACTCCTTGACTTTTGGGCAACTCCAAAGCATATGTTCAAGAGTAGCTTCCTTGTCATGACACTTCCAACAGTTTAGGCTGTCAGTCAGACCTACTCTATGAAGCTTAGTTGGTATCCAATAGACTCAGGGATGGGAATTTCAGGGAATTTCAGGGATGTTGTGTTAACATCTGTTTACTCATTTAGACTACTGCCCAGCAGTTTGGTCTAGTGCATCAAACACTGACTTAGAGAAATTACAGTAGGTACAGAATAGAGCTGCAAGGCTGGCACTGAACTGTGACAGAAGGGCAAACATCAGTAAAATGCATTTAACATAAGGTTGGTTATTGGCAGGGGTTAAAGTGGGCCGGAGCCCACCGGAACTCAGCTCCGCCACCTCGGTGCTGAGCTCCGCCTTAGTCAAATAAATTAATTATTCAATTCATGCTGGCCTTTGCGCCGCGAATGACACATTTTCACATGCACAACCTGCATGGCTCTTTCATAAGCACCGAAATGCACAACAAATCCGAGCACAACATCATCGTGTGTGTGTGTGTGGGGGGGGAGCGTATGGACAGGACATGGAGGTATATCAGAGATTATCAGTGAACTGCGACCATGTTCACGTGCCTGAAGGGAGCCTTGGCTTCGATAAAAACATTCACTCTACAAGCGCGAGAGCATGGAAATATAAGCGGAAAGGGCTCCTCCATGTGCTGGTGAGCGTAAAGATGCACAGCGCACGGGACAGGGATCATGAATCACTTTGTGTGTTATAGTAATTCAAACGGTGTGTCATTGGCTCACGTGCATGGTTTAAGTGAACACAATGATTTAAAAAATGACGAGTCAGCCTTTTGGTTAATTAAAACTCAACTTTCCTGTGCAGTCCAGCTCTGGTTCTCACTTACTTTTTCTAAATGATAAATTCATCCTGCTGTATCCTGCATCACTTATTCTCCATGATATAAAAGCAATCTGTAAAGGATCAAGCTCCAAATGCAGTCTACTACTGCAGTGGTTCTCAACCTGTGGGATGAGGTCTAAAACTGTGTCTCAGATCTGTTTTCAGTGGACGGCATTTAAATCAGATAAAAATGTGGCGAAAATGTCTTCAGTGTTCAGAGGCCCTGAGTGGACAAACTTCCATACATTTTATTTTACTCTGTTGTGCTGTATCAAGTACATATCAGCTGTTTTCTCAGGATCTCGACATATCCTGTCATCTTAGAATAGAAATCAGGGGTTTCCTATGATGAACTTTTGACTTGAGATATCTAGAAAACAACCAACATATAAATGTTATGATGGGAAAATTAGTGAGTAATATTTATGGAAGTATGATCTCCCAGGGCTCTCATTATTATTTAATGTTTATTAAATTTTTTTCTTCCAGTCTCTTTGCAAAAAACAAACAGAAAATCAATGTTATCTTTTCTTCCAATCTTACATCCAAATTGCAATGTTTTTTCACTGAAAAGATTAAAGTTTTTGATCCTTTTGAGATCTGGGTCATGATGACTGTTAAGATGGTGAATGATTCACAGGAAAGAGCTGTAAGAGCATTCCCTAAGTGTATGTTTTATCTAAAAAGTGAAAATAACAATGTTTCCTTCTACTTCCCAAATTAACTAACGATAAAAGCTTTTATGCATTTCCAGCAAAAGGACATAGTCATCCCCAGAATTAACCTTGTTTGACAAATTTGTCATCATACTGGACGTCAGTGATCATCAACTGGTGGCCTTGAGACCCTCCACAGCTTTCTAACCGGCCCCCAGAATATGATCAAGTTCAAAAAATGTGAGGGGGGGCATAAGTTGTAATTTGAAAAATATTTTTTTTCAGTGAATCCCTACAGCTGTAAATGCAACCCATGAAACTATTCGGTCTGTTTTACAGAAATCCACCCGTCAGCCACTACTAACCAACATTCAAGCAGGAAAACAAATACATTTAAGTCAAACCCAGTGATGGACACATGACAGACCAGAGAGAAGCAGCCAGGATTGACTTGAAAAAGAATCGAAACTCCAACTGTAGGACTTAGGACTTGACTGGAGACTTGTCGGTTTTGACTTGGGAGTTGACTTGTGACTTGAGGGCAATGACTTGAGACTCACTTGTGATTTGCATAAAAATGACTTGGTCCCACCTGTAGCTACATGTAATATATAACTAGAAGAATTAGAGCTTGCTGAAAGAGGCATCGTGTCATTGATGCATAATGTTAGCTAACACAGCAGGAGAGGTAACGCAGCTATCTTGACATGCCCCCGATGGAAATTAATTGTTAATGCATTTCATGAGAGAAGTTGTCAGTCTCATTTCTTATACAGAATAATGTGACCATGTATAGATAGATACTTCATCATACATTCACACTGTCCTGTAATTCTGCTTCATTTTTCTCTCAAAATGCATCAGATTGATGCTTTTAAATATGAAATATTCAACATTTTCATCTTGGGGAACATAACCCTGGACCCCCCCAGAGGGTTCATAGCCTCCTCATGTTTTTCAACCCTGACCTGTTTTCATGCCTGATATTTCCTCCTTGTGTAGCCTGTGTAGCTGGTTTTACTTTCCGTGTTTCTCCTGCCTTAGTTGATCTCCTCCTGTGTTTCACCTGTCTTGTTTCACTCACTTGTGTGTCTATATACACTGCCTGGCCAAAAAAAAAGTTGCCACCACAAAAAAAGGTCACACACTGTAATATTTTGTTGGACCAACTTTAGCTTTTATTACAGCATGCAATCGTTGTTGCATTGTTTCAGTAAGCTTCTGCAATGTCACAAGATTTATTTCCATCCAGTGTTGCATTAATTTTTTCATCAAGAGCTTGTATTGATGATGGGAGAGTCTGACCACTATGCAAAGCCTTCTCCAGCACATCCTAAAGATTCTCTATGAGGTTAAGGTCTGGACTCTGTGGTGGCCAATCCATGTGTGAAAATGTCTCATGCTCCCTGAACCACTCTTTCACAGTTTGAGCCCGATGAATCCTGGCATTGTCATCTTGGAATAGGGAAGAAAAAATCCATTGATGGAATAACCTGGTCATTCAGTACATTCAGGTAGTCAGCTGACCTCATTCTTTGGGGACATAATGTTGCTGAACCTAGACCTGACCAACTGCAGCAACCCCAGATCATGGCACTGCCCCCACAGGCTTGGACAGTAGGCACAAGGCATGATGGGTGCATCACTTCACCTGCCTCTCTTCTTACCCTGATGCTCCCATCACTCTGCAACAGGGTAAATCTGGACTCATCAGACCACATGACCTTCCTCCAGGACAGTTCTCAATCCAATTTTAGTAGTTTCTGTAATCTCCTTAGATGTTTTCTCTTCTTGATGCATGCCAATGATTTGACCCTTTTTGAACAGACTTACATTTTTTCCATGAACACAGGATGTGTCTTTCAACATGGTTGTTTAAGAAATGAGAAGCTACTCATTGCATCAGCTGGGGTTTAATAACTTGTTGCCAGCTGAAAGACAATCGCCCGTGCGGTAATTATCCAATAGGAGGCTCGTACCTATTTTCTTAGTTAAATCCAGGTGGCAACTTTTTTTTTGGCCAGGCAGTTTAGGTGTGGTTTTCACTTAAGTCTTTGTCCAAGTCTCTGTTAGACAGTTAGTTGCTGTGTTGCTCTGTGTTAGTTAGCCATGTTTGATTGCTATGTGTGTGTTTTGCCTGTTAATGTGGCCTGTATTTTTCTGTTGAGAATAAGGCCGATACATTTTTTTTGCAATAATTTACGTCATTTTTCCTACTACGCCACAACACTGTATTTTAGGGCTCCCCCACCTATCAAATCCCACTTTAACCACTGGTTATTGGTGAAAGAAAGAAGTATCACCTCTTTGCTTTGTTCATTTAGGAACATTTCCACACCTCAGGTTCCAAATGTTCTTTATAGTCAATTAAATTACAGTGGGGATGGTCACAATTTCAAAACAAGGCATGCTTTCAGAGGTTGTTTTACACTACCACTCACAAATACCAATGCAGGACAAAGTACTGTTTTGTATAGAGGTATGAAAATATGGAATAGTCTTCCATCAGAGATCGCAAGTTTAACCAATAAAATTGTTTTTAAAAACACTTTGAAGAAATATCTAATGTCATCAAGATTATCTTAACAGTTTGTCCACTGTATAACCTAAAGTGACATGCAGAATCTTGTAATTATCTTTTAGAAACATTTATATTGTAGTCATTGATGTATTTTGTGTTTTAATGTGTGGACCCCAGGAAGAGTAGCTGTTGCTTTGGGAGTAGCTAATGGGGATCCATAATAAAATAAATGAATTAATCTGAAGCCTTGAGCAACTAGTAGGCAGAGGCTGAATGCCCACGGGCACGATTGTTTGAAGAGTACTAACACTAGGGGGTGCTGTTGTAGAAGATCCAAACATTTGTACCAGGAGATGCCTTAACCCTTAGATGTATGACCTACCAATACCTTGACTCTTCCAAGAGTGGGGTCAAAAATGACCTCAATTCGAATGAATGCGTTTTATGCTGTAAACTTAGATTTTTCTTTCATTTTGGTTCAGATGATTATATTTTGATTAACAAAAGAATTATTTCATGTTTGACATGTTCATTTATCACTTTTTATGAACACTTTTATCACAAAACAGCTTTGAGAAAGGTAAAAACATCGAAAAATGATGTAAACATGAGAATGATTTCATGTTTACATGAAATTGGCAGACAAAATATGAATCAATATGTAGATGCATAAGTACACGCACAGACATACACACACACACCAGACATACATGTGCGCACACACAATTATAATATCACTGAGTTATCAATAATAGTATGATAGGCCACCTAATGGGTTAAATTTTATTGCAGGAAGCTATAAACACTGGCAGTTTTAGGCATGGGCAAAGCGTGGGCAATGTGGAAAAAAGTTCATATTTTATAAAAACATGTATTATAAGGCATAAAAAGGATGATAATACATGAATGTTGCTGTGTAAAAATAATCTTTAGGGTGGTGAAACTGCTGCCATCAAATGTGTGGACTGACAGTACATGTATACCTGACAGTTACAGATGAGAGAAATCCAAGGTCCCCAGGGTTAACCTTTGAAATTCCATAGAAAATGCTTGGGGTCATTTTTGACTCCACGTATGGAAAAATGTGGCACTAATACAAAAAATGCAATAACTTAAAAAAATATAACAGTGAGATACAAATCCAAATGGCCTCATGTCAAAGACAGCCTATTTGAGGAATACATGGAAAATTAAGCCATGAAAATTTAAAATTACAAAGATATCGCAAAAACAGCAACTGCTGGGGTCATTTTTGACCCCACTTATGCATCTAAGGGTTAACTGTAGATACCTCCAGAATTCATTTTGTGGGAGGTTAAATTCCTGTCTGAGTGCTGTGAAAGGTTTTAATATTCCACCCAGATACAAATCCCCAGGACCCTTATCCCTTTGAGTTTAGGATTTAGCCAAATCCCTGCACATGCATGGAGACAAGGGTCAAATTTAAGTATTGGGCTACTCTCCTCCACACCCATTGAATATGTGACAATATGGGGTGAGACCGATACGAAGGGGCTAGTCTGGTTGAGATGGAGTACTTTGGCTCAATGCCCCAAACTGCAGCTTCGAGGGGGAACCAGGGTGGTGCCCTCTTAGGAGGTTGGAACCACAGAACCATATGTCTTAGAGTGAATGCATAGTGATAAAATAGTAAGTTAAGTACACCAAGACCACCTCTATCCACAGGTCTCTGTAATTTTAGAATCTTCAGTTTGGGGCATTTATTATTCCAAAAGAATCTATTACAAAGCTGATCAAACTGTTTAAAGTTATCTCAAATCTCAACCTGTAAAATATTAACATGTACATAACCATCTGTTAAACAACAAACATGGACATAATGACTGTAAATATGCCACTGACTATATAGTATATACTTTTTTATACTTTTTTTTTATTATTTCTTTTTTTACATTACTGTATTTGATTTGTAATTACCTTATTTTTCAGTATAATGCTTCTTTCTTATACTTCTCTTGTATCCTGCAGCTGCTGTATATTTTGGAATTTCCCCCTGTGGGACTAATAAAGGAATATCTTATCTTATCTTATCTCTTAAAGAAATGTAAAGGGATTCGCATTGGGAGAGCCTGGAGCAAGTAATTAAATTCTGGAGTACAGTTTATTACATTATGTTTACCTTACCCCACATTGATAGGTACAATGAAGACCATCTTTCTGTATCAGCTGGCATACTGTCCAATAGGAGGAATACCCAGATATGTAGTACCTTTTTTTCGGCCATGTGAAAGTGCCCTGTCTGAAGAGAGATTTAGGACAATATGAAGTAAGAGGGAGTGCCTCAGATTTAGTCCAGTTTACTTTGTATCCAGAAATGGAAGAAAATGTATTAATAATCTTTAACAGGGAAGCCAGAGAGTGCACAGGGTCAGAAACGAACAGAAGAATGTCATCTGCATACAACATCAGTTTATGACAATTGTCCCCAGTTGAAATAACTGGAAACGCTGGTTGTGTACGAATAGCCACTGCTAATGGTTCAAGGGCAATTACAAAAAGGAGAGCGAGAGAGGGTCCCACTGTCTGGTGCCTCTACCTAATTCAAAGGACAGGGAAATAATGCCATTAGTAAACATTGATGCCTTGGGAAAACTGTAAATCAAACTAATCTACTTTATAAAATTTTTGCTGAAGCCAAACATTCCAGGGCAAATATTGCCACTCCACCCTGTCGAATGCCTTTTCGGTGTCTAATGAGATAGCAGCCAAAGGTGAAGTGCTGTCTTGTGTGGCCCACATAATATCAACTTGCCTTCTGATGTTATCTGCAGAGGAGCGGGAGTGTATAAATCCAACTTGATCCGGGTGAATCAGGAATGTTATCACCATGTCTAGTCGGTTAGCCAAGATTTTGGGTAATATTTTACTGATTAGGTCAAAATAATTGGTCTAAAGCTTTTACAGTCCAGTGGATCCTTCCCTTTTTTCAGAATAAGTGTACTAGCTGCCACAGCTAGAGAAGGAGGGAGTTTTCCCTTACGAAATGCTTCATTAAATGTTTCAAGAGGTAACGGAGCAAGTTCCCCAGAGCAGGTCTTATAAAACTCGGCTGTAAAGCCATCTAAACCCGGTGCTTTGTTTGAGGGTAGTTGATTGATTACATCCGAGATCTCTTGGATAGTGATTGGAGCATCAAGATGTTTAAGTTGGTCTTCTGATATCTGAGGGAGCTCAAGAGCAGACAAAAAAGAAATAATATCCGTTTTCCCCACCTTGCACTCAGAGGTATAAAGTTTAACATAATAATTTCTGAATGCTGCATTTATTTTAATCTGATCAAACAAAATACTGCCACTATCCACCCTAATAGCTTATTTTTTTTCAATATAGCTTGCAAGTAGTCTGCCTGCCTTGTCCCACTCCTCAAAATATTTCTGTCTAGCATGAAAGAGGGCAAACTCCACATTTTCAGACATAATTGAATTGTATTTATATTTTAATCTAGTCAATCGGGTAAGGTTTATGGAGGATGTATGTGGATTGAAATATAACTCTACACATTGAAGCTGTTTTTCAAGCTCCTGGAGTTTTGCAATGTTAAATGCGAACCATTTTAAAGTTGTAGCGTCCAAGTTGGACAAGGTTGGACTTTAAGTAGAATTGAATAAAGACGAATAAATTACCAGTGTATTGATACAACTCTACATGTGTTTGCTTAACAAATCTTTTTCTTCATTAACCTGGGTACTTCTGATCTTATGGCAGGACCAGATCATCAATGTGATCCAAGCAGATCGTCTTCCTGCCTTCAAACAAGCAAAGGTATGTCTGTCTGTACAGGTGGCCAGTTAGTTGTGGGCATTCATAAATGTTGTTTTCCTGTCAGAGGTGACGCTGAAGGTTTAATAAATATGCACATGAAATTTTGTCTTTTAACACAGCCATTCTCACCCTTGGTGTTCAACTGTGCTATAGTCAGGAGATATTCAGGAGAGGTGTCATGTTGTTGTGTAGATTGAAAACAAAAGCTGCAAACAAAACAAAACAAAATAAAACAAAACAAAACAAAATAAAACAAAACTAAACATTTTTATTGAACTTCTTTTAAACATTAGAGTCTGACAAACCAACCTTTGTAACAGATGAAAAAAATCCTTTAGTCTGACCTCAGCATGAGGCTCCTATCCCTCCTTGGACACAGTACATGGTAAATGGCAAATGGACTTGAGCTTATATAGTGTTTTTCTAGTCTTTTGACTACTCAAAGCAGCTCTACACTGCAGGTCAAATCTACACATATACACCCATTCACTCTCACAACTCTCCGATTTTCCATGTCAGTTATCCATCAGTATCAGCTTACACTTTCATACCCTCTCTTGCCCATTTACATGCCACTGACGCAGCAGTGGAAGCAACTTGGGGTTAAGAGTCTTGCCCAAGGACACATAGCCATGATTGGTGACCAAGCACACATCAGACTGCGCCACTAGTCCTCTCTATTGGGTTGTGCTGTCTGGTTCAGGCTTAAGAAGGACCCATGCAGTTGGTGCTGTGACACTTCAAACTCGATGAATACTCTAAACTAATGGTGCATCTTGATCTTTAAATAGTTATATCTTCAGGCTGCCTGAATATGTTTGTCATTCAAATTTTAGAATCATGATTATTTTTGATTGATTTTGAGATCACAGTAATTAGGCACAATTACTAATTGATTTTGCAACATAAATAAATGATATGAATATTGAATATTGTTTAAATACATGATATCACATAAAGGATCAGCTACAGCTGAATGACAAATTCTGTAAAATATTTGTTTAGCCTAAAAAACTGAAAAAAATGACACATTAAAAAAAACAAAGTTGAAGAACAATATGATCAACTAAATCATAACTCATATAAGAAACAAATGTATTTATTCATTATTTATTTTCAGTGGTGGCTGGTGCCAAAAATTTTAAGGGGGGCGCAGCTTTGGAGGAAACAAACCAAAGAAGCGCTCCATACTACAGTGAAAAGAAACTAAAGACAAAACATAATCACAATACAACCTACTTTGAACAATGCACTATTTGAACAGAAATTTTGCCCTCCTTTCCTTCTGGGCTGTAAATTTCTCAGTGACCCTCTGATTGAAGTTTATCATATCCGTCACCAGTCTCTCTTCCATTGACAGCATGGCCAGTGCGTTCAGCCTGTCCTGGTTCATGGTGTTTCTGAGGAAAGTTCTGAGAAGCACCTCAGCTTCTGCAGTGGTCATGGATGTGGTGATGAGGATCTTTAGCAGAGTGACAGTCTCTGAAAATACCTCTCCAAGATTATTTTCCATCAACAACTGGATAAGGTCCACAGCTCCACAGCAGGCCTTGAACTCCTCCTTGCTGTAGATTAAGACTGAGCTCTGTCTTCAGCTTTCGTTGAGCACTGGGTCGGCCTTCAAGGTGCTGCTGAGGGAATCTTCAGGAAACATGGCGTGGTACTGTGTGAATCTGTCATTAAAAAATACATAGAAAAACACATTTATTACCAAAAGTTAACATCAGTATTTACTGGAAAAAATCAATAAAACAGCCAAAGTTTAACCTGCTCCCATAAAATAAAGCTGTAATTTATGTCAGTTTCACTATTTTATGAACATTTCTTGTGTCACCTGAACAGTGTCTTATTTTATACATGATGTCTCATGGCTCAAGATCGTAAACACAAACAAAATCTTATGTACCACTAAACTGATGCTTTAAAACTAAAGGTAAAACTATGTGATACGGTTTTGGTATAGATTAACTGTAAAAAGTATGAACAAAACAAAACAAAAAAAACCAAAACAAATAAGAAAAAAAAATCAGATACAAACATGCAGCACAAAGGGCAGACGGCTCACACCAGCTGACTGATTCTCACAGCTGAAATGGAGGCTGTCAGTGTTTGGATGACATTTATAGTTTTCAGCAAAATTACTTCAAATTTTAAAAAGTCAAAAAAATAAACTTTACATTACAGGAGTCTGTTTCCATCTGCTGGAGCTTTTGAATACTTTTACTTTGTACCGTTATGTGCAGTATTCAGTCTGCAAAAACCACCAACAGAATGTATAATGTCTGTATCCAAATAGAACATTTTATTATAGCAACTAAACATATGGTATACAATTATATATAATGACAATACTGTATATATTTATATTGATATTTATTATTTTTTATCACATGTTTAGTTGCCATAATAAAACTACAACATTTAAAGACAAGATATACATCCTGTTGGTCTGTTTTCATTGATTTTATTCTGTGCACAATGGTACAAGCTGGAAAGGCACAAGGTAAGTGTCAAATCTAAAAGCTCCAGTAGATTAAAAATTCTGTAACGGACATACACCTAAGAGGTAAAGAACTTGTGACGTTTACACTTTTGGGACTAATAAAACCCCACTGTTTTCACCAGTAAACTGCAACACATAACTTTATAGCATTATCAAGTCTATTTTTTGTAATTTTTCAAAGGCTTTCACACAATGTAACAGAAATATTTAATGAGCAGTGCAATAATCTGCATGCATTTGTGTATTACAATTTCTCCTGTCTTGTTCCTGCTTTGCCATGATTTTTAAAAAATATATTTTGATAGGTCCCTTAATATAATATTATAATCAAAATAATGCATCAGTTTTGTCAATTAAATTTAAAATGAACTTCTAGTAGGGTAAAAACAAATTTACCCATCCAATAAAAGCCCCAATTCCTCCGAAAAATATGTTGTTTTTGTAAAAATATGCAAGAATTAAAAACTATATAGATTTTTTAGAACTTAAGTCTGCAAAAGGATAATGTTCTACTGAACAAAGCATCTATATCCTCTTGGCAAACTCATTTTGTGGCTCCTGATCTATTGTTTTGTGCCATGTGTGACATAAAATGCAAAACTTTGCCCCCTGAATTATGTTATGTCTACTAGGAAAGACACATCCTAATCTAATCTTCAGTGCAGCACAGCCTCTTACTGATTTTCTTCTCCAATGCAATCTCACCTCTTATGTGATCCTCTGACGGATCTCTGGACGACGCCTCCTTGGTGCATGGGAGCATCGGTCGGACGCGTGAGGATACGTGAGATACTTGCGCATGAGTAAATCATATCTGCTGCGGTGACGTGTGGATATGATTGACAGCGCTCGTTGTCCAGTCACATGAGGAAAAGAAACACCAGAACAATACTGTTTTGCTGCCAGTCCAAGTGGGAGTATCCGGGGCGCACTGGCCTGCGCCCCTGGGGCAAAGTTGAAGCGGCCAATCCCAAAGACGCCTCAGGTCACATGCTGAGCAAAAGTTTAAGGACTTGCATAGACACCCATTAGGCCGGCGCCCCTCTGTACGTAAACTATGTATTCACAACAGAGTTACTACGTAAAAACATTGTGAAACCCCTTTTATTGAATGGTGACAGGTGCTGCTGACAGACTATTACTATGTGGTAAAAATAAATGTTTTTATCCATTATTTTTATAATTTAAAGACAAATTATGTTGTGTTTAATTGGACTTTCTCTGTTGAATTTTGGAGGGGGCGGCGCCCCAGCGCCCCCTATTGACAAGCCGCCACTGTTTATCTTACAGGCTGTAAAAAGAATGACAATCAGTGTTTGACATATTTTTACAGAAATGAATTAAAGGGACATTTTTTTGTATTTTTTTTTTAATTGGGGATGCTTGAGGCCCAGGGAACTAGTAAATATAAATGCCAAACAAAAAGCAACTGACCAGCTCTGCCCCTGAGTGCAAACAGCTGGATACAGATGCTAGGGGATACATAGCAGTACATGATGAAAGCTCATAATTAACCCACTTTTGGAGTAAAACTTCACAAAAACTACTTTGCCTCAACTAAACGCTAAAGTATGATACTGGACAATGTTTTATTTTCACGCAAAGCCCCTGTGTTGAGAACTATTTTTTGATGTCTCAGAGGGGCCATGTATACTTCCACCAGAATGCCGTGCTTTCCTCTAATAGGCTGTTCGGATCTTGGGTCTCCAGAAGGAACAACCAACACCATCTTCACTAAAACTGAATGCTGGCTGATATAAAGCAGTACATGGTGTCACCAAAAGCCTCATTTTTAACCCACTTTAAGATCTAAACTACACAACAATTATAAAGCACTCAGAGAATGCAGAACTTCCAAGGTACTGTCATGATCCTGCTTTTAGTTTAGTTAAGTTCCCCGTTCTGTTTATGTTTCCTGTATTGTCTTTGTCCTTCCTGTTTTATTTTGAAAACTCACCTGTCTCTCCTTGTCTCATTAGGTTTTACTTCCTGTCAGGCATTGTCACACCTAATCCCTGATTGAGCTTCCCCAGCTGTGTCTCATCACCCCCAATCACCTCATGTATCTTACCCTCCCTTGTCTTGTTGCCAGATTGTTTGTACCCTCGAGTTACTTTCTATCGTTCTTCCATAGTCTTCGTTTTAATCATGACCCTGTTAGTTTTTTGGACCTCGCCTTCAGCCTAGTGTTACAGATACCTCTGCCTGATTCTGCTTGCTTTTTAGTATAACAAACCTGGACCGAGAATAAACCCTGTTTTTTGCCTCATGGACTCTGGTTGATTGCTTTAGCGTGTTTATTTTTTTGCCTGGTATTCATGACAGGTAGCTCACATATTGCTGTTACATCTATAAGCAACAGGTCCATTAGAAAGTTACCATCATAATATGATTCCTTGACCCTGAAAACCCACACCTAGCACTCAGAATCATGTTGATATCATTATCAGTTAGACACTTATTGAGCAATTGTTCGTTAATGGTGGTTATCTGGAACACCAACACAATCTAATTATTTTTAAGTTGAACCATTACCAACATCTACTGAAAATTTCAGCAAAATCTGTCCCGTAGTTTTTTTGTGTAATATGCGAACAATCAAACAAACATACGGGGCCAAAAACATAAAATCATTGGTGGAGGTAGCAATAGCTAGACCAGACACTACAGTTAGATTCTTCACAGCATTTCACTTTTCCTTGACAAAGCCTCTGTGTACATCCTATTATTCCAGATTGTTTTTTCTGTTAATTTGTTTATTGCTTCTTTGTCACCCTCTTCCTTTCTCAGACAAACCATACAAACTCCTCCACCATCTTGAAAAGAGGGACCATTGCTCCCCCTGTGCCTCATGACTTCTGCACCTTCAAGCCACTGACAGCTACAGATGCTGAAGAGGAACGCCTCATATTAGACTCCATCGGTTGGCGTGATCCCCCATTTCTACCATCTCCACTCTCATTGAATCAGACAAGTCACACTGCCCACAGCTACTTCACCATTCTCCCAGGAAAGGATGTAGGAGTGCGCCATGTAGTGGATGAGCTTGAAGTTGTGATAAAAATGTACGACTTCCAAGGAAGTGCTAAGAAATTTGGTGGTGATGTCTTAGTCACACGTTTGCACAACAAGAAACTTGGAGCAGGTGTGGCCGGGCGAGTGGTGGATCACCTTAATGGCTCCTACTCTGCTGTTTTCACCTTACTCTGGGAAGGAGCCACGCAGGTTGAGGTAAAGCCCAAGACTTTATTCTTTAATCCTAGTGTGATAATGTCCAGTGGTGGAAAGAATACAAAAATATTGTACTTCAGTAAAAGTGCTGTTTTAACAATATGTGAATCAGAGCAGTCACGAAATTAGACTTTCACCTCAGGTTTATTGTATCCAAAAATACAAGTCAAATTATACTAATGTAAAATGTAAAGGGAACTTAGCAAAAATCAATCATAAAAGTCAAATCGAGGTACAGCCTTACTTTTCTTTGCTTTGGCAAAAAAAAAAAACTCCTTAAAGTGCTTTTATTTTGCCATTAATCAGGTCTATATATTAATTTTTCATGACTGCTAGTGTACATTGTGTGTGTACATTTAGGGATGGGAATCGAAACCAACTCCAACTGATAATCCAGAACAACTCCCTCAAGGAATCAATGTCATTCGTCCTTTTGCTTTTCAGTGCCCTTATCAATTCCTTCCACTTTGTTCTGCATGTTTTGCAAAACAAAGATGTCATGCTCTCAGAGGCAGTGAGCAGAAATGACAACATCTATTCATTCATTCATTTTCTATACCACCAATCCCTTTCAGGGTCGCAGGCGGGCTTGGGCCTATCCCAGCTGTCATTGGGCAAGAGGCGTGGTACACCCTGAACCGGTCCCAAGTCGATTGCAGGGCAACATAGAGAGACAGACAACCATTCACACTCACACTCTTACCTAAAGGCAATTTAGAGTCGAAATGACAACAAAGAAATGAAAAAGGAGGCAGAAGTGGTTTAAATTGTCTTTATTTTCAAAAAAAGACATTTCATCCAACTTTCAGCTACTGCAACTTTCAGTAAACACTAGCAACTTCCAGAAACATTCATCTATGCAGGGTGGCATTAGGAGTGCAATGTGTTTTGACATTGTTTTTTTTTCCAGTAATGGGTCAGCTAATGAATTACTATTTCAAACGTTACAACGCTGTTACCATTGCCGATTGTGAAATATGGAGCATTATTATGCACCGATGTCTAGCAGCTGTTACCGACCTGCCTCGCTCAGCCAGGCACAGGACAGGAGCTGCGCCGCACACAGACAAGAGAATTAGATGCCAGAGTTGCCAGGTCTGCCTATAATAAGCAACTTTTGGCTTTTGGTAAATATTGGCAGTTGTGGGTTGTTTCTGGTCTTCTTCCAAAAGTGCAGTTTCTCCTTTGGGCTTGTCGTGCCCCCAAACCCAGGAGGGGTCTGATACATGGTCTAACATCAATATAACCTCAATTCAGAAGCTATACCAATTATTTTATCCCACTCTAAACACAAATGTGAACTTTACTGTAAACGAGGCAAAAATGATGTCTCCACCTAAAAGAAATCTTTTTAGCCAGAATTGAGTTTATGTCTAATGTAGCTATAACTGTTTTCACCATGATAAATCTGTAGAGGATCAACGTAAAACTTAGATAAAAGCCTGACTATGTCTGTTTGGTTACAAAAATCAAGGTAAGACAGATTGTTTATCAATAACATAGTTAAAAATAACAGTCCCCCCACTTCTGTTTGGAAAAAAGGATGTTCTACTTCCATTTAAAAGGATCTTGAATATGAAAATTAAGAGTCAAATAAGAAAAATGTTGCTGTGAACCTGAAATGTAATGTAGATGAAAATTAAAACGTGCTTCATGTAGATTTCTCTTTTTAAAAAAATAAAATATCGCATTAGAAAAAATATAGCTGATGGTCACTTGTTTTGGGCTTGTTCTATCGATCTGGTGCTTATTTCATTCGCAAAATCTAGCAACACTGCTAGATGCAGCAATGCTAAGTCCAGAGCGATCTGTGGAGTTAAAACTGACGTATTCATGATGGAAAAACGAGTAACAAGTACCCTACAGTAAGGACGTCTAAATCAAATTATATAAGACTCATTTTTCATTTGTTTTGTGAATGAACAAAATTATTGATGGACTGACTAAAACTATTAATCCAATCAAACATGCATAACAGTTCAAGTAGTTCCATAGATAAAAGGCAATACTTTGAAATATAAACTCATATAAACTCATTAACATAATGTGCCAGTTCCTTGTACAGGCACAAAGCTGATCTCAGAAACTGTGGCTTATGTTGATGTTACTGACATGTACCTCACATAACCCCATTTTAAACATCCAGAACTATCTCTCCGAATCTTTAAAACAAATGTCAGTGAAACTATTTGCCACCTAAATGAGTTGCCAAACTGAACAAACTGGTGTTGTTGGAACCTTCTAGAGAATCACAGGCACAGTGTGTGAAATATCCTTTATCCTTTCAGGTGATGCTTGTTCACCCAAGTGAGGCTGTGACAGTTCTACGCAGGCTCAACAGGGAACATCCTGATAGGATCATATTCAGTAGCGTCTCCCGCTCAGGCTCGGTCTCTGAAGCCGTGACCTGCAATGTCTGTCTACGTCAAACCGACCAACCACAGTGCAACTTCACTGACCTCCGCACAGGTGACCCCTGGTTCTGCTATAAGCCAAAGAATCTGAGCTGTGGTTTCAGGGTAAACCACGTGAAAACAGGATATAAAAAAGTACTCAAGGCTGAAGAGAAGATTCTCTTCCAAAGGTGAGGGAACATTGAAAACAAGTAATTTTATATCTAGTTTACTTGTTGTGAATATATACCCATATCATGTACCATGAAGCTCCTGATTTAAAACATTATTACTACAGACAATAATGATTAAGTCTTGAGATGATTTTAGGGTGCACACCACACTCGATTGGTCTGCATGGACTTTTAGGTTAATTGGTAACTCTAAATTGCTGGAGGAGGCTGGCAGTAGCTGGTACACAGCACTACATGGTACCACTTATAGGTTAAAACTACTCCAAAAACCATGTTGGCTCAACAGTACGCTACAGTAAGAATTTTTCTTGATAGACTCCAAGTTTGAAACTATTTTGTGATTCTACAAAGGGCTATGTATTCTTCCGCCAGCAACTCCACTCATTAGATCAGGTCAGAGTGCTGCAGTGGGGTCAGGTAGCATCACTGGGGCACAAACTGATAAATCACTAAATTGGGCTTGTTGGTTTAAAAATACGCATCAGGACTCACCCCTCTTGTGCTTGCAGTGTCCATGTCACCAATCAGGACTAGGACACACGACTGTTACCTTAAAAGTGGGGTAATTATGAGGCCTTTGATGACACCACTGACTGCCATGTGTCACCTAACATCCATACCCACCTATCTTCCTCCAGGGGCAGAGATGGCAACTTCCTTTGTTGGCAGTCATATTTACTTCAGCCATGAGCCTCTAGCAACCCCACTTCAAAAAACAAACTCTTCCTGTGTGATGGAACTAATGCATAGCTAGTGCAACAAACTTCAGGTCTTTCAAGACACAAAGAACTCTTAATGATGGAAGTACCCTCAATCAGGTTTAATCACTACAAAAGATTTATGTACCTGTTCGGAACCAAAACACATCCTTTATCCAATCTACAAATCTTTGAACCTTGGGTCTAGTTTTCTGTGCCCAAGCCAACACTTTAATGTCAATAATAATAATAATAATAATAATATCTGCAATATGGATGACCATAGCTTAGATTTAGTGAGCTATTTTTGTCATGCTGCTGTAACATAGGTTGCCTGGTGTAGTTTTCATGTAGTTTCTCATGAGTACCTTAGCTGACTGCATTCAGCTAGTTGCTAGCCCATCACTAATGTGAACTGTTTTTTAGGGGTGTCAACCTGAAAGCTCTCATTCATGCTTCAGGACCGTCCAGTACCAATGTTATGCCAGAAAGGAAAGGTAAGCAGAGCTTTTTTCTTTTTTCTTCAAAAAATTCATAAGTTTATAAGCCTGACACTTTGAGGGTTAAAGTTAAATGAACTGATAATTTCTTCAACACAAGAGCAGAGCACTGACAGAAAAAGGTCCTTTGAGTAATAATTTTTCATGAGGGCTGTAATGAAGTCCATAATTACCCCACTTTTAGGTTAAGACTATACAAAATACTGATTTGGCTCAACTAAATGCTACAGTAACATTCTGTACAAGGTTTCACTTTTCCTTAATAAAACCCCTGTGTCAAGAACTATTTTGTGATGCTACATTGGGGTTATTTATCCTTCAGCAAGTAACTCCTCTTATTAGATGTTCAGGTCAGAGTGCTGCAGGTAGCAGCAGGAAGAAAACGATAGAAATCTAACTCCCTGGGTATTATGACCATGGGTGACTCCTGTATTTATCTCGAATGTATAGAAAAGCAAAAGAAATTGCCAAAATTTCAATTTCACTGCATTCCGTTGCATGACATGAGCCTTCGTCAATTATGGCCTGTTGTTTTGAATGTAGACATTAAAACTTGCCCCTCTGCTATGACAGAACATTGTGTTTGCAGTCCCCATTTTACTGATCAGGACTACAAGACACAACAGCTGTTTTAAAGGCTTACTGAAATTTAAGAGCTCTGATGAAAGGTCTTAAAGAAGTCGTGTTACTAAGTCCCACTTGTGACTGCAGCAGGCCTCCAGATTCGTGGGCATAGGCTCACAGTTCATGCATCGGCACCACCAGGTAACTTGTGATCTGTCCTGCTCCTAAGTTTGCGCAACAGTTTCTCTATCCCCCTTTCTCCTACGAATCCATCTGCAAAATGTACTCTTTTGTGCTTTGGTTCATGAATATATCCTCTCGTGGCTTTGTCTATGTCATTTGGAAGGCATGTAAACATAACTTGAGTTAAAATCACTAATTTTTAGTTTAGTTTTAGTGATGTTTAGTTAATGTATGTTGTTTCTTCTGACAACCTGACCAGTTAATTGCCAGAAGATACAAAACCCATACATCCCAACAAACTGTAGTTATAAAAACAAGGGCTTAGACAAGGTAAAGTTAAACACTGTAAAGAACCTTTCTGTAGCATCTAGTAGAGTCTATGTTTTTATGTGTGTACTTTTACCCAAAAGTGGGATATTTGTGAGACTTCCAGTGGATCCATGCACTGCTATATATATTTTGCCAAGAATCAATACCTGGCTATCTCTCCTTAAAGTTAGTAGGGTGGTTTGTGGCAATCAGATTGACTCGAACCTTAGGCCCTAAGCAATCCCACATCAAAAAACCTGAACAACAACTCTATAATAGTTAAAAATAAAGGACAAACCCGAAATGCTTTCCTGAAAAAGCTCAATAATGTCTACATTTATGTCCTCTTCATTACTATATGAATTAAATGAGAGTAAGATGGATCATTGTAGTCCTCATTTGGGATCTGTTTACAATCAGTGAAACATGAAATAACTCCACCCTCTCCTCAGGGCAACCCAGAGCCAGTCAAGAGAACCTGAAATCTGGACTTTCTGGGTATTACTTCCATGGTTTGTGGCAATCTCTCAGAGGCACCAAAGTCCACCAATTCAACAACACCTCAGTTATCAGCCAGTGTCTAAAAGGGAAGAAGGTCTACCTGTATGGAGATTCAACCACTCGGCAGTGGTATGAGTACCTTGTTGCTGTGCTACCAGGTAGTTAATCCACAGTTGTTTAAGGCACGAGCTGATTCATGAAAACTTCAGCTGAAACTGTTCTTTCTCTTGTACTTTTAGATGCTAAGACGGTGGACCTGAACAGTCCAAAGCCAGCAGGACCTTATATGATATGGGACGATGCCAACAAATTCTTGATAACTTACCGCTCACATGGTCTTCCATTACGTATTAGCACAACTCCAATCAGCAAGGAAACTTACATTGCAAATGAGCTCGATATGCTTCTTGGTGGTCCCAACACAGTGGTAGTAATAGGCATCTGTGCCCACTTGAGCACCTTTCCCATTCAGCTCTACATGAGACGCCTTCTGAGCATCCGCAGGGCTGTGGTGCGTCTGTTGAACAGGGCTCCTAGCACACTGGTGGTCATTAAGACAGGGACTCTCACAACAGTGTTGCCATCTAATCTGGAAGGCAACACGGACTGGTTCTCAATTCAGGCGGACAAGTTGCTTAGAGTTGTGTTCAGAGGACTTGATGTCAAAATGGTGGATGCCTGGGACATGGTTTATGCCCACTACCTGCCGCACGCGATTCACCCAGAACGTCCCATCATAAAGAATATGGTGGATGTTCTTTTGTCCTATATATGTCCTAAAAAGTAAACAATGCAAAGCTACTGCTGCATTTCATGAGGCAGTATGAAAACACTAAAGCGAGACTGAATTCTGTTTCCTGAAGCTGTTTCTATTTTCTCTAAAAAACACTTTGAGCAATTTGTAAAATGTGTCTTTTCAGTTTGGATGGTGCCTTTCAGCAGAGAGTTCATTCTCAAAGAAATGGTTTTCAGGCTTTTTGAAGTTGTATGAGGTACATGGCCTGCACATTAGCCACAGTGACAGAGATCAACTCTAAATCTGTACATAAAAAAACAAGTTGGAGCAGACAAACAGTTGCACCAGATTTGCCAGAGAATCAAGCAACCATGTCAGTGGAAATGAGCCCAAAAACAAGAAAACTCCAGCAAGACATTCATTTATATATATATATATATATATATATATATATATATGTGTGTGTGTGTGTGTATATATATGTGTATATATATATATATATATATATATATAAACATACATACATACACATACACACATATATATTTATGTATGTATATATGTACATCTATATATACACTCATATATCATAATTCAGATCGATTCAAAGACAAAATATCTATTTTAATTGTCTATCTGAAACAGTTTCTTTTTTCTCACTGCACACCTATATGACAGTTTCTGCTTAGCCTCATGCTGTTTCATGTGTATTCAGACAGGCTAGTGATAAGCAGTGTTGCCAACTTTGTGACTGTGTTGCTATACATAGCAAGTTTTCAGATCCATCTAGTGACTCTTTTTCAAAACAGCAACCAAAACATACCACAAATCAGTGACTATCTCTGTTGTTTTCAGAGACTTTTGGAGGCTTTGACATAAAAGCATGTACTCTTCTCCTTGAGAAGTGGGCGCTGCTGTTGGCCTCTCCCCTGTCCCAAACTACTCACAGGCGGCCCAGTCCTTCTGCCACAGTCCCTCCCAGGTGTCACCCCTGTTGCTGCAACCCACCGTGGGTGCATGCCCACTGCACTCGCAGGCCACTCAGCTCGCACCGCTCTGACAGCAGACTCGTTTCAGACAAAAACTGTTTTTCACAGTGTGTATTCCCTTGTCAGCAATCCATCGTTTTAGTTTAATGAATTAATATGTCTTATTTAGTGAGAAGAGTGCATTTATTGTTAAGATGCTTCCCTATCATATGTATGCGCCTGCAGTTACAGAGAGAGAGAGGTGACTGTAATAGTCTGGGAAACGGCACAAAAGAAAGGAATTTGTTGACTGGTAGATTTTTTTTATGTTGTAACAATGCTTCTTGGCAATGAATCTTATTCCAGTGGAAGCCTGTAATTTCCCTTTTAATTAAATGATGCAACATTTGTAAAGAACATGCATTTGTGGGATGAGCAGCAGAGATGATCCTGATAAAAATCTTTAGACCAGTTGAAAAATTGCAGAATATGCATTTTGCATGTTCTTAAGAGGTTCTAAGTAGAGCTCCAAAAGGCAAAAGGAAGAAAAAGGAGTGAGAGACAAAAAATTTGAGTAAGAAATTATTGAGAACAACTGTTAAACTGAAACAGGCTGTTAATCAGCTAATCAAAAGTTTAAGACTACAGTTAAACAAAAAAACAAAACAAGACCTGAAAACCCTCTTACAACAAAAGTGTCAAAAAGGACTCAGTAATGAGCTGCCCCACTGTTCTTGTTAATCACTTCAAAACTTTGTTTAGGCATGCTTGTTACCAGTGTTTCCAGGAGGCTAATGGGAATGTTGCTCCAAGTGATGAAGATGGCGTCACGGAGGGCATCCACTGTCTGAAACCAATGTCCATTTTTGTAAACATTCCTTGCCCTCCATCCCCAAATGTTCTCAATTGTAATTAGATAAGGGGAACATGCAGGTTGGTTGGTGACGTTGTTCCTCTGGAAGAAGTCCTTTGCCAGGCGGGCATTGTGAACTGCAGCGCTGTCCTATTGAAAGACCCAGTCATTACAGCCCAGATGAGGGCCCTCAGTCATACCACACAGACAAGGGCCCTTAGTCATCACCATACAGATGAGGGCCCTCAGTCATCACCACATAGACAAGGGCCCTCAGTAATTTCCCCAGAGATGAGGGCCTTCAGTCATGAGGGATGCCCCCAGCAACATCTCCACATAGCCAGGTGACGTTTGACGCCCCTGCACAACCTGAAGCTCCATTGTTCTATTGAAAGAAAAAGCAGCCCAGATCATGATGGCGCCCCCTCCACTGTGCCATTTAGAAAACATCTCAGGTGGGATCTCCTTGTCATGCCAGTAACGTTGAAGTCATCAGGACCCATGAGGTTACTTTTTGTCTCCTCAAAATTTTCTTTCATCTTTCAGTGTCCATGTTCGTTGCTCCGTTGCTAAGTCCAAACAGGCAGTTTGTTGGTGATGAAGGAGACGTGGACTTTGAAGAGGTTTTTGTGTTTTAAACCCTTCTCCCTTGCAGATGCCTTTGAATGATTATTAGACTGCAGTCAGCACTAACAGCCTTAATTTGGGCCGAGGATTGTCCCGTGTCTTGACAGAGAGCCAATCTGATCCTCCGCTTCAGTGCTGGTGAATTTTTTTTGGGTCTACCTCTTGACTTTTTTGTTCCATAACCCGCATGATCTTTTAAGAAATTCAAAATGACTGTTGTACTGTGTAAAACCTCAGCAGCAATGGTGTATTGTGGGAGGCCTTGTTTATGCAGCTCAACAATCCTTCAATGGCCAGAGACAGAAAGCTTCTTTGCCTTTGCCATCAGGAGGTCATGATAATGTGAATACCTGACAGAAAATGACATAGATAACATGTATTCTGTCTTTAAAGGATGTGGTCTTAAATTTTTATCAGCTTGACTTTAAATGCAGTTTTCCACAAATTGCTCGCTCAGAATGTTTTGTTTCTCTCTCCAATGTCTTTTTTTTCTATTGTGAGGCTCTACTTACAACTGTCTTGAGATCAAAAAGAGAAAAAATGCTTGAAATGTTTCAACTGTTCTTCAGATTTTGATTGGGAGTGTATGTCGGTTGCGCACATGTAAAATGTACTTCTTCACATGATAATCTTAAATCATGGTGGAGTACTGGAGGTTGTGTTTTATCAAAATGACTGGAGTTTGGCACAAAATGGTAATGTTTTATCTGTGTCTCAATGAGCGTGTTCTCAACATTGCAAAACTCAGGCCTATCTTGTCTCAGAGCGATGCTGAAAAGCTAGTCCATGCTTTTGTTACCTCTAGACTGGATTATTGTAATTCTCTTCTTTCAGGCTGTCCCAGCATGTCGCTAAAGATGCTTCAGCTGGTTCAAAATGCTGCAGCATGTGTACTGACTAGAATCAGGAGAAGAGACCACATTACTCCTGTATTAGCTTCTCTGCATTGGCTTCCCATAAAATTTAGAATAGAATTAAAGCTTCTTCCTCTCAATTATACAACTCTCAGTGGACAGGCACCAATTTATCTTAAAGAGCTTGTTGTGCTGTACAACCCCTCTGAAACATTACACACTCAAAATGCTGGCCTGCTCGTGGTGCCATCAGTCTCTAGAAGTAGTATGGGAGGTTCAGTTATCAGGCTCCTCTTCTTTGGAATGTAGTGCATCAGCTTTAACGTAACTTATTGCTCCTTATTCAGAAAACTGAACCACATCATAACAGTTTTAGCTATTAAGCCTTGTCATAAATATTTCTATCAGGCTCTATCAAAGTCTTATCACACACATTAATTCATACTTCACTAACAATTTGGCTACTTGTCAAGTGAGTGAAAAGGATGAGCCTGTCTCTCACAACACAGTTTCCTATATTCTTGGACTGATGGATGACAAACAGACTCTAAGATCATCCTCTGCTTGTAAACGAGCCCTGTATTTGTTCTTCATAGCAGTCAAAGTGGAAAAAGATGATTCACAGAGGTAAGCGGTAGGAAAGGGGAGCAGTATTTGCATGGCCTCAGCAGTGAGTTCAGTGAGAGGGAGGACCAAAAGTTAGCATGATTAACCTGCTGAAATCTGGCCTTCAATGTCCTATCATAGGATAACTTCAACAGCTGCTCTTCTGCCTTACCTGTCAGGCCATTTGCTGTTGCAGCTGGTGCAAAAGGATCCCGCACCCAGTCCCAGGCATCAGTGTTCACATCAGAGAAGTATGAGCTTAAGTGCTGGCTCAGTTACACGAGGTGTGAGGTGACAACCTCCCTCACTGTAGCCACAGACAGGTTGTTTGTGTGGAGAAACTCAGTCATTTGGGGGAACATCTGTTATTCCATCTTTTATCCTCCTTCTCCATTGGTCTGTTTTCTTCATGAAGGCAGTGATTTTGTTGCTGACGTCAACGATACATGTGTGACCTCCTTGGATGGAGAAGTTGCGGCTATTCAGCATGTTAAATATGTCAGCAAGATATGCCAGCGTTGCCACACACTCAGGGTTAGTAAAAACTCTGCAATGTCAGGTTTTTCCTCTTCCATAAACTGCCATTTCTCTGCATAGCTCAAACACCTGCTGCAAAGCTTTACACGAGAGAGCTCTAGCACTTCACAGTGATACAGCAGTGCGTCATGTCCAGTATCCAAATCCTGGCGAAGTTGTTCAAACAAACGTGACCGCAGCGCCCAAAACTTCACGAAATGAACTGCAGTCACAGCTCTGTTCAAAATCAATCAATCAATCAATCAATCTTTATTTGTATAGCGTCAACTCATAACAAGTGTTATCTCAAGACACTTTAAAATAGAGCATAAAGCTCTTCATTTTATGGATACACATATATGCATAGATACATATATAGATATTTAAAATAAACATATACATATATATACAAATATATGGGTCATTCTACCGGAATTGTCCAAAATGGAACTGGAAATATTTGAAAATTTTGTGTGTTTTATTCCCCCAAATTTTCCCCTATATATATTGTACCATATCTAATGGGCACATATCTAGTAAAAGAGCTGTTAATCTTGATGTTGTATTTTTAGAATGTTTTGCAAAGTTCACCTCTCCCAAAATTTGTCACAACCGAAACATATGTTAAACTATGCTAAAAAAATATTATATCAACCTTTTAAGATTTTTTTTTCTTCTTTTGTCTATAGATTTACATTTTTACAAAATTTTCAGGACAGTTTTCACAACTAAATCAATTAAAATGAATATTTTAACAAATTTCAAATTTTGAATATTACAGTTCTTCAAAAAATTGAATGTAATATTTCTTTGTGAAATGCCTAATTTTTATCAAATTGATTCCAAAGTTAATATTTCAAGAATCAGAACATAAAGTTAACAAATAAGTGTGTTCATATATTAGAAGATAACTCAATACACTTTATTTTTTACAAAACACTCTGTGTTTCGGTCATGACTACACTGTTTCGATTGTGACCAGTATCCAGTTGTCAAGGTTGCAATCTTCAAATGTAAGCTATGTTTATGGTGAGAAAGTCACAACACATTTTTTTTAAATAATATTAAATTCTTTTCTCTACATTCCTGTGTTTTCGCTGTCTTTCCCTCCATTCTCGTCTGATCTTCCTTTGCTCCCTGTCGATAAGTCACTGATAGACTTGCTTCGTTTCTTACTTCTTTCTCTTTCCTTCTTTAAATAGTCTTCATATTTCACTGGGTCATCCCTCACTCTTTGTCTGTATTCTCTCAACCTTTCAGCTCCACTTTTTCCATTCTGTTTTGGCATGTCTTGCCCTGAACTCTACAGTTTCAAATAGGAGACAGGACTTTAACCTTTGAAAGATCCTGGGGACCTTTCGTGCCACTTTGAGTTTTTATTTTTGAATAATTTTGGCTGTGTTGGATGAGTAGAGCTCAAATTTGCCAAATGATAATCATTTTCAAAAATTTTAAAAATATTATGTAATTTCATTAAAATTGCCTAAAATGGCTGAGCAACAAAAAAACTGACGTATTTGATCCTTTAAAACAAATCGGTCCCATCTGAAACCATTATAAATGCTATTGTTGACCCCACATTTATCTAAACACAAACAAATGCATTCCTTCATGTTAAAATTTCATTTCATTTTCAATATTCCTAGTTGTAATTTTTATATTTGTCCACCAGCTGGAACCATTTTTTTAATCATATATCAATATAGGCTTCAATTATTAACTTTGATCTGACACTGCAGAAAAATGAACAATGCATCAAAATCAATGTTGCTGCCAATCACTGACCCACCTCAGGGTCTAATAAAAATTATGACCTAATAATCATTGAAATGTATTTTATAAAAATTGTTGATGGTTTTTGTTTTTTTTGATAAAAAATTTTTTGTTAACATACTGGCATTTAAAGGCTTAAAAAACCCATAATGTCATTAAACTTAATATGAATATTTCAGGCCCAAGTAGTTTTAAAAGATTGAGTCATTTAAAGTGGAAAAAATTATTAATAAATAATGTTTTTATAGCACTTTTTAGGAAGGGGAAGGATTTGGTCCCGAGGATCAAATGTACTCCGCAGAAAAATGAACAATGCATCATATCATTGTTTCTGCCAAACATTGACCCATACAAGGGCCTAATAAAAATTATGACCTAATTGTCAATGAAATGTATATTTTGGAAACTATCTTTGTTTTTTGTTTTTTTTTTACGATAAAAAACAGTGGTTTTCCGTAATCATACTGGCATTTAAAGGGTTAAAAAAAACATGATATATTTAAAACTTGATATGAATAGATTAGGCTCAAGCAGTTTTAAAATTTTGAGTTGCTTAAAGTGGAAAATATATTAATAAATAATATTTTTATAGCACTTTTTAGGAAGGGGACCAATTTGGTCCTGAGGATCAAATGTGTAAGTTTTTTTTAAATACAAAACAAATCATTGTCTTAAATATGTTAATTTGCTACAAAGAGATTACTGACATGATTAATTAGAACATACATTTCATAATGATGGGGTTTAACTACTAATCATTATATTTTGTCACAACCGAAACAATGTTTCGGTTATGACCGTTCCGGTAGTGACATTATTAACTAATTCTTTGCATAGCTAAAGTATGTTAGCAAGCACATGGCTAGTTAGTATACTTTGAAGACTTTTTCTCACAGAAAAACACAATAAGTTGATAAAAATCCCAAGATTTTTACCCAAATTCAAGTAAACATACTTACGGTCTTGACATGTTTTAATCTAACGCACTGATTTTCAGACTTTAGAAGCCATTTATGTCAGAAAATGATAGCAATCAGCAACTTACCATGCATTCATTAGGTAAAGGACTTCAGAGTGCTTCCCCCTCTCAAAGATTTAGGGGTGTGGTTGTAATCCAGACTCAACCAATGAATTAAAACTGTTGTGTTTCAGTCGTGACATAAAATCTGGGGACACTATTTTTTAGCATATTAAAACTAATTTAAAACTTATTCCTACAATAGATCTAAATCTTTCAACTCCTTTTTAGACTTAATCACAAATATCTGTTGAACCAAACTTTTAAAAAAAATCTAAAACAAATTTTTGGTGTTATTTACATGAATTGAATTTTAGAGGTCTGGGCTAGGGACAGCTTCTTCCCAATAGAAAGTAGGCCCACCCTAAGTATAAATGATGTTTTTTTATATATTTGTAGCTTATCTCTATCTCATTTTATGTTTTGGGTTTAAATAGTTTATAAAAAGACCTTTGCAACCATATATGACTGAATACATTTTTGTTTGCTTTTTTTGTATTTTTTGGCAGGGGACAGCAATTTGGACACGTTCGGTAGAATGCCCCATATACATCCAACACCCAACATGAATCCATTTTGCAAACCATGAATCCCTCCATCATGGCAGCCAGAAAAAACCTTCTGTTAAGCAGCAGGAAATCTTGAATGTGGACCCCAGTCTCATGATGAACAGCAAATCCACACGATGCTGTGCTGGGTGTGTGGTCAAAGGACGGGAGGTGGGCGGGGACAAGTGGACTAAAGTAAGAACTAAAGCTAGTGACAGAACCAAGGACCAATCACAGACCTATCTTCATCAAATTTGTTTCTGCTGAAAACAAATTTATTAGAGGTTACTGTCTTTAGATGCAACATCTCGTTTTCAGGAGGGTCCTCATGTCAGTTTGATTGTGGTGATAATTTTATAGAAGTATAATTATTAATAGTCGTACTGAAAATACAAATTTATGGTAGTGACAAATTCATGGGTGCCCAGACCACTTATGCATCCCTACCATATTTGTCTCCATTAAGTATAAATGTTTTTAAAAAAAATATTAGGGTTGTCACAATATTAAAATTTCAAACTCGATATCGATACTCAAGAAGATAGTTGGTACTCTATACCATTTTTGATGCCGTGGGGATAATAAATGACAAATACTTAAAAGCTCATAAAAAACATTTTTATTAACATGAAAACAGAACCACAGATGAATAATCAGTTAAATTAAATAATTAAATAATCAGAAAATGAAAAAAACAAAACAATAAAAATCAAGACAAGACTTCCCTTGAAGCTGGTGCATGAGTGTTTGTTTTGTTTTATTGTATGACAGTTTCTTGATGGAAGAACACACTGTGGATTTAGCTGCATGAGAAGTTGATGGAACCCAGGTTTCCCCACCGTGTAAATGGATACTTGGTCCTCACAGATGCACTCTTCCACAGCTCTGTTTAATTTCAAAGCTTCAAAAGACTTGGGATCATATTTTCATTGCTTTTCAAACAGCAGTGGTAGAGTTGGCTGTAATTTCTTAGGTTTAGTGGCAGGTCAACTTTTCTCTGCTTCAGTCATCATCTATAATGAAAGAAAACACATTTCAGTCATGTTAGTGAGCTAAAGGCTGCTAGCCATGGCTAATAGCCAATAACAAAACAACCAACATTCATTGAGCAGCAAGCTCAATGCTGCAAGCGCGGACTGCAGCAGCATGCTAGCCGTGGCTAATGGCTAATAACAAAACAATCAACATTCATTGAGCAGCAAGCTCAATGCTGCAAGCGCGGACTGCAGTAGCATGCTAGCCGTGGCTAATGGCTAATAACAAAACAACCAACATTCATTGAGCAGCAAGCTTAAAGTGGCTAGTGTGGACTACAGTAGCACGCCAGCCACAGCTAATCACAAAATAACCAACATGAATGCGGGCCACCAACCAGACTAACATCAGTAATCAGTTTAATACAATAAGGTAATTGATGAACAGGAGCTTTACTAACCTGCTGGAATTCATCATGAAGGCCAGGGTGCCAGTCCTTAAGGTGTTTTGCCAAATTAGTCGTTCTACTCACAGCAGGAATACGTAGGACAGCAAGTGGGGTCACAGTGAGGGCTCTCCTGACTGCTGGACACTGTCTGCCTGCTGCGCTGC